>CM033470.1:252513946-252944792 GCA_019447015.1 Hymenochirus boettgeri | reverse complement strand
GTATTCTCTCAGGGACAATGTACTCTCTCTCTCTGGATACTGTAACTCTCTCTCTAGGACACATGTACTCTCTCTCTAGGGACAATGTAATCTCTCTCTAGGGACAATGTATTCTCTCTTTAGGGACAATGTACTCTCCCTCTAGGGACAATGTACTCCTCTTTAGGGACAATAGGGGGAGATTCAATATAGGGCTTTTTAGTTTAGAGCACAGCGCCATTCCAAATGTTTTTGGAAATAGCGCCATGCTATAGATGCAAAACCCCTACCTTAAGTTTAACGGTACTGAGCGTTAAACCCATGCTCTTACCTAGCCTGATCCCGCAATGCAATAACTGACGTTATCTCTTTTACGTCAGTTATTGTATCACGGGATCGGGCTAAGGTAAGTAACGGAGCCCCGATATTGAATCTCCCCGATGTATTCTCTCTCTAGGGACAATGTATTCTCTCTCTAGGGACAATGTACTCTCTCTCTAGGGACAATGTAATCTCTCTCTAGAGACAATGTACTCTGTCTCTAGGGACAATGTACTCTCTCTCTAGGACAATGTACTCTCTCTCTAGAGACAATGTGCTCTCTCTCTAGGGACAATGTATTCACTCTCTAGAACAATGTACTCTCTCTCTCTAGGGACAATGTACACTCTCTAGAGACAATGTATTATCTCTTTGAGACAATGTACTCTCTCTAGGTACAATGTACTCTCTCTCTAGGGACCATGCACTCTCTCTAGGGACAATTCTTTCTCCAGGGACCATGCACTCTCTCTATGGACAATTCTCTCCAAGGGACAATTTACTCTCTCCTTAGGGACAATGTATTCTCTCTAGGAACAATGCACTTTCTCTCTAGGCCTATACATCTATTGTGTAGCCCTTAAAGGTGGTCAGGGGAGCACATGAGCCCTTGAGGTCAAATGGTTAGACACATTGAAATTGTACTTTTGAAATATGGAACTCCTACAATCCAGAAGAAGGGGATGATTATGTTTCTATAAAATGCCTGCCATAGTTGACACATCCAGCATATGTTTGTGCACAAGTGAAACAGGACTTACAGACCACCCATACAGGGGACAATGATGTACCACTTTTAAGGTATTGAACAGAGGAATATCCCCCCAAAAAAGACTTCTTCAGCAAACACCCGTTTGATGTAGCAACCATGCTCGTAGTTTGATTAAAACACTACGTTACTCCATGACATAAACAAACGACATGTTCAGAAAGTTAAGCCCTACATGTTTTGAGCGTCACTATGTTTCTACTCTAAGCATCCTATTTCTACCTTTTGTAGCCCTTCCCTAATAATTTGAAGGGAGATATCTAAAAGGAACAGAAAGCACAAAAGATATACAAATTGGTAAAATATACTTACAATCCTAGGATTCCAGCATGTTACACACAGCCTGATCCTACTTGTAAATTCAATGTCTGAGTAGGTTCGCATATCACTATTTCTGTTTAGAGAGATACAAAAGATTTAACTAGATAAATGGGATAATGTACTCTCTCTCTAGGGACAATGTACTCTCTCCTAGGACAATGTATTCTCTTTCTAGGGACAATGTACTCTCCCTCTAGGGACAATGTACTCTCCCTCTAGGGACAATGTATTCTCTTTCTAGGGACAATGTACTCTCTCTCTAGGGACAATGTACTCTCTCTCTAGGGACAATATATCTCTTTCTAGGGACAATGTACTCTCCCTCTAGGGACAATGTACTCTCTCTCTAGGGACAATGTACTCTTCTATTGGATATGTACTCTCTCTCTAGGGACATGTATTCTCTCTCTAGGGACAATGTATTCTCTCCAGGGACAATGTACTCTCTCTCTCTGATAATGTACTCTCTCTCTAGGGACAATGTACTCTCTCCTCTAGGGACAAGATTTCTCTCTCTAGGGACAATGTACTCTCCCTCTAGGGACAATGTACTCTCTCTTTAGGGACAATAGGGGAGATTCATATAGGGCTTTTAGTTTAGAGCACAGCGCCATCCCAAATGTTTTTTGGAAATACCCGTGCTATAATGCAAAACCCCTACCGTTAAGTTTAACGGTACTGAGCGTTAAACCCATGCTCTTACCTAGAGCCTGATCCCGCGATGCAATAACTGACGTTATCTCGTTTACGTCTTTATTGTATCACGGGATCGGGCTAAGGTAAGTAACGGGAGCCCGCGATGAATCTCCCCGAATGTATTCTCTCTCTAGGCGATGTATTCTCTCTCTAGGGACAATGTACTCTCTCTCTAGGGACATTAATCTCTCTCTAGAGACAATGTACTCTGTCTCTTAGGGACAATGTACTCTCTCTCTAGGGCACTGTCCTCTCTCTCTAGAGACAATGTGCTCTCTCTCTAGGGACAATGTATTCACTCTCTAGAGAACATGTACTCTCTCTCTCTAGGGACAATGTACACTCTCTAGAGACAATGTATTATCTCTTTAGAGACAATGTACTCTCTCTAGGTACATGTACTCTCTCTCTAGGGACCATGCACTCTCTCTAGGGACAATTCTTTCTCCAGGGACCATCACTCTCTCTATGGACAATTCTCTCCAAGGGACAATTTACTCTCTCCTTAGGGACAATGTATTCTCTCTAGGAACAATGCACTTCTCTCTAGGCCTATACATCTATTGTGTAGCCCTTAAGGTGGTCAGGGGAGCACATGAGGCCCTTGAGGTCAAATGGGTTAGACACATTGAACTTTGTATCTTTGAAATATGGAACTCCTACAATCCAGGGAGAAGGGGATTGATTATGTTTCTATAAAATGCCTGGCCACAATAGTTGACACATCCAGCTATAGGTTTGTGCACAAGTGAAAACAGGACTTACAGACCACCCATACAGGGGAGCAATGATGTACCACTTTTAAGGTATTGAACGAGGAATATCCCCCCAAAAAAGACTTCTTCAGCAAACACCGTTTGATGTAGCAACCATGCTCGTAGTTTGATTAAAACACTACGTTACTCCTGACATAAACACGACATGTTCAGAAAGTTAAGCCTACATGTTTTGAGCGTCACTATGTTCTTACTCATAAGCATCCTATTTCTACCTTTTGTAGCCCTTCCCTAATAATTTGAAGGGATGATATCTAAAAAGGAACAGAAAGCACAAAAGAATATACAAATTGGTTAAAATATACTTACAAATCCTAGGATTCCAGCATGTTACAGCCTGATCCTACTTGTAAATTCAATGTCTGAGTAGGTTCGCATATCACTTTTCTGTTTAGAGAGATACAAAAGATTTAACTAGATAAATGGGATAATTTAATATCTGTTTTATCAATTATATCAACTGGACTTGAAGTTTAGTTCTTGAAGACGTTTCGCTAGTCATCCGACTGGCTTTTTTCAATTCAGAAGAATAATGTAATCTACTATAGTTCCTTCTCCATATACCTGTACTGATTTTATATATCATACCAATATCCCATTCACCTACAGTATATAGCATAGTTAATCATATTTAGAACTTAAGTCAGTTGGAATATGGGTTTCTAGAGAGAAAATCCATTTAAACCTCCCTTTTGAAAGAAGGGACAGTCTATCCCTATTTCTCTTATCTGGTGTCACTGGCTGTGTACCTTGTACTCTCAAATACATATTTTCCCCATCATTAAATTCCATGAAATGCCTTCCAACTGGACTCATTTTATTTTCTATGTCCCTAAGGTGTTCCCTGTTGTCCATTTTAAGGAGGGTGGTACACCCCACATACTGCATTGTACATCTTAAAAGGGGCAGGTGGTACACCCCACATATTGAATTGTGCATGTTAAAGGGGCAGATGGCACACCCCACATACTGAATTGTGCATGTTAATAGGGGTGGGTAGAACACCCCACATATTGATCTGTGCATGGTAAAGGAGAGGATGGTACACCCCACATACTGAATTGCACATGCTAAAAGGGGCAGGTGTGTACACCCCACATACTGAATTGCACATATTAAAGGGGTGGTGATATACCCTACATATTGAATTGTACATTTTAAAAGGGGAAGCTAGTATAGCCCACATATTGCATTGTACATGTTAAAAAAGGGGGTTGCATACCCCACATATTGCATTGTACATGTTAAAAGGGGCAGTTGGTACACCCCACATATTGAATTATACATGGTAAAAAGGGGCTGGTGGTACACCCCACATATTGAATTGTACATGTTAAAGAGCGGGTGGTATACCCAACATATTGCATTGTACATGTTAAAAGGAGCGGTGGTACCCACATATTGCATTGTACATGTTAAAAGGGGCGGGTGGTACACCCCACATATTGAATTGTACATGTTAAAAGGGGCTGGTGGTACACCCACATATTGAATAGTACATGTTAAAAGGAGCGGGTAGTATACCCAACATATTGCATTGTACAGTTTAAAGAGGCGGGTGGTCCCACCCCGTATATTGAATTGTACATGTTAAAAGGGCTGGTGGTACACCCCACATATTGAATTGTACATGTTAGGAGCGGGTGGTACACCCCACATATTGAATTGTACATGTTAAAAGGGGCTGGTGGTACCACCCCACATATTGAATAGTACATGTTAAAGAGGCGGGTAGTATACCAACATATTGCATTGTACATGTTAAAAGAGGCGGGTGGTCCACCCCATATATTGAATTGTACATGTTAAAGGGGCTGGTGGTACACCCCACATATTGAATTGTACATGTTAAAAGGAGGGGTGGTACACCCCACATATTGAATTGTACATGTTAAAAGGAGCGGTGGTACATCCCACATATTGAATTGTACATGTTAAAAGGGGCTGGTGGTACACCCCACATATGAATTGTACATGTTAAGGGGCGGGTGGTACACCCACATATTGAATTGTACATGTTAAAAGAGGCGGTGGTACACCCACATATTGAATTCTACATGTTAAAAGGGCGGGTGGTACACCCCCATATTGAATTGTACATGTTAAAGAGTGGTGGTATACCCAACATATTGAATTGTACATGTTAAAAGAGGCGGATGGTCCACCCCATATATTGAATTGAACATGTTAAAAGGGGCTGGTGGTACACCCCACATATTGAATTGTACATGTTAAAAGGAGTGGGTGGTACATCCAACTATTGAATTGTACATGTTAAAAGACGGGTGGTCCCCCCCATATATGAATTGTACATGTTAAAGGGGCTGGTGGTACCCCCACATATTGAATTGTACGTGTTAAAAGGGGCTGGTGGTACACCCCACATATTGAATTGTACATGTTAAAGGAGCGTGTAGTATACCCAACATATTGCATTGTACATGTTAAAAGAGGTGGGTGGTCCACCCATATATTGAATTGTACATGTTAAAAGGGGCTGGTGTGTACACCCCACATATTGAATTGTACATGTTAAAAGGAGCGGTAGTATACCCAACATATTGAATTGTACATGTTAAAAGGGCGCTGGTGGTACACCCCACATATTGAATAGTACATGTTAAAGGAGCGGGTAGTATACCCAACTATTGCATTGTACATGTTAAAAGAGGCGGGTGGTCCACCCCATATATTGAATTGTACATGTTAAAAGGGCTGGTGGTACACCCCACATATTGAATTGTACATGTTAAAAGAGCGGGTGGTACACCCACATATTGAATTGTACATGTTAAAAGGAGCGGTGGTACATCCCACATATTGAATTGTACATGTTAAAAGGGGCTGGTGGTACACCCCACATATTGAATTGTACATGTTAAAAGGGGCGGGTGGTACACCCCACATATTGAATTGTACATGTTAAAAGAGGCGGGTGGTACACCCCACATATTGAATTCTACATGTTAAAAGGGCGGGTGGTACACCCCACATATTGAATTGTACATGTTAAAGGAGTGGGTGGTATACCCCAACATATTGAATTGTCCTGTTAAAAAGGCGGGTGGTCCACCCCATATATTGAATTGAACATGTTAAAAGGGGCTGGTGGTACACCCCACATATTGAATTGTACATGTTAAAGGAGTGGGTGGTACATCCCAACTATTGAATTGTACATGTTAAAGAGGCGGGTGGTCCACCCCATATATTGAATTGTACATTTAAAAGGGGCTGGTGGTACACCCCACATATGAATTGTACGTGTTAAAAGGGGCTGGTGGTACACCCCACATATTGAATTGTACATGTTAAAAGAGCGTGTAGTATAACCCAACATATTGCATTGTACATGTTAAAAGAGGTGGGTGGTCCCCCCATATATTGAATTGTACATGTTAAAGGGGCTGGTGTACACCCCACATATTGAATTGTACATGTTAAAAGGAGCGGGTGGTACACCCCACATATTGAATTGTACATGTTAAAAGGGGCTGGTGGTACACCCCAAATATTGAATGTACATGTTAAAAGGAGCGGGTAGTATACCCAACATATTGCATGTACATGTTAAAAGAGGCGGTTGTCCATCCCATATATTGAATGGTACATGTTAAAAGGGCGGGTGGTACACCCCCACATTTGAATTGTACATGTTAAAAGGAGTGGGGTGGTACACCCAACATATTGAATTGTACATGTTAAAAGAGGCGGGTGGTCCACCCCATATATTGAATTGTACATGTTAAAAGGGGCTGGTGGTACACCCCACATATTGAATTGTACATGTTAAAAGGGGCTGGTGTACACCCCACATATTGAATAGTACATGTTAAAAGGAGCGTGTAGTATACCCAACAATTGCATTGTACATGTTAAAAGAGGCGGGTGGTCCACCCATATATTGAATTGTACATGTTAAAGGGGCTGGTGGTAACACCCCACATATTGAATTGTACATGTTAAAAGGAGCGGGTGGTACACCCCACATATTGAATTGTGCATGTAAAAGGAGAGGGGGTACACCCCACATATTAATAGTACATGTTAAAGGAGCGGTAGTATACCCAACATATTGCATTGTACATGTTAAAAGAGCGGGTGTGTCCACCCCATAAATTGAATTGTACATGTTAAAGGGGCTGGTGGTACACGCCACATATTGAATTGTACATGTTAAAAGGAGCGGTGGTACACCCCACATATTGAATTGTACATGTTAAAAGAGGCGGGTGGTACACCCCACATATTGAATTGTCATGTTAAAAGGAGCGGGTGGTATACCCAACATATTGAATTGTACATGTTAAAAGAGGTGGGTGGTCACTCTACATATTGAATTGTGCATGTTAAAAGTTAAAAAACATAATCTTTTTACAATTTTATTGTTGCATAGCAGTATGTTTATTAAACTAGAAAAACATGAGCTTTTGTGACATGAGAAGATATTGAATCTTTCCAATCCATGTTACTATTTCACTACAACTATTTGGTACTCTGATTGGTTAAACGTCATTCCTTGCTATGCCTTCGTAATGTCTTAATGTTAAAACAAATAAATATCTATTGATTGCTAAAAGCAGCCAACAGGACAGATTTTTTTTTTTAACATCCAACTTTTTGAACCCAGTCTGGTAAAGAATAATATATAAAAAAATAATGTATAATCTGGCAAAATCAAAGCAATCATAGGAGAGATGCTGCCAGTTTTGCTTCCAAGGGGACCAGTGAACACAAACACGTTAGCCAATGTTCAGTATTGTCATGTCGACAGATTAAAAGATGCTTGGATCAGGTTAGAATTTTGCACCTTTAAAAGCACTGGCATAGTGCCATATAGAATATTCAGTTTAAGGTGGTCCTAAGGGTATAAAATGACAATGCATTCTGTGGCTAAGGATGTTTAAAAGAAATGACTAGTTAATAATAAAGAGGTCTTATCAATAAAGAATGACTTTATTCAGGTAAAACACTTTAGAAAAGGGAGGCTTGATGGCAGAAATTAATACTATTACTATTTTCAGTGAATATTTGGAACTTTTTAGAAAGAATATGTACATCAATACTGGTAATCAAAATTAGATGTCAGAAGCTTTATCATAAAATGTCGGTGGAAGTTTCTCAAATAGCTACATGCGCCCATTTTTCCTTTTCACTCTTACTTTGATGCCTGCCCTAATATTTAATCCAGAGTATGGCAAATACCCTGTCTAAAATGTTACCCACAAAAGTTTATTTTTGAGCTTTATGCTCATTCTCTATGTGACACACAAAGCTTGGAAACATATAGGGTACATAATATTAAACGGTCTACTTGCAGTCTTATTATCCCGTTATCCCTATGTCATGGATTTTGGGAGAGGACCAGACAGAGCTAAAATACTCAACAGGTAAAGGGATTTACGATTATTTTATTAACTGTGCTTATGGAAAATACATTATAAAGTTTCCTGAAGTTCAGTTTCTTTTAAACTTCCTAAAAGTTTGGTAGTTTGTAAACAAACCCATTAAAGTCGATGGGGAAAAAAAGTTGGATTAAATACAATTAAAATAGCAATGGTAAACTTCTGTTAATGGTTACCGAAATTGAATGATAGATTCGATGGATAATGAATGATACATTTGAGGGCTACCAAAATCAAGGCTACATTCAAGGGTTACTGAAATCGAAGGATACATACGAGGGTTCCAAAATCAAAAGCTATATTCGAGGTTACCGAAACCGAAGGCTACATTCGAGGGTTACGAAATCGAAGGCTACATTTGAGGTTACCAAAATCAAAGGCTACATTCAGGATTACTGAAATCGAAGGATACATACGAGGGTTACCAAAATCAAAAGCTATATTTGAGGGTTACCGAAATCGAAGGCTACATTCGAGGGTTCCGAAATCGAAGGCTACATTGAGGGTTCCAAAATCAAAGGCTCATTCAAGGTTTACCAAAATTGAAGGATACATTCGAGGGTTACCGAAATCGAACATACACTTGAGGGTTACCGAAATGGAAGGCTACATTCGAGGGTTACTGAAATCGAAGGATACATTCAGGGTTACCGAAATCAATGGCTACATTCGGGGTTACCAAAATTGAAGAATGCGTTTGAGGGTTACCAAATTGAGGTATGATTCAAGGGTTACTGAAATGGAAGGCTACCTTCAGGGTTACCGAAATGGAAGGATACATTCAAGGGTTACCAAATCGATGGCTACATTCGAGGGTTACCAAAATTGAGTGATACATTCGAGGGTTATTAAAATCAAAGGCTACATTCGAGGGTTACCAAATTGAAAATGTGTTTGAGGGTTACCGAAATGGAAGGCTACATTCGAGGGTTACCGAAATCGAAGGATACATTCGAGGGTTACTGAAATCGATGGACACATTTGAGGTTACAGATTCGAGAATTCGATAATTATTGAGTTTTCAATAATAATCAAAAATAAGTCCATGAGTTCGAAAAGACCAGACTAATTCGGATAGTTCGGAAGGGTTTGAGTTTGACTAAACTATTAAATTTAGGTATGGTCAATTTCTTCTGCTGACAGCTCACACACTCTTCTGTGCCTCTTTGTGACATTCCATAATGTCCAGCAAATGGCCTCCAAGGAGTGGAAATAGTATATATTTAAGATTCCTTAGCTGATAACACTTTCCTCTGAATCTACTTCTGAACCAATGATTGCTTCTGAATAGATTTGGGCAGCACAGTGGCTCATGGTTCTGGCTTTGAATCCTCCCTTGACACATCTACAAGGAGTTTGAATGTTCTCCCTGTGCTTGTGTGGGTTTCCTCTGGGCAATCAGGTTTCCCCACAATAAAATATCGTAAATGACTTGATGTGAATGTATTTTTAAAGCACCATAGAAGATGTTGGTGCTATATAAATCCAAAATAAAAAATATTAATGCTCATTATTACTGCTAGAAACATACAGGATTTTCAATAAAAGTTCTTATCGCTAAAATAGTGCTAATTTTGCACCAGCCAATCAGATGATAGCTTATAAATTTGAATGATATCTGATTGGTTGGGGCAAAATCAGCACCATTTTAAATGATAAGAACTTTTATTGAATCTCCCTGATAGACGGTGGAGCACAAGACAAACAGGGAGATTCAATAAAAGTTCTTCAGGGTTATTCAATAAAAGTTCTTATACTTTAAAACGGTGCTAAATCAGATCTTATTTAACATTTGAAAGCTAACATCTGATTGGTTGGGGCAAAATTAGCACCATTTTAAACGATAAGAACTTTTATTGAATCTCCCTGTGTATCGTTAAAAATGGTGCTAATTTTGCCCCAACCAATGTTAAATAAGATCTGATTGGTTAGGGCAAAAAGCACCTTTTTAACAATAAGAACTTTTATTGAATCTCCCTGATAGTCTGTCATAGCTAAAAAATGAAAGGCTTATTGAAAATTATTATTGATTGTTTACTGTTTTTAATACAGTACTTTATATAACCGCATTTTGATTCACTTCTGACATAAAAATATCCCTGCACAATAAGCCCACATTCAAAGCAAATTAGCTATACTTTTTTTATATTGAAACTCGTAAACCGGTAGAATAATATATGAAAAAATATGGTTAGTTATAATTGTGCTGTGACTACAAAATATGGGTTTTGTGTCTATAATAATATAATACACTGACAATTATTGCACCATGTATTTCTGATATTAGCTAATGCTATTAGAAGATAAAAGGAAATTGTTTTGTCATTGTGCAAATCCCGTTTATGTCTCCATGGCAATGCATTGTTATATTTAATACATTGGAGCAGTTTTGCAGTTAATTCCATTTACTGGATCATTATGATGACAGCCTTGTAGGGAGTTCCATTAGGTCTTTATTTTAGTTGTAGCTTTGAAAGTGGGTGCACACCATAGACAACAGATTGATGGCTGGGTAAGTATATGGTAATTTGTAGTTGCTGTGCTCAGAAAGGCTACTGTTTCATTATTTCCCTTGTATTGCCATGCATTTTAGTACATTACATTGTGATATCATGCAAACCTCATGGTATGTCACAAAAAGAAGAGCGGAACATTGCCAACATACAGTTTTCTTTTTTTATTACATAGATATGGTATTACCACCTTTTAGTATTATACTTGCGATTGCAATGCGCAAAATTCTGATTGCATTCGCACAACTACGATTGCGTTTTTTACGATGATCGCAATCGTCCATTTATAATCGCTATCGTAATTGTACAATGGCCTATAGTAATTCCAATGCGGTATTCTACTACCACATGGTATTGTAGGGCTAAACGATCATATATGTAAACTTTACATCGATCGTACATTTAATGCCGAACGTACCATAATTGTACAGACACTCTATCACTTTTTAGCGATACAGCGCCTTTATTGAACGGATTGTGACCACTAATTTTAGATTGGCTCAGCGATCGTTAAATTACGATTGTTAATGTAAATCTACGATAACGTGATTGTAGATTTATGATCCCCATAAAATACAATTGCAGTTTGTTACTACTGCACGATATGCTACGACCGAACTTTTGTTAATTAATGAACTTTCAGCGTAATGTACGACGGCGGTTAAAGTGCAGTATCGCAATTTGGCGATTTATAAAAGGGCCCTAAGTCTCCAATGCATTTAATATCAACTCCAATAGCAATGTAACTGAATATTATATGTAGAACATGCTACATTTACAATTGAAAAAGAGGATCTATTGAGGAGGCAGGAGATAATTAAACCCCAGCCAATTAACATATACGTGAGTTCCTACTCTGCCTGTTAGGATTCTAAGCCTTATTTCACACAGACAGCAGGCAGCCATTCCGTGAATGTTTTCTCAGCAGTCCCTCAGCAAATAAATGTAGCCTTTCACATGTGGCAAAACATCTGCAAATACTCAAAAAGACAAAAAAAAACATTCCTAGCAAACTAATTTTTTAATTAGATTTCAGTAGAAATCTAATTGAAAATCTATCTAGACATACTTTGTGCTTGCTTAGTCTCTAACCAGGCAAGAACATACATAAGATTACTGGTAAATAAGGGTGGTGAGGACTGAGGTTTCAGAATTTCACAATAGACATTGTGGGAATTTCCTGAGAGTAGCAATTTTTCCTTCTAAAAATCATGGTAACCCATGCTGACACAGCTGAATACACATGTCTGTCACTAAGACAGGGAAATCTGTATAAACTTTACGAGCCTTTAACTATAGATCCAGAAAAGCTATGACATCATCCTAGGGTAATTTGAATTTTTAATAGAGGGCACTTGTGTGGAGAACACAGTTACCCTTTAAAGAAGACCGGGTTTTTGTTGTATCCTTAACAATAGCCCTAGCCACAAGTTTGGATGGGATTTTGCTTCCCTTTATATACATAAGCTGCTAATTCCATTCATTTATTAAATGCCGACAGACACAATGCAATTGGATGGTACATAAACCAAAGATTCTAAAGTTTCGTACACACGTGCAATCATGGATGCCGACCCGCGACGCACGATGTGTTACGGGCCATTTTGCCTGATAATCGTGGCACCTTATCGCCGAACGGGCGTTCGGTCAGGGATCGTTGACTGACCGGCCGGCGGTCAAACGAATGGCCACTTTGGCTGATAAAGTGCCCATACACAGCATGATTATCAGCTAAAATGGCCATTGGACACATGTGCGTTGCGGCTTGCACCCGTGATCACGCGTCTGTACGACCTTAAGAATGAAGTCATATGGTGCTTGATTTGTTCCAATGTACTCTCTCTCTAGGGACAATGTACTCTCTCTCTAGGGACAATGTATTCTCTTTCTAGGGACAATGTACTCTCTCTCTCTGGATAATGTACTCTCTCTCTAGGAAATGTACTCTCTCTCTAGGACAATGTATCTCTCTCTAGGGACAATGTATTCTCTCTTTAGGGACAATGTACTCTCCCTCTAGGGACAATGTACTCCTCTTTAGGGACAATAGGGGAGATTCAATATAGGGCTTTTTAGTTTAGAGCACAGCGCCATTTCCAAATGTTTTTGGAAATAGCGCCATGCTATAGATGCAAAACCCCTACCGTTAAGTTTAACGGTACTGAAGCGTTAAACCCATGCTCTTACCTAGCCTGATCCCGCATGCAATAACTGACGTTATCTCTTTTACGTCAGTTATTGTATCACGGGATCGGGCTAAGGTAAGTAACGGGAGCCCGCGATATGAATCTCCCGAATGTATTCTCTCTCTAGGACAATGTATTCTCTCTCTAGGGACAATGTACTCTCTCTCTAGGGACAATGTAATCTCTCTCAGAGACAATGTACTCTGTCTCTAGGGACAATGTACTCTCTCTCTAGGACAATGTACTCTCTCTCTAGAGACAATGTGCTCTCTCTCTAGGGACAATGTATTCACTCTCTAGAGACAATGTACTCTCTCTCTCTAGGGACAATGTACACTCTCTAGAGACAATGTATTATCTCTTAGAGACAATGTACTCTCTCTAGGTACAATGTACTCTCTCTCTAGGGACCATGCACTCTCTCTAGGGACAATTCTTTCTCCAGGGACCATGCACTCTCTCTATGGACAATTCTCTCCAAGGGACAATTTACTCTCTCCTTAGGGACAATGTATTCTCTCTAGGAACAATGCACTTTCTCTCTAGGCCTATACATCTATTGTGTAGCCCTTAAAGGTGGTCAGGGGAGCACATGAGGCCCTTGAGGTCAAATGGTTAGACACATTGAACATTGTATCTTTGAAATATGGAACTCCTACAATCCAGAAGAAGGGGATGATTATGTTTCTATAAAATGCCTGGCACAATAGTTGACACATCCAGCATATGTTTGTGCACAAGTGAAAACAGGACTTACAGACCACCCATACAGGGGACAATGATGTACCACTTTTAAGGTATTGAACAGAGGAATATCCCCCCAAAAAAACTTCTTCAGCAAACCCGTTTGATGTAGCAACCATGCTCGTAGTTTGATTAAAACACTACGTTACTCCATGACATAAACACAACGACATGTTCAGAAAGTTAAGCCCTACATGTTTTGAGCGTCACTATGTTTCTACTCTTAAGCATCCTATTTCTACCTTTTGTAGCCCTTCCCTAATAATTTGAAGGGATGATATCTAAAAAGGAACAGAAAGCACAAAAGAATATACAAATTGGTTAAAATATACTTACAAATCCTAGGATTCCAGCATGTTACACTAAGCCTGATCCTACTGTAAATTCAATGTCTGAGTAGGTTCGCATATCACTATTTCTGTTTAGAGAGATACAAAAGATTTAACTAGATAAATGGGATAATGTACCTCTCTCTCTAGGGACAATGTTACTCTCTCCTAGGACAATGTATTCTCTTCTAAGGGACAATGTACTCTCCCTCTAGGGACAATGTACTCTCTCTCTAGGGACAATGCACTCTTTCTATGGATAATGTACTCTCTCTCTAGGGACAATGTATTCTCTCTCTAGGGACATGTAACTCCTCTTTATGGGACAATAGGGGAGATTCAATATAGGGCTTTTTAGTTTAGAGCACAGCGCCATTTCCAAATGTTTTTGGAAATAGCGCCATGCTATAGATGCAAAACCCCTACCGTTAAGTTTAACGGTACTGAAGCGTTAAAACCCATGCTCTTACCTTAGCCTGATCCCGCATGCAATAACTGACGTTATCTCTTTACGTCAGTATTGTATCACGGGATCGGGCTAAGGTAAGTAACGGGAGCCCGCGATATGAATCTCCCGAATGTATTCTCTCTCTAGGACAATGTATTCTCTCTCTAGGGACAATGTACTCTCTCTCTAGGGACAATGTAATCTCTCTCAGAGACAATGTACTCTGTCTCTAGGGACAATGTACTCTCTCTCTAGGACAATGTACTCTCTCTCTAGAGACAATGTGCTCTCTCTCTAGGGACAATGTATTCACACTCTCTAGAGACAATGTACTCTCTCTCTCTAGGGACAATGTACACTCTCTAGAGACAATGTATTATCTCTTAGAGACAATGTACTCTCTCTAGGTACAATGTACTCTCTCTCTAGGGACCATGCACTCTCTCTAGGGACAATTCTTTCTCAGGGACCATGCACTCTCTCTATGGACAATTCTCTCCAAGGGACAATTTACTCTCTCCTTAGGGACAATGTATTCTCTCTAGGAACAATGCACTTTCTCTCTAGGCCTATACATCTATTGTGTAGCCCTTAAAGGTGGTCAGGGGAGCACATGAGGCCCTTGAGGTCAAATGGTTAGACACATTGAACATTGTATCTTTGAAATATGGAACTCCTACAATCCAGAAGAAGGGGATGATTATGTTTCTATAAAATGCCTGGCACAATAGTTGACACATCCAGCATAGTTTGTGCACAAGTGAAAACAGGACTTACAGACCACCCATACAGGGGACAATGATGTACCACTTTTAAGGTATTGAACAGAGGAATATCCCCCCAAAAAAACTTCTTCAGCAAACACCGTTTGATGTAGCAACCATGCTCGTAGTTTGATTAAAACACTACGTTACTCCATGACATAAACACAACGACATGTTCAGAAAGTTAAGCCCTACATGTTTTGAGCGTCACTATGTTTCTACTCTAAGCATCCTATTTCTACCTTTTGTAGCCCTTCCCTAATAATTTGAAGGGATGATATCTAAAAAGGAACAGAAAGCACAAAAGAATATACAAATTGGTTAAAATATACTTACAAATCCTAGGATTCCAGCATGTTACACTAAGCCTGATCCTACTGTAAATTCAATGTCTGAGTAGGTTCGCATATCACTATTTCTGTTTAGAGAGATACAAAAGATTTAACTAGATAAATGGATAATGTACCTCTCTCTCTAGGGACAATGTACTCCTCCTATGTGACAATGTATTCTCTCTCTAGGGACAATGTATTCTCTCTAGGGACAATGTACTCTCTCTCTCTGGATAATGTACTCTCTCTCTAGGGACAATGTACTCTCTCTCTAGGGACAATGTAATCTCTCTCTAGGGACAATGTATTCTCTCTCTAGGGACATGTACACTCTCTAGAGACAATGTATTAATCTCTTGAGACAATGTACTCTCTCTAGGTACAATGTACTCTCTCTCTAGGGACCATGCACTCTCTCTAGGGACAATTCTTTCTCCAGGGACCATGCACTCTCTCTATGGACAATTCTCTCCAAGGGACAATTTACTCTCTCCTTAGGGACAATGTATTCTCTCTAGGAACAATGCACTTTCTCTCTAGGCCTATACATCTATTGTGTAGCCCTTAAAGGTGGTCAGGGGAGCACATGAGGCCCTTGAGGTCAAATGGGTTAGACACATTGAAATTGTATCTTTGAAATATGGAACTCCTACAATCCAGAGAGAAGGGGATTGATTATGTTTCTATAAAATGCCTGGCCACACATAGTTGACACATCCAGCATATGTTTGTGCACAAGTGAAAACAGGACTTACAGACCACCCATACAGGGGAGCAATGATGTACCACTTTTAAGGTATTGAACAGAGGAATATCCCCCCAAAAAAACTTCTTCAGCAAACACCGTTGATGTAGCAACCATGCTCGTAGTTTGATTAAAACACTACGTTACTCCATGACATAAACATCAACAGACATGTTCAAGAAAGTTAAGCCCTACATGTTTTGAGCGTCACTATGTTTCTACTCTAAGCATCCTATTTCTACCTTTTGTAGCCCTTCCCTAATAATTTGAAGGGATGATATCTAAAAAGGAACAGAAAGCACAAAAGAATATACAAATTGGTAAAATATACTTACAATCCTAGGATTCCAGCATGTTACACAGCCTGATCCTACTTGTAAATTCAATGTCTGAGTAGGTTCGCATATCACTATTTCTGTTTAGAGAGATACAAAAGATTTAACTAGATAAATGGATAATGTACCCTCTCTCTAGGGACAATGTACTCTCTCTCTAGGACAATGTATTCTCTTTCTAGGGACAATGTTACTCTCCCTCTAGGGACAAATGTACTCTCCCTCTAGGGACAATGTATTCTCTTTACTGGGACAATTACTCTCTCTCTAGGGACAATGTACTCTCTCTCTAGGGACAATATTACTCTTTCTAGGGACAATGTACTCTCCCTCTAGGGACAATGTACTCTCTCTCTAGGACAATGTAGACTCTTCTATGGACATGTACTCTCTCTCTAGGGAATGTTTCTTCTCTCTCTAGGGACAATGTACTCTCCCTCTAGGGACAATGTACTCTCTCTTTAGGGACAATAGGGGAGATTCAATATAGGGCTTTTTAGTTTAGAGCACAGCGCCATTTCCAAATGTTTTTGGAAATAGCGCCGTGCTATAGATGCAAAACCCCTACCGTTAAGTTTAACGGTACTGAAGCGTTAAACCCATGCTCTTACCTTAGCCTGATCCCGCGATGCAATAACTGACGTTATCTCGTTTACGTCAGTTATTGTATCACGGGATCGGGCTAAGGTAAGTAACGGGAGCCCGCGATATTGAATCTCCCCGAATGTATTCTCTCTCTAGGGACAATGTATTCTCTCTCTAGGGACAATGTACTCTCTCTCTAGGGACAATGTAATCTCTCTCTAGAGACAATGTACTCTGTCTCTAGGGACAATGTACTCTCTCTCTAGGGACAATGTACTCTCTCTCTAGAGACAATGTGCTCTCTCTCTAGGGACAATGTATTCACTCTCTAGAGACAATGTACTCTCTCTCTCTAGGGACAATGTACACTCTCTAGAGACAATGTATTATCTCTTTAGAGACAATGTACTCTCTCTAGGTACAATGTACTCTCTCTCTAGGGACCATGCACTCTCTCTAGGGACAATTCTTTCTCCAGGGACCATGCACTCTCTCTATGGACAATTCTCTCTCAAGGGACAATTTACTCTCTCCTTAGGGACAATGTATTCTCTCTAGGAACAATGCACTTTCTCTCTAGGCCTATACATCTATTGTGTAGCCCTTAAAGGTGGTCAGGGGAGCACATGAGGCCCTTGAGGTCAAATGGGTTAGACACATTGAACTATTGTATCTTTGAAATATGGAACTCCTACAATCCAGGGAGAAGGGGATTGATTATGTTTCTATAAAATGCCTGGCCACAATAGTTGACACATCCAGCTATAGGTTTGTGCACAAGTGAAAACAGGACTTACAGACCACCCATACAGGGGAGCAATGATGTACCACTTTTAAGGTATTGAACAGAGGAATATCCCCCCAAAAAAGACTTCTTCAGCAAACACCGTTTGATGTAGCAACCATGCTCGTAGTTTGATTAAAACACTACGTTACTCCATGACATAAACACGACATGTTCAGAAAGTTAAGCCCTACATGTTTTGAGCGTCACTATGTTCTTACTCATAAGCATCCTATTTCTACCTTTTGTAGCCCTTCCCTAATAATTTGAAGGGATGATATCTAAAAAGGAACAGAAAGCACAAAAGAATATACAAATTGGTTAAAATATACTTACAAATCCTAGGATTCCAGCATGTTACAGCCTGATCCTACTTGTAAATTCAATGTCTGAGTAGGTTCGCATATCACTATTTCTGTTTAGAGAGATACAAAAGATTTAACTAGATAAATGGGATAATGTATACTCTCTTAGAGAGATACAAAAGATTTAACTAGATAAATGGGATAATGTACTCTCTCTCTAGGGACAATGTACTCTCTCTCTAGGGACAATTACATTCCCACATATGAAGTGTACATGTTAAAAGGGGCTGGTTGGTACACCCCCACAATTGAATTGTACATGTTAAAAGGGGCGGGTGGACACCCCACATATTGAATTGTACATGTGTAAAAGAGGCGTGGTGGTACACCCACATATTGAATTTACATGTTAAAGGGCGGGTGGGTAACAACCCACATATGAATTGTACATGTTAAAGGAGTGGGTGGTTACCAACAATATTGAATTGTACATGTTTAAAAGGCGGGGTGGTCACCCCATATTGAATGAACATGTTAAAAGGGGTGGGTGGTACACACCCACATATTGAATAGTACATGTAAAAGGAGTGGGTGGTAATCCAACATATTGAATGTACCGTTAAAGAGGCGCGGTGGTCCACCCCATATATGGTAATTGTACATGTTAAAAGGGGCTGGTTGTACACCCCACATATTGAATTGAGTACGTGTTAAAGGGGCTGGTGGTACACCACACCTATTGAATTGTACATGTTTAAAAGGAGAGCGTGTAAGTATACCCAACATATTGCATGTACATGTTCAAAGATGGTGGGTGGTCACCCATATATTGAATTGTACATGTTAAAAGGGGCTGGTGTGTACACCCCACATATTGAAGTTACATGTTAAAAAGGAAGGGTGGTACACCCCACAATTGAATTGTACATGTTAAAAGGGGCTGGTGGTACACCCCAAATATTGAATAGTACATGTTAAAGGAGCGGGTAGTATACCCAACATATTGATTGACATGTTAAAAGAGGCGGGTGGTCAACCCCATATATTGAATTGTACATGTTAAAAGGGGCTGGTGGTACACCACACATATTGAATTGTACATGTTAAAAGGAGTGGTGTGCACCCAACATATTGAATTTGTACATGTTAAAAGAGGCGGGTGGTCCACCCATATATTGAATTGTACATGTTAAAAGGGGCTGGGTGGTACACCCCAACATATGAATTGTACATGTTAAAAGGGGTGGTGGTACACCCCACATATTGAATGTACATGTTAAAAGGCGGCGTGTAGTATACCCAAAATATTGATTGTACATGTTAAAAGAGGCGGGTGGTCCACCCCATATATTGAATTGTACATGTTAAAAGGGGCTGGTGGTACACCCCACATATTGAATTGTACATGTTAAAAGGAGCGGGTGGTACACCCCACATATTGAATTGTGCATGTTAAAAGGAGAGGGTGGTACACCCCACATATTGAATAGTACATGTTAAAAGGAGCGGGTAGTATACCCAACATATTGCATTGTACATGTTAAAAGAGGCGGGTGGTCCACCCCATAAATTGAATTGTACATGTTAAAAGGGGCTGGTGGTACACGCCACATATTGAATTGTACATGTTAAAAGGAGCGGGTGGTACACCCCACATATTGAATTGTACATGTTAAAAGAGGCGGGTGGTACACCCCACATATTGAATTGTACATGTTAAAAGGAGCGGGTGGTATACCCAACATATTGAATTGTACATGTTAAAAGAGGTGGGTGGTACACTCTACATATTGAATTGTGCATGTTAAAAGGTAAAAAACATAATCGGTTTTACAATTTTATTGTTGCATAGCAGTATGATTTATTAAACTAGAAAAAACATGAGCTTTTGTGACATGAGAAGATATTGAATCTTTCCAATCCATGTTACTATTTCACTACAACTATTATTGTACTCTGATTGGTTAAACGTCATTCCTTGCTATGCCTTCGTAATGTCTTAATGTTAAAACCAAATAAATATCTATTGATTGCTAAAAGCAGCCAAACAGGACAGATTTTTTTTTTTAACATCCAACTTTTTGAACCCAGTCTGGTAAAAGAATATAATATATAAAAAAATAATGTATAATCTGGCAAAATCAAAGCAATCATAGGAGAGATGCTGCCAGTTTTGCTTCCAAGGGGACCAGTGAACACAAACACGTTAGCCAATGTTCAGTATTGTCATGTCGACAGATTAAAATGATGCTTGGATCAGGTTAGAATTTTGCACCTTTAAAAAGCACTGGCATAGTGCCATATAGAATATTCAGTTTAAGGTGGTCCTAAGGGTATAAAATGACAATGCATTCTGTGGCTAAGGATGTTTAAAAGAAATGACTAGTTTAATAATAAAGAGGATCTTATCAATAAAGAATGACTTTATTCAGGTAAAACACTTTAGAAAAGGGAGGCTTGATGGCAGAAATTAATACTATTACTATTTTCAGTGAATATTTGGAACTTTTTAGAAAGAATATGTACATCTAATATGGTAATCAAAAATTAGATGTCAGAAGCTTTATCAATAAAATGTCTGGTGGAAGTTTCTCAAATAGCTACATGCGCCCATTTTCCTTTTCACTCTTACTTTGATGCCTGCCCTAATAGTTAATCCAGAGTATGGCAAATACCCTGTCTAAAATGTTACCCAACAAAAGTTTTATTTTTGAGCTTTATGCTCATTCTCTAGTGTGACACACAAAGCTTGGAAACATATAGGGTACATAATATTAAACGGTCTACTTGCAGTCTTATTATCCCGTTAATCCCTATGTCATGGATTTTGGGAGAGGACCAGACAGAGCTAAAATACTCAACAGGTAAAGGGATTTACGATTATTTTATTAACTGTGCTTATGGAAAATACATTATAAAGTTTCCTGAAGTTCAGTTTCTTTTCAAACTTCCTAAAAGTTTGGTAGTTTGTAAACAAACCCATTAAAGTCGATGGGGAAAAAAAGTTTGGATTAAATACAATTAAAATAGCAATGGTAACTTTCTGTTAATGGTTACCGAAATTGAATGATAGATTCGATGGATAATGAATGATACATTTGAGGGCTACCAAAATCAAAGGCTACATTCAAGGGTTACTGAAATCGAAGGATACATACGAGGGTTACCAAAATCAAAAGCTATATTCGAGGGTTACCGAAACCGAAGGCTACATTCGAGGGTTACGAAATCGAAGGCTACATTTGAGGGTTACCAAAATCAAAGGCTACATTCAAGGATTACTGAAATCGAAGGATACATACGAGGGTTACCAAAATCAAAAGCTATATTTGAGGGTTACCGAAATCGAAGGCTACATTCGAGGGTTACGAAATCGAAGGCTACATTTGAGGGTTACCAAAATCAAAGGCTACATTCAAGGTTTACCAAAATTGAAGGATACATTCGAGGGTTACCGAAATCGAACGATACACTTGAGGGTTACCGAAATGGAAGGCTACATTCGAGGGTTACTGAAATCGAAGGATACATTCAAGGTTTACCGAAATCAATGGCTACATTCGAGGGTTACCAAAATTGAAGAATGCGTTTGAGGGTTACCAAAATTGAGGTATAGATTCAAGGGTTACTGAAATGGAAGGCTACCTTCGAGGGTTACCGAAATGGAAGGATACATTCAAGGGTTACCAAAATCGATGGCTACATTCGAGGGTTACCAAAATTGAGTGATACATTCGAGGGTTATTAAAATCAAAGGCTACATTCGAGGGTTACCAAAATTGAAGAATGTGTTTGAGGGTTACCGAAATGGAAGGCTACATTCGAGGGTTACCGAAATCGAAGGATACATTCGAGGGTTACTGAAATCGATGGACACATTTGAGGGTTACAGATTCGAGAATTCGATAATTATTGAGTTTTCAATAATAATCAAAAATAAGTCCATGAGTTCGAAAAGACCAGACTAATTCGGATAGTTCGGAAGGGTTTGAGTTTGACTAAACTATTAAAATTTAGGTATGGTCAATTTCTTCTGCTGACAGCTCACACACTCTTCTGTGCCTCTTTGTGACATTCCATAATGTCCAGCAAATGGCCTCCCAAGGAGGTGGAAATAGTATATATTTAAGATTCCTTAGCTGCATAACACTTTCCTCTGAATCTACTTCTGAACCAATGATTGCTTCTGAATAGATTTTGGGCAGCACAGTGGCTCAGTGGTTCTGGCTTTGAATCCTCCCTTTGACACATCTACAAGGAGTTTGAATGTTCTCCCTGTGCTTGTGTGGGTTTCCTCTGGGCAATCAGGTTTTCCCCACAATCAAAATATCGTAAATGACTTGATGTGAATGTAATTTTAAAGCACCATAGAAGATGTTGGTGCTATATAAATCCAAAATAAAAAAGGAATATTAATGCTCATTATTACTGCTAGAAACATACAGGATTATTCAATAAAAGTTCTTATCGCTAAAAATAGTGCTAATTTTGCACCAGCCAATCAGATGATAGCTTATAAATGTTGAATGATATCTGATTGGTTGGGGCAAAATCAGCACCATTTTAAATGATAAGAACTTTTATTGAATCTCCCTGATAGACTGGATGGAGGCACAAGACAAACAGGGAGATTCAATAAAAGTTCTTCAGGGTTATTCAATAAAAGTTCTTATACTTTAAAACGGTGCTAAATCAGATCTTATTTAACATTTGAAAGCTAACATCTGATTGGTTGGGGCAAAATTAGCACCATTTTAAACGATAAGAACTTTTATTGAATCTCCCTGTGTATCGTTAAAAATGGTGCTAATTTTGCCCCAACCAATGTTAAATAAGATCTGATTGGTTAGGGCAAAAATAGCACCTTTTTAACAATAAGAACTTTTATTGAATCTCCCTGATAGTCTGTCATAGCTAAAAAATGAAAGGCTTATTGAAAATTATTATTGATTGTTACTGTTTTAATACAGTACTTTATTATAACATGCATTTTGATTCACTTCTGACATAAAAATATCCCTGCACAATAAGCCACATTCAAAGCAAATTAGCTATAACTTTTTTATATATTGAAACTCGTAAAACCGGTAGAATAATATATGAAAAAATATGGTTAGTTATAATTGTGCTGTGACTACAAAATATGGGGTTTTGTGTCTATAATAATAATAATACACTGACAATTATTGCACATGTATTTCTGATATTAGCTAATGCTATTAGAAGATAAAAGGAAATTGTTTTGTCATTGTGCAAATCCCAGTTATGTCTCCATGGCAATGCATTGTTATATTTAATACATTGGAGCAGTTTTGCAGTTAATTCCATTTACTGGATCATTAGTGATGACAGCCTTGTAGGGAGTTCCATTAGGTCATTTATTTTAGTTAGTAGCTTTGAAAAGTGGGTGCACACCATAGACAACAGATTGATGGCTGGGTAAGTATATGGTATTTGTAGTTGCTGTGCTCAGAAAGGCTACTGTTTCATTATTTCCCTTGTATTGCCATGCATTTTAGTACATTACATTGTGATATCATGCAAACCTCAATGGTATGTCACAAAAAGAAAGCGGAACATTGCCAACATACAGTTTTCCTTTTTTTATTACATAGATATGGTATTACCACCTTTTAGTATTATACTTGCGATTGCAAATGCGCAAAATTCTGATTGCATTCGCACAACTACGATTGCGTTCTTTTACGATGATCGCAATCGTACATTTATAATCGCTATCGTAATTGTACAATGGCCTATATGTAATTCCAATGCGGTATTCTACTACCACATGGTATTGTAGGGCTAAACGATCATATATGTAAAAATTTACATCGATCGTACATTTATGCCGAACGTACCATAATTGTACAGACACGCTATCACTTTTTAGCGATACAGCGCCTTTATTGAACGGATTAGTGACCACTAATTTTAGATTGGCTCAGCGATCGTTGAATTACGATTGTTAATGTAAATCTACGATAACGTGATTGTAGATTTATGATCCCCATAAAATACAATTGCAGTTGTTTACTACTGCACGATATGCTACGACCGAACTTTTGTTAATTAATGAACTTTCAGCGTAAATGTACGACGGCGGTTAAAGTGCAGTATTGCAATTTGGCGATTTATAAATAGGGCCCTAAGTCTCCAATGCATTTAATATCAACTCCAATAGCAATGTAACTGAATATTATATGTAGAACATGCTACATTTACAATTGAAAAAGAGGATCTATTGAGGAGGCAAGGAGATAATTAAACCCCAGCCAATTAACATATACCTGTGAGTTCCTACTCTGCCTGTTAGGATTCTAAGCCTTATTTCACACAGACAGCATGCAGCCATTCCGTGAATGTTTTCTCAGCAGTCCCTCAGCAAATAAATGTAGCCTTTCACATGTGGCAAAACATCTGCAAATACTCAAAAAGACAAAAAAAAAGACATTCCTAGCAAACTAATTTTTTAATTAGATTTCAGTAGAAATCTAATTGAAAATCTATCTAGACATACTTTGTGCTTGCTTAGTCTCTAACCAGGCAAGAAACATACATAGAAGATTACTGGTAAATAAGGGTGGTGAGGAACTAGAGGTTTCAGAATTTCACAATAGACATTGTGGGGAATTTCCTGAGAGTAGCAATTTTTCCTTCTAAAAATCATGGTAACCCATGCTGACACAGCTGATAACACATGTCTGTCACATAGACAGGGAAATCTGTATAAACTTTACGAGCCTTTAACTATAGATCCAGAAAAGCTAGTGACATCATCCTAGGGTAATTTGAATTTTTAATAGAGGGCACTTGTGTGGAGAACACAGTTACCCTTTAAAGAAGACCGGGTTTTTGTTGTATCCTTAACAATAAGCCCTAGCCACAAGGTTTGATGGGATTTTGCTTCCCTTTAATATACATAAGCTGCTAATTCCATTCATTTATTAAATGCCTGACAGACACAATGCAATTGGATGGTACAATAAACCAAAGAATTCTAAAGTTTCGTACACACGTGCAATCATGGATGCCGACCCGCGACGCACGATGTGTATGAACGGGCCATTTTGCCTGATAATCGTGGCACCTTATCGCCGAAACGGGCGTTCGGTCAGGGATCGTTGACTGACCGGCCAGGCGGTCAAACGAATGGCCACTTTGGCTGATAAAGTGCCCATACACAGCATGATTATCAGCTAAAATGGCCATTCGGACACATTGTGCGTTGCGGCTTGCACCCGTGATCACGCGTCTGTACGAACCTTAAGAATGAAGTCATATGGTGCTTGATGTGTTCAGATATTTACAAATTATATAACAATGTGTTCTTGTTTCCTACTGCACACATATGTTCAAATGCAGTCAATGGCTCACTGGTCTTCATAACAACAACAGGAATAGGAAAAACAAAAACAATAAAACACTACAATTACAATTGTACAATACAGCAATACAATGCAATTCTAATGTAACTCCAGATCCAGATCTCTAATACAAATGCACTAAAACTTTTTTTTTATTAACCAAAGACAAAGACTCAAGGCCTGTAATTGTTATAAATTATAACTTTGATCTGCAGTCATGGTTACAGCACATGAAAACAGAACATCAAGATGTGTACATACTGTATTAACATCCAAACTCCAAAAGCATTCCCATTATTCCCTGAACAAACAAGGGCCAGTTTGCCTTTACAATATCTATTTATTTATCTATCTCAGTTTTATTGATTTCTCCCAAACCTGGTTCATTTTAAAAGAATAGTTCACTGAAAAAGGGAACTATTCCTTTAATTCATTGATTAAAGAACTGGAGGTAAATGAGCTATGTCTTACCTTCTGTTCTTCAATCAACTTTACAGGAGCCAGGAACAAAGAGTAAGAAATTTACCTTTTGTGCGATTCACCGCTGGCTCCACTGACAGGTCCTGACCACTTCCTGCTTAACTAATGTGCGCTATAGTTAAAGTGAAATCGGAATGTCCACCACCTCAACTAAAACAGTTGGTCCCACTCTGTGTAAAAAGATCTTTACCTTTCTCTTCTGCTCCTTATGGTTGTCCCCTGCAGGGGTTGTGAAGGTCCAAAAAAATGAAGAGTAGGACCACTCTGTGTGTGTAATCTGTGCCTGCCACCTTCTGCTCCTCTAAGCTGGGTACACAACTTTAGATATTTCGGGTCTCGATCGACCATAGTTCAGTGTAGCCGGTTCGATCGGACTGATTATCGAATCCGAATGTGCCCATGTCCGATCGACCGTGTCGTCCAGAATCGGACGAAAGGACGATCGGACAGGGTGGAAAACCTCGTCCGATCGTGCGGTCCCTCTATGGACCGCACGATCGGTCGCGGTGACTATCGGACGTGCTGCTTTTGCCGCGACCGACAGTCCTTCCTCCTGCCGACCGTTACGCGAAAGTACCGAACGGTCGGTCAGGAGGAAAAACGCTAGGTGGTACCTAGCTTTAAGAACTCTGGCATGCACAGTGGAGCTCTCCCCTCCCCCCCCCTCCCTTTGGATCCTTCAGTACCTGGATCGCTCCCTCTGCTGACTGGCACCACATCAGTGATTTTGCATTGTAACTCTTCACATTGTTTTTGTTATTTTTGCTGGCTGGTCCAGTGTGTTTTTTGTGGTCTCAGGACAGCAAAATGTCCCCTTTCCTGCTAACTTTTTAATGGTGATTTTAGAACTGTGTTTGGTGTTGAACCAAACTAATATCAGTTGTTTCCCTGATTATTTTGTCTATTATGGTGGATTTATCAACAGATTGTTCTGGAAAATCTCTAAGTATGTAAAGATGATAAACCCAGTCAACCTAGAAATCTATTCTATTGAAGATGGTTGCAAACAGTTGTGGCTGACTCCCTGGCTTGTTCTTTTACTGTGTAGTGTCACACATCTCATAAAGGAAAAAAAAGAGATTGAGATATTAAAAAAAACCGATTCCTGGCCTTATAGAACGACTGGGAGTTAGAAATCCTTTGTGCAATTAAACATTATTTACAATATAGCCATGCTGCATGTGTTTTTAATATTCATCCCTAGTTTTTCTGATGTTGCAACCCTGGTGACAACCCTTATTGCAGTGCAGGTTGTGCAGTAAATCTATCTATCCGTTCTAAAAGCTAAATGTCCGTCTGTCTGTCTCGCTATCTATTTATCTATCTGTCTATGTATTATCTAATTATCATCTATCTATCTAGCTATCAGTATGTCTGTCTATCTATCATCTATCTATCTATCTATCTATCTATCTATCTATCTATCTATCTATCTATCTATCAGGGTGGAAAACCTCGTCCGATCGTGCGGTCCTCTATGGACGCACGATCGGTCGCGGTGACTATCGGACGTGGCTGCTTTTGCCGCGACCGACGTCCTTCCTCCTGGCCGACCGTTCGAAAGTATCGAACGGTCGGTCAGGAGGAAAAATCGCTAGGTGTGTACCTAGCTTTAGAGAACTCTGGCATGCACAGTGGAGCTCTCCCCTCCTCCCCCTCCCTTTGGATCCTTCAGTACCTGGATCGGCTCCCTCTGCTGACTGGCAGCCACATCAGTGATTTGCATTGTAAATCTTCACATTGTTTTTGTTATTTTTGCCTGGCTGGTCCAGGTGTGTGTTTTTTGTGGTCTCAGGACAGCAAAATGTCCCCTTTCCTGCTAACTTTTTAATGGTGATTTTAGAACTGTGTTTGGTGTTGAACCAAACTAATATCAGTTGTTTCCCTGATTATTTTGTCTATTATGGTGGATTTATCAACAAGATTTCTGGAAAATCTATAAGTACTGTAAAGATGATAAACCCAACCTAGAAATCTATTCTATTGAAAGATGGTTGCAAACAGTTGTGGCTGACTCCCTGGCTTGTTCTTTTACTGTGTATGTGTCACACATGCTCATAAAGGAAAAAAAATCGATTGAGATATTAAAAAAAATGATTCCTGGCCTTAGAACGACTGGGAGTTAGAAATCCTTTTGCAATTAAACATTATTTCCAATATAGCCATGCGGCATGTGTTTTTAATATTCATCCCTAGTTTTTCTGATGTTGCAACCCTGGTGACAACCCTTATTGCAGTGCAGTGTGTGCAGTAATCTATCTATCGTTCTATCGTCTGTCTGTCTCTGTCTATCTATCTATCTATCTCATCATCTATCTATCTATCTAGTCTATCTATCTATCTATCTATCTATTTATCTATCTATCTATACTATTATCTATCTATCTATCTATCTATCTATCTATCTATCTTGTCTGTTGCTCTGTCTGTCGTCTGTCTGTCTGTCTATCTATCTATTATCTGTCTGTCTGTCTGTCTATCTATAATTTCTGTCTGTCTATCTATTATCACTATCTATCATCTATCGTATCTATCTATTATCTATCTATCTATCTATCTATCTATCTATCTATCTATCTATCTATCATCTATCTGTCTGTCTGTCTATCTATCTATCTATCTATCTATCTATCTATCTATCTATCTATCTATCTATCATATATCTGTCTGTCTGTCTATCTATCTCTATCTGTCTATCTATCTATCTATTTGCCAAACCAGTGAAACATCTTGGGACACCTTTTAAAAAACACATACAGCTTGGATGAATTAGAATTAATATTGTTTTATTGCAATCACTTTACATTATTTTGGTGTGTCTCTACCAGATCAATTGACCAGGGAACCCAGTCAGCTTTCCAGTATGAACAATGTAGCCATACATCATGTAATATATGAACTGCTCTATATCCAAGCCTTGTTGTAATATGTAGATTTCCTATGTGTTCAGGCTCAAATTAACACTTATTCTGTACTAAAGTACATTTTCTTTGTGTTAATGCTAAGCTTTTTTGACACACTCAATGTTTTTCTTTAGTTATATTTAGAAGTTTTGGCACTGGAATGTATTGTATGCTGTGTTAACATTATTACAACATAAAGCTGATGTGTCACTGGCAATGACCCTATTAACTGGCGGAGTTAGCTGTTATATTGTAGCAAAAAAGAAAAACTGCACCCAGCATTCTTGTTTTATAACCTGCCTCATCCTTGCCACACCATGATTACTGGTAGCAGAAATAGTGTGTAGATTGGTTCATCCATGTGTAGTGTACAAAATTAGCCACACAGAGGGCCCTATTTGTAAAGGCACAGTATTTAGTGATACCGCATCTTTAACGATCAGTTTAAAAATCGTTAATTTTCAATCGTAAATCTATGATAACCTGTCCGTAGAGATACGACCCCCATAGAATACCATTGCGGTAGTTTACTACCGCATGGTATTCTATGAACGAACGTTAATGAACAAATGTTTTGTGTAAATGTACAACCGCTGCCATAGGTTTAAGGCCGTGGTGTTTGGGCTGATGTTTAAATAATAGCTTTTTTTTTTTATTTTAAAGCTTTGTACACACCGTCACCATTAATAATAAAAGATTTCAATCATTTCTGTATAAAAATCTACAGCAGTGCACAGACCTGTAAAAATCCTTTCAAGCAGCCCAGCTTTTCATCTCCCTCCAGTCAGTGTAAATACCAGTCTTTGTGATGACTCAATGTTCAGTGCAGCTCAGGAGTAGAGATGGACTAGAACTCAACTTAACAAGTCCGAACAGACTCAGACTTCTCGAACTATCCCGGACCCGGATTTCACAGACTTTCCGGACTCACGGCTGTATTTTCGATAATTATCAAATTTATTTATGGGCTGTTTGCTAACCCTAGAATGTATTGTTCGCTAACCCTCGAATGTATTGATTGTTTTAAAAAGTATCCTTCGATTTTGGTAATCCTCAAAAGTATTGTTCAGTTTTGGTAATCCTCGAATTTATTTTTTTATTTTCGCTTACCCTTGAAAGTATCGTTCGGTAACCCTCGAATTCGCCATAACCCCCGAATGTAGCTTGCGCAAAGCCCGACAATTGCCCGCTCGTGTTTATGAAGTGTTTAAAAACATTTTGGTAATAGTGACATGTACCCCAGACCATTTCCCAGGTGTCACAGCCATTTACAGTAAGTAACCATCGGAGAATTGTTGAGCACCCCAGATGCACTTTTCTTCCCAATACCCCAGGAGAATTGTTGAGCACCCCAGATGCACTTTTCTTCCCAATACCCCATGAACAGGCCTGCGTAACTAGGGGCAAAAACCGTGCCTATCGCAGTACGTGAAATCCTTAGAGTTCTGGATGTGATGCTTAGAACTTCCCACCAATGATCCTAAGATGTTGGCTAGGTATTTTGCCACTTAGACTTCCTACTTCCGGTATACGTCACTACAACACGGTAGTGACGCCCACCTTCCAAACTGGTTCTTTTACTTGAACTTAGTAGTTATTTGCATAAGTAATTAAGATATGTGGCTTTGTTATATCAGGACACATACTTCTAATTCAATTGTGCTTCCACCTATACAGATATATGGCTATAATCTTTAAACAAACCATAAAAGCTATGTAATATCTCAATATAAATCAAAGAAAAGGGACCAATTCCATGTGGTCATTTAGACCCATAGGTTTCATACTATCATATTTAAAGATATATCTTTGCTCCAGTTTAAGGAGTTCTTAATCAAGAACTCTTGATATCCTTAATCATACATTTCTGGTTTAACCCTCCCAGTGCCACAAATGTGCTTCCATTAAATGCTGATTTGTGCATATCAACAAAGTGTTTATAAAAGTAGGGGCATTAATAAGAATCATCTTTCCAACTTCCTTTAAGTTTTGTGATCGCCCGTCTATGTTCCCCGATCCTTACATGCAATCTCCTCTTAGTCTTACCAATATACCATAAATAACATGGGCATTTTATACCGTAAACCACATTTTTTGATTTGCAATTAAATAACACCTTCCACCTATGACTATGTTTACCCACCCTAATCTCATCCCGTCCTATCTGTACATATTTACATTCTACACACCCTCCACACTTAAACATCACCTTTAATAGATAAATCCATTTTCTCTGCCTCTAACTTAGCTTTTTCAATCTTGTTACTATCGGATCCTTTTTCTTAGAACCTCTTTCCGAACAACTCTGCCTGTTCCAAAAACCTTTTATCGGAACAGTTCCTGCGGAGTCTTGACATTTGGCTTTTCGGAATCCCCTGTAGCCAAGTACGTTTATGGGCACTGGAGCAATCTATGTAAGTGTTATTATCCACTTCCTTAAAAAAGGTTCTAGTTGTCAGAACCCTTAATGTATTTCAATACTTAAATCCAAAAATTCAACTCTGCCCTTACTAAATACACTTTGAAACTGTAGTTAATCATGAGATTTATTTATATACTGTAAAAATGTATCTAGTGCATCTGGGGTGCCCTTCCAAATAAACAAAATATCATCTATATATCTTCTCTAGTAAATACAATTCAATTTATCAGATAGAAAAATTAATATTGCGGAAGCAAATTTACTTAGTAAGGGGTTAACATTTGCCCCACAACAGGAGTTGGACAAATTTAATGTTTTTATTGGCTTACAAAAATTTATGAGAACGTTAAGTCTTAAAAAATACTTTCTCAGTATGAATAGGAAAAGAGAAGGGACAGTAGTGAGATCTCTAAGGGAGATGGGAAGATTTTACTAAAGGAACCTGAATCCCTGAGCAACACAGACTTTCATCCCTGATCCACCTTTAACCCTATAGGATGGAGGGGTACCTCAGTGGAATTGTTTGGCAATCTAGTAGAAAGAGATTTAAGGAATTTGAAAGGTAAGGAACTTAAATATTTTGGTAATTTAGCTGGTGAAGAAAGAAAAGCATTGAAAATCCTTAAAAAAGATAAAGAGATAATAATCCATATGGCGGATAAAGAAGGTGGGACGGTTATCCAAAATAGAGTAGATTATTTAAGAAATGCCTTTAGACAGTTGGAAGACACTACCACATATGAAAGGGTATCCAGTAACCCCTTGCTTAAGTTAATGGTCTGCTCAGGGGGGTTCTCCAGACGCCTCTAGATAAGGGTATCATTTTTTAAAAATAATTTAATTTTTTATGGTTTCAGAAACCTAAGATACCCATTTTCTACTATTTTCCCAAAATACATAAAGGTCTGGAGAGCCCCCCTGGGAGACCTATATCGGGGACAGGATCTCCCACTGAAAATCTTTCTAGGTCTCTAGACCACTTTCTGGCCCCAATAGTTAGAAGTTTGCAAGCATATCTGAGGGATACTTTAGATGTATTAAATTCCCTGAGTGATTTTAAATGGGAACCTGAAAATATTCTAGTAACTCTAGATATTGTTTCATTATATTCAGTTATTCCTCACAAGAAAAGAAATAGAAGCATCTGGATATTTCTTAAGGATAGAAGGTACCCGCTCAAATTCACTTATTGAATTTTATCTGTTTGTATGAATTTTATTCTGTGTAATAACTGTTTTATGTTTGAGACCTGTTCGTGGGGTATTAGGAAGAAAAGTGCATCTGGGGTGTCCAACAATTCTCAGAGCAATGTATTTACTGGAGAAGATATATATAGATGATATTTTGTTTATTTGGAAGGGCACCCCAGATGCGCTAGATACATTTTTACAGTATGTAAATAAATCTCATGATTAACTACAGTTTCAAAGTGTATTTAGTAAGGGCGGAGTTGAATTTTTGGATTTAAGTACTGAAATACATAAAGGGGTTCTGACAACTAGAACCTTTTTTAAGGAAGTGGATAATAACACTTACATAGATTGCTCCAGTGCCCATAAACGTACTTGGCTAGAGGGGATTCCAAAAAGCCAAATGTTAAGACTCCGCAGGAACTGTTCCGATAAAAGGTTTTTTGGAACAGGCAGAGTTGTTGGGAAAGAGGTTCCAAGAAAAAGGATCCGATAGTAACAAGATTGAAAAAGCTAAGTTAGTTTACACATAGTGACAGAGAAGGGCTGTAGATTGCCTTCTTTGCAGCTGCAGGTCCTTCACACAGCAGAGAGGAGGAGGGACTTCCTGTCTCCCTCACACACTGAGGGAGTCTGAGACTGTGCTCACCGGCGGCACTGTGCAGGAGAAGCCTTAGGAATGTCACATGTCAGCCTCCCACCCATTAACTTTCTGGTCAGTCATTTCTTTATATTTTGGGCTGTGGAGCACGTAGAGAGGTGGTTAATAACTAGTTTTAAAGGTAGGAAACTGGCCTTTCATCTAAACTCAGCTTGTTTGGAGACCACAGTTCCCCTTTAAAGGTTCATACACATGTGCGATTGCGGGTCCGACCCACGAAGCACGATGTGTACGAACGTTCGTTTCGCCCGATAATCAGCCCGTGTATGGGCACTTTTTCGGCCAAAACGGCTGGTCATTCGGAGATCCGCCCAGTCGGTTGGGCAATGATTCGGCCAATAAAGGGCCTACATACGGGCTGATTGTCGGCCGAAACGAACGTTCGTACACATCGTGCGTCGCGGGTCCGGACATTAAGTGTGGAGGGTGTGTAGAATGTAAGTATGTACAGATAGGACGGGATAAGATTAGGGTGGGTAAGCACAGTCATAGGTGGAAGGTGTTATTTAATTGCAAATCAAAAAATGTGGTTTACGGTATAAATTGCACATGTGATTTATGGTATATTGGTAAGACTAAGAGGAGATTGCATGTAAGAATCGGGGAACACAGACGGGCGATCACAAAACTTAAAGGAGGTTGGAAAGATGATTCTTATCAATGCCCCTACTTTTATAAACACTTTGTTGATATGCACAAATCAGTATTTAATGGTAGCACATTTGTGGCACTGGGAGGGTTAAACCAGAAATGTATGATTACGGGTGGAGATCTTGATAAAGAACTCCTTAAACTGGACCAAAGATATATCTTTAAATATGATAGTATGAAACCTATGGGTCTAAATGACCAAATGGAATTGGTCCCTTTTCTTTGATTTATATTGAGATATTACATAGCTTTTATGGTTCGTTTAGAAATTATAGCCATATATCTATATAGGTAAAAGCACAATTGAATAAGAATTATGTGTCCCGATATAACAAAGCCTCATATCTCAATTACTTATACAAATGACTACTAAGTTCAAGATCTATAAAAGAACCAGTTTGAAAGGTGGGCGTCACTACCTGAGGAAGCTCCAATGAGTGAAACGCGTTGTAGTGACGTATACCAGAAGTAGGAAGTCTAATTCTAGTAATGGCAACAGGGTATAGTGAACGCACCGCCACGAGGTTGAATACACTGGCACATAATTCACTGTACTCCCACATAGGATCCCAAGAGCATCAAGCCACGGACATCACGAAAGCACTTTGTCCGGGGAATCGGAGGATTGCCGACAGCATCAGCCTTAATGCTATCCTGGGAGCGGTGACGTATTTCTGAGTATTACCCACTATAAGCCGTACTAGTTTTTAATTTATTGTGTGCATACAGACTGTACAACGTTTGGTTACGGACCTCAGATGGAGTTGTAGGAGGTTTGAGATTTTACGGCAGGTTCCTTAAGATTTCGGGAATACCCGATATTCTACTTATGCATACATACATATATTGGGACTTGGACTATTTATATATATACTCTTTTTTATAGGAATTTGCTACTATTGTTATTTTTATAGATGCATACGGGGGGGGGGGGGGTTATGATATATTTCTGTGAAGGTTTTTTTTACCTGTCCAGCTATATATGTGATGATGATATGATAATAAATGTGATATATGTGTTTTTAATATACTGTATTAGTTTTTTTCCTCTTAGTTCTTATCTACACAGGTTGCTAATATTGGTTGTTATATGTTTGGTTGATACCAATGATTGCTGCATTTTTTATAACGACCTAGGGGTCCCTCCATTAAGCCTAGTTAGAGGGTCTCTAGGCACACCCGAGTTTCGGTCCACAGTTTAGCACTTTCTATTGACTCATAATAAGCCAGCTATATTTTTTTCATTTGATGTCTGATGACAACGGCTCTGGTAGCACCCAGCACCTATTGAAATATATTGACATGTACCTACATGTATGTTGAAGGATTTTCTTCTATGATATGCAAATCTATACATTTGGCTGATCAAACTTTTATGAGCTGTTTGAAATGGAAACAGATTAGCACTAAATGATGATCTTTAAAATCACTCTTACTTTTGAAGGGCCTATTAATAATGTAGTTTGGTTCATGTTACTGGCTTCAGGGCCAGATATTTTTCTCTCCCCTAGGCCAACAATCTTGTTGCCACCCTCCATCATTCCCTTTTAAATTGACTTTGAGAAATGGATTGCACTGAGCTGTGCTGAGATCATGTTCACTTTAGTATCCTTCACTTGCAGCACTGTACTAGGTTATTTCTAAGTGTAACTATTAAAGGTTATGTACTTGTTATGGTTTTTTCATCTCCTGATTGTGTTCTTATTGTATTTGCTGAGATGGATAGACAAGTTTCAGGCTCCTGTTACCATATTTTATATTTCCTAAACCTCACAATCTGGGGAGCCTTAGATTTTCACTGCATGCCATTAAGTTAGTGCCATTCAAACCCCAAACCATAAATGTGTTTAAATCTATGTTTACATAGTTACATTTCATTCATAAGAGTTTTATAAGAGTTTTCATTTCAATATTTCTATTTCTAAAATATGCCACTAGTTACAAGTTATAGATCGATATCTTATGCCACTTTTCAATTTTCTCTAACACTGCCAGCCCTAATGATAAGACGTCTGGTTGCTTTTTGTTCTGCAAGGCCTGTGTGTTTAATTAGAATGTAAATAAGGTAGCATATATTACTGATTCCGAGATAATTGGGGACCTATTTATCAAACTGTCGTTGAGGCAGAAATAGGACAAACCCACCATGAGAAAAGTAATTGAACATTTTTCTTTGATAAATGTAGGCTGTTTTTTTCTGTCATTGTAATTAAATGACTTTTGCAATACTGGCAACTATTCTTTGTGTTGGTATGCAAAATACAATAAAAAATATACATTTCTGATGCAAATTGGTCATTATATTTGTTCTGCAGGGCCAGAAATATTATAATCAATATCATCAAAAGGACTAATCCTTACAAGTTAATAATGATACCCTATTTATCTTATCTCATCAGCTTTACTGTACAAACACCAATGGTGGATTGAGATAATTTGCTTGAAAATTACATACACATTCTTGTTTAAAATAAGACTAAAGCTTGTTACACACGTATGATTGCTGCTGTGCTGCAGAATGCTCTATAAGAAATACAAATACAATACCATATGTCAGATACCTCTGAGTCTGTATACTGCCCTCAGAGACATAAAACTACAAATATCGGGTGAAATGGGCCCTGCTATATCCTAAGCCAAATGGAACAGGGCAGTACGTGTAGACAGTATGAGCAAGAGAATGAGAGGGCATAAAATTCTTATAGTGCTCCACACTAGAGATGGACTAGAACTGAACTATTCGAATTCGAACGAATTCAGACTTCTCAAACCATCCCGGACCCAGATTTTCGATGCAAAGGGGAGGAGGAGACACAGGACAGATTGACTGACAAGTTTCAGAGCAGGAAGAAGGAAGTGCAAGGGACCTGGTGATGCTGCTGCCATTTCACACACAAAAATGTAAATATCTTCAAAACTATGCAAAATAAACAGTGGAAATAAATTGCAAAAATTCTCAGGGGAGCAATTCCTATCAATTTACCTCCAGTCATTTTTGGACCACAGTTCCCCTTTAAGTCCAGTTGATCTAACTGAATACAACAGATATACCATGACCTGGATAAATGAGAACCTCCAAAAGCATCTGAATGACTAGTGTGCTGGAAGGGCCTTGATAATTAGTATTAACGTATGTACAGTATCCAATGCAAATGGTACGCCATTTTGATGCATACTTCATAGCCAATAAGGCAGTGAGCCATGGAGTGGCCTAGTTTATACGGTTTCTATATATTGCACACAGATAATTTTTTTTATAACTGCCTATCTTTACTCTTCCTGGCAATGAAATCATAAGCTTTTTTTTTTTTTCTGTTCAGTCACAGACTGCACAAAGCAAAGTTTACATGAGACAAGTCACTTAATCATTCTTTTTGTTAGTGCTGGGCATTGGAGATTAGAGTATGTGAAGGTTTAGCCATGGGTCACTTTAACAGGGATTGTTTTTTGGACCATACTCAGGGAATATTTTTAGCTTTTAACGCTTAGTGTTAAACTGCAGATATCTAACATAAAAGCTTTCCTTCTGGATAATCTCATAGATGGATAAATTCTTCTTGTATTGGCCATGACATCCCTGTACATGAAAGGAGACTAGAGCTACATGATTTCACAGGGCTATGAATTACCACAGCATGCTCTAAATCTTAACTTAACAGATGGCTTTGGGTCAGGCAGAATAATTCTCCTTCTGCCCTTAAGAAAAGAAGGATTACAAACCTCTGAATGTGAACATGTAGGAGTCGAAAAACACAACTGTCTAATTCTTATTTGTCCTTGTAGACACTCATATTAGAAGTCATATTTTAGTAAAGCCAACTACTTTTAGTGGGGGAACATGCAGGAATTAGTGTACTTTAACCATAATATGCCACAGCTACATTAATATGTGCTGCTTGCTCTAGTTGCTTTAAATATCTTGCATAATAGATCAGTCTATTATAAAATTCTCCGAGAAATTAAGAAGAATTTTCAAAAAACACCGCATCTGTCTGCTTTAAACCGAACAACACACTGAGGCAGCAATTGTTACATCCGAAATACCCAATACCAAAACACAAGATAAGCGACATCATATACGCAGTGCAGTGCAGTGAAGAATGCTCTGATTTGTATGTGGGGGAGACCAAACAGCAACGTATGGCTCAGCACAGAAGAGCCAATTCCTTGGGTCAGAACTCAGCCGTGTACCTGCATCTTAAGGATAAAGGACATACCTTTGAAAATTGTAATGTTAACATATTGGCAAAGGAACGTGACTGGTTCAAGAAAGGTGTCAAGGAGGCCATTTATGTGAAAATAAAGAAACCAAGCCTAAATAGTGGTGGGGGGGTTCGACACCAACTGTCTTCCATGTACAATGCTGTTTTAACACCTTACTCTGGGCGTTCCTATAACACCTCTTAGCCACACATTCACGCCCTTAACACTTGGCTGAGATATGCTAATTGGGATTTTTCAGGGTACATAATTGCCACAGATTCTTGTACAAGTCATTCTGAATTGAGAAAACCAGTCGGATGACTAGCGAAACATCTTCAAGAACTAAACTTCAAGTCCAGTTGATCTAATTGAATACAACAGATATACCATGACCTGGATGAATGAGAACCTTCACAAGCATTATGAGAGAGCTCTTTTCATTTGTATGGAGATCACACTTACCCTTTAATATTTACATTTGTACAAATAGATGTTAATCAAATTTCATTATTAAATTATAATTTATCACACCTTTAAGAGAAAAGCGCTTTACAAATGTTATTGTATTGTAAAACAATTCTATAGTTTATTTGTATTTTTAATGGTTGATTACATACACATTAGAAAGACAAGATGAACATTTAATCTCTCTAAGAACTGCCGAGCCCATTCTTTTTTGCAATTGCAAAATGAATGGGCCAGACAGGAACGTCATAAGGTAAGAACCTCTGCTGGGAAAATGCAGTATTTAGACATACTGTAACATACCTTAGAAATCCTTCTATAGCTAGCCATACAGGGGCTGATGGTTTTCCATTGGGAATTATGATTGGTAGAAACAATTGTAAATCTTATCCGAATTTCCCACCATGCTCCCCACAATCTTCCGTAGATTTCAGCTGGAAAACTATGTAGGATGGTTTCTGGAAGATAAGGTCGATGGTCAGTTTTTTCGATAGACTAATAGATATCGACAACCCAGAAAAATGTCTTCAATGTTTTTGAAATCGCTAAATTGATTGGAATATCGATGCCATGTATGTGGCGAACCTGTTATCTATCTAATGTCTGCCTAGTGTATGGCCAGCAATAGGCAAATCATATAGGGCTATTAGAGGAAAACATGCAGTATCTTATGATAATCACTTAAGCTACCCATACACAGTCCTGATCCCAGGTCTGATCAGATTTCTGATTGGTTGAACCAATTTGAAATCCTATTGGAAGAACCAATCAAAGTTCCCAACCTTGTTTCTCTGATGTTTTAAAGGATAAGTACACTCTAAAAGCAAGTTTAATTGTAGGCAGCAGCTTTTAAAAATCTTCCCCCCCCTTTCCCTTTTTTTTTTCTAGGAAAACTTTCGGCCTGGCCAAATCTTCGTTTTTTTGATAAATGTCTAGATATTGTTGTGCAGTTAATCGGAAAAAACGTACAACCATTATCAATATTTTGAGTGACTCGATCGAATTTTCTGAATTTGAATGTACCAATTTCTGAAGTGTATACCCAGCTGTAAAGGATAAATAAACATTTAAACGTAACTTTTTATGAAGGCTGCCTTCCTATGTTAAGGTTTTTCAGAGACAATTTCCTCTAAAGATTTCCATGGAGTTCGGAGTTGACATCACCCAATTACAGTGAATAAGGTGTAATGATATAGAGAGATTTTGTATAGGTAATGTAAATGAGTGGGTGGAATAGAGAACTGTCTATGAGTAAGGATCGACGATCTGAAACGCGTAAGACAACTGTTTAACCCTTGCGTGTTTGCAAGCAAGCAATTTTAATGCTGTACTAATAAATCTGTGATTTTACACTGCAGCTGCTCATTTTAAAAGTGATTGGTGTAGTGGTGCTTTTCAGGCCGCCAGAATTTATTGGTATACAGAAGTTTCGAGGGGCTGGGACAACCCAGGGCGGAAGCACACTCCCGGCGATAAAAATAGGTTTCCCCGTCTAGGATGGAGTCACGGCTTGAGGGAAGGTAAACCAGAGTAGAGTTGCAACATATGCATATCGATGAAATAGAGAACTGTCTGATGGTTCATAGTATTATTATGGAGCAAGCAAATTTTAGGTGGGTAGAAGAGGATGTGCAATTTTTTCATCAAGTTACGAAAGCAATTTTCATTATTGCCATTCCAATGTATAAAACCCTGTGTAGAATTGCAATGGAACAGGGAATGGCAAATATAATTAGCTTTCTTAGCAAAAGGAATATTTAAAACCTACAATTCCTTAACTCCAATATATATGTCTGTTTGTGATGCTATTGCTATTTAAGCCTGTTATTATTCACTAAAAAGCTTACATAATAAGATAAGGAACTGTCTGCCTGTGCTATTAACACCTAATAAATAACACCACCAAATGAGATTGCTTGTTTGGACCTGAACTAAATCTGGGCACCTGTCCAGCTGTCGTGGAACTGCAGAGATCGAACGTTTTTTGGGTAGAACAGTCTTATCTGTCAATCACAAAATTTTGGAAGGCATGGAATCACTTTTTATAAGTTTTGCATATGTTGATCATTTAGATAGAAGTAATTTAAGAAAGAGTGATTATAAATATAGTAATCTAGTATGTAAACTATATTACTGCTTCTACAGTAAAAACTGGCATCTTTAAAGTAGAGATGGGCAAAATGTGCCGAAACTTTGGGTTTCATTCATTTTGTAAAACATTTGCCCATTTGGCCGGCATAAAATGTTTCTCGCTTAATCAATAATGCAAGCCACTTCACCAGCCAGCCACCCAGGCTTTCAGCCAGTCCCTAGTGAGTTAACCTGCCAGCATTCATTATTTGTATTGAAATATACCGCACAAGAGGGATCTGCAATACTGTAACCCTTAGATAGTATTCAATAGTGGTACAAGGGATTATGCGTATCTTAGATTGAACTGATACAGTTTGGAATACAGCACACAGTAGATCATGCGGAATTAATAAATATTTATTAATTATAAACATGTGTCCCTGCAAAAAACTGTATGTAGGGAAGGAAAATTCTAAAAGACTTTGAAAACATTTATTGGACACCAGACGGGCAGAGAGAATGGAAACTCTCAAGTGTGGCAAGGCACTTTTTGGAAGAACATAGATGTTCTGCTTCAGGACTTAAAGGAGAACTGCTGATTACAAGTAAGTTGATTTAAAATTAAAGGTCATGTTCCCACCATTAAAATGAGCCATCAACTACCTATCTACGTGCTGCTGCACAGCCCAAGATATGAATATATCACTGACCAGAAAGTTAGGGGGTGGGAGGTTCTGAATCTGCGGCCACAAATACTAGTTCCTCCTTCTAATTTGCGGTTGACACATGCTCAGTGCAGATATATTAGGGGTTGAGAACAACACAGCACAGTCATAGAGACTGTCACATGGTTTCAGCACAGGAAGCGCAGTGGATTTAGTGATGCTGCTACCATCTCAAACGTAAAAATGTAAATATCTTCAAAACTATGTAAAAAAAAAAATAATGAAAGGAAATTACAAAAATACCCAGGAAAGCATTTCCTGTCAAGAAAATGTTGGGTTGCTTACCCTTTAAAAAGGACTGTTTACCTTTAAAATTTAGGATTTACCTTTAATGTTTAGAATCTACAGTATTTGCAAAAGAAAATCTGGACTACATCCTCAAATGCTAGAATTGTACTTACCATTCTCTTTTATGGGATAAAGATAAAATATATATAGGTATATATGTTCACATGTAAAACTAGGGTTGTGGGTTTTTGTGTTATATATGTTTACTGTATGAGAGGGACCTTTTTGACTGATGTGTAATGCACTAAGTAATATAGTAATATAATCAACTGGTACTGCAATTACTTCTAGTCCAGGAAATATAGAAACTTTTAGCAGAGTATACTTAAAGGATAAGTGCACTGTAAAATAAATATATGTTCAATTGGAAGCTGCAGCTTTAAAAATACTTTTGCCATATTTTTTTCCCCTAAGCCCCTCCAGAGCCTACCTTTGTAGATTAAAAGTTGCTGACATCTTGTTTCTCTTTAGGTGAATGGCTAGCTCCGCTTCCTTTGAGATTTTCACCTACCTCTTGATTCGTCAGCCTCAATTGTCAAGGCCCGTTTGCTCCATTGGTGCATGCCCTCCGTGCAGGCACAGGACGTCACGGCGCACGTGTCGTGACATCAGTGTGTGCACAGACATGTGTGCACGGAACGTCATCTCGCCGTGCCGTGTGTGCAAACAGGCCTTACCTGTGTGTTGCGTGCGCAGAGCGAACGCCCCTCACCCATTGAGGCTGACGAATCAGGAGGTAGCTTAAAATCTCAGAGGGGCAGAAGACAAGGTGTTTTTTTGGGTGAGAATCCATATTTTAGAAAAATATGATGTCATGCTGTTGCCAGAGTGACATCACTAAAAATGAACGCTGACACTTTTTAAAGCTTTTAAATGATATAGAATAAGAAGTTGCATCATAATATTGTTGAAAAATTTATTCTGACCCTTAAAAGCATTGCCTTTTGCACTATATCATTTAGTATCTGTAAAAAGTGTCAGGAATCAAATTTTAGTGTTGTCATTATTACATCAGAATAACATCATAATATTGCAATACATTTTAGTGCTAGAATCTAAATTTCAGCAATATTATGATGCCATTCTGATGTCATAGTGACATCACTAAAATGTGAATTCTGACACTTTTCAAAGCTATTAGGGCAAGCTACACTATCGCGTTTTTCTTGCGTTTGCGAATGCGTTTTTTTACAATCATTGGAATTGCGGCAGCGCACCGAAAACGTGCGTTTTCGGGTGCAATGGGCTTGCGATTGTGCTTGCGATTTGTGTTCCGCATTTTTAATCGCAATCACATGCGTTTTTCTACATCTAATGAAAAAACGCATGCTCAAACGCAACGAAATCGCACATGAAATCACATGCCATTCCTTGTGCATTTGCGTTTGCGTTGCAGTGTGGCCGTGCCCTAAAATGATAAGAAATAAGAAGCTGAGTAAAGGTTTGTGTAAAGTAATGCATTTTGTAGTCAGAATCCAAATTTCAGTTTAATAATGATGTAATGCTGATGTTATAGTGACATCAAAAAAGTTACCCTGACATGTTTAAAAGCTATTGAATGATATAGAAAAATAAGTCACATAAAGTGCAATACATTTTAGGGTCAGAATCCAAAACTGAGCTAAATTATCATGTCATAGTGATGTCATGCTGATGTCATATTGACACCATTAAAATGAATTTTACTAGTTGTGAAAGCTAATATAGGCTATAAAATAAGAAGTCAGACAAAGTCTGAACAGAAAAGGGCAGTGTTAATGACAGTATGTGCCCCTAAAGCCTTTGCAATAATTTGTTTTCTCACTGCACCTGCCAGTCCCAAAACAAAAGGTTTTGAAATTAGTAGCAATGCTAAAGTCACATTTTTCTCCAACACCATCTGTCATTATACAAAGTTTCTCAAAAGGAATCAAAGGGCAAATTAAACCATTGCTACATATATTGCTAAATTAAAGGGTATGTATACTGAAAAAATGACTTTCCCTCTTCTTAATCTATAATTAAATACATGTAAGTAGCAATTACTCTGATGTGTGTGTGTGTTGCTGCATACCTTTTAATACAGTACTTGTTTGGGCTCAGTATCCCCCCTCCCTCTCTTAACAGACTCCACCTTTTCTCAGACCTGACTTTTTAAAACAGGACTCAGTAATCACTATAATCTAACACTGAGGTAAATTCCCCAACTCTCACTCATCCAGTTACAGTTACACACTTCCACTAAGATAAGGTACTTGATTAAATGCTAGATATCTAAAGAAATAGGTGGCAGATCTACAAAAAAATGGTTACAGAAATAGTTGAGCTGAATTATCTTTTTCAATTATGGGAAATTTAAAAAAATATTTTCCCAGTGTACATAACTTTTAAGGTGGTTAGAGGAACACTGCCAGTTAGGAGAATTCTTAAATGACATTTTAGATTTTTAATGATTAGTCTTTAGCATTCAGGATGAGACCTTGCAACGCCGGCTTCTCTCTGAGCCAAATTTAAGATTTGCCATTGCACAGGAAAAGGGTGTGGCAGCATAAACCGCACTTTTCCGTAGTAAGAAAATTCATTCCTCTGCTTCAAATGTACTCAGTGAATTCAAGTCAACAGGAGGAATTGAATATGTTGCAGGGAAAAGCAAAGAAAATTCCACTTATTTATCTTCACCATTTAAATCTTGTTTAGGGTGTGTTTAGGCCAACATAAAATGTCTGCATGTCCCTTTAAGAATCTTTGTCCTCCGTGGATGGGTTACCAGTCCGCACTCCTCAATCCGGTAAGAACTTTTCACTGGTCACCGGTTTGTTAAAAAATTCATACTTTATTTAAACATTTTAAAAACTATCACACAATCCATTGGCTGCCTGACGCGTTTCGAGTGACATTACCCGCTCTTACTCATAGGCTCCTAGGAGCGGGTTCTTTACACCCAGATCTCCCCTTCACTTTAAGTAAGCCTACCAAACACGTGTAATATAGAACACATATGTAAAGGATACATTGTTCAGTTAAAGGGTTAATTTACCTAATGAGAAGTGGTCACCGGATACTGGGACTGTATATAACTCTGAACATTTGTTCTAATATGTAACTGTCCCTTTAAGAACACAGCATGCCATTTCTGCAAAAAAAGGGTAATATCATTTGTGTGTAAAGCAAGGGTTAATTTGACTATTAAAGGTGACACAGCTAAGCTACCACAGAGGAATTTTTCCAACAAATTCAAAGGCAACCATAGAAACACAGGCCAAACAACTATATCACATACAAAACGTTAATAAGGAGACTGCAAATATGTGTATTTGCCGAAACAGTACATTCAAGAGTGATGGCTGAAATTGAGGGTTAGCGAATGGTACGCAAATTCGATAATTGTCCGTGAGTTTGGAAAACTTGAACTAGTTCGTAGTTCAGGGAGTTCTAAAAGTCCGAATTCATCTGAACTATGAAAATTCGGGTAAAACTCAGTTTTACTCAGTAAAACTTACAGTTCGCATTATCGTGCATGCGCGCCGAGGAGAATTAGAACCAGGAAGTGGTCGGGATTTTAATTTTCCAGTGGAGGATCATGTGAAAGGTAAGTTTCTTGAATCTTTGTTCCTGAGCTATTGACTGAAGGTAAGGCATAGCTCATTAACCTCCTGGGCTTTAATCAATACATTAAAGGAATACTTCAATTAGCACTACTCCTTTAAATACAAAAACAGCTTTCCCAACAAATTTCCCTGATTTAAATAAAAAAATAATATCTATATATATACAGTATATAAAATCTAGTGCCTGTTTCACTTTCCCTTATGATCAAACAAAGTTGCAGGCATAAAAATAAGAATCTGTAATAGCTACATCAGATAGTTAAAAATAATTTAAAACAACTAGATCAATATTATGTTTTCCATAGCTTTTCTCTCTGGAATCTTTTGTTTCTGAAAATTGTCTTTAGAGGCACTGAACAATGGTTATTCATTTCATTTTCCTACCAGCACATAAGGAGTTTAATACATTCCTTCACCCCCAGTATTTGATTGATTTTGCCCTTGCTCTTTTAGAGGAAATCATGGAATTAGCCTGTTCTCTGTCTTCCACAATAGTGCTGATTTAATTGGTACTTGCCACTATTTTCCATACTGATTTCTCCAATTAATTTGACATAATGAAGTGACATAATTATTATAATTGTTAGTACATGTAAAAAACATTCAACTTCTATTTTTTCCTATTTGTGGATGTGGTGAGTGGGTCAGTAATTTATCGTTGATATTTAAAAGATGGCTAACCTTCAGTTGGTCATATCCCCCCCGCCCTTCTTAGTATGCTGACTTAATTGTTTCAGAATCTACTTTGCATATAAAGTCAGCTTTTCATTACTGTGGCTTAATGAGGCAAAGCAATTGCTATTTATACAGTTTTGTAGCCAAACTTTCCCCCCCCCTTTTTAAAGCAAGTTAATTATCTTAAAATGATTCTAGCAAATCATAATTTAACCCTTGCTCATTTTTAATTATGCTATTATATGCGACTCTTACTTTGTGTTACATGATCAGATACCTCCCCTAAGCAGGAGATCTGCACTCAGCTGTTTTTAAAGTAAAGATACGCGTGATCACCTGTTTAAAAGACTGTAACTGAACCGAACTTCTGTTTTGGTTCCGGTCTTTTTTTAAACAGCTGAACGAGCGAATGTTTCCTTAATACGTGTGATCCGCTGTTTAAAAACAGCTGATCGTAGATCATTTGGGGAGGGAATTGCGGGCCCTCTTACCTCCCTGGCCCCCTGTGGTTGTAGGGGTGGTGGTAGTTATACCACTGCAGACATGATTTGCCTATATTTAGTTTTTCTAAATTATTTTAGTCTTTCACGGATTTTCATGCTACAGTGGTGGAAATGTAAACAATGGACAATTCTGCAAACTTAATAAAGATATTCAACGCATGATTTATTTGTGTACTAAAGATTAAAAAAAATATTGATACAAATAATAAATAATCAATTAATACAAAGTGGTGGATTTTTTTGCTCTCTCTCTTTATTCCCAGAAAAATTAATGCAAATCTGTGCTGTAAAATTGGTGTAAACCAGACCAAATAGAATTTTATAATCAACAATGTATAGCTGGATGCAACATGCAAAAGTTTTCCGATATGGTGAGACCTGCATAGGCATAAAATGTAACTGAAGCCTTCCAAGGGTAAGTTCCAGACTCTTTTCCCTTAGCGCTGGGATGTTTACTTTGGCCCTTAGATGAAATTATAGTTTTTCCTCCTCGGACAATAGTAGAGGAAATTGAGTTGAAGATGGGATGCAATGCAAATGTCATTGTGAAAATATGTACAGATCTACAGTACGTGTCATGCTGTTATCCCACTGCCCCCTGTGATTAGATGGATTGACTGCAGTGAAGGAAAAGGAATAAAAGTAGAGCAATTGTTTTTAAATAGTAATTACATTGTACAATCATAAAATTCAGGAAAATGAATGATATTAATGTCACAATAACACTCTATATATCTTTTCTGTTCATAGGTAAGTAAACGTTGCTGCAAATTAAATAAATAGTGTATACATTTTTCAAAAGCTACCCCATAAATATTTTTCCTGATTTAAAGGTCAGAAACTGGCGATTAAAATGATATATATGACTTCTCTTTCTATGTAATTCCTTGCTAAAAATAAACCTGTACGATAAAGTCTTTCACAACAGTAAGTCCTCCCCCATTATTTCTAACTAGACATTAAGCCTGTTACTTAACGGGCGCTAGAAGTCCAGAGTCTCCCCGTGTCACAGAGTCATTGCAGTCCCCTCCCCTGTGGCAGAGTTCACCCCCCTGTGGCAGCCTCCCCCCCCCCCCCCGTGGCAAAGTTCCCTCCCCCACATGTACCCAAGCAATCTACCTTATCTGCAGTTGGTCTTCACGCCTCCTTGCATGTTTCTTACATTTCTCCCTCTAGTGGTGAATCAATTGAAACTGCAGGGAATCTCCCTCTAGTGGTGAGTCCATAGGAACTGCAGTGACGCACACACACAATCACATAATCAGCTCTGGGATTTTATATATATACAGTCAGATTCAATAAAAGTTCTTATCGTTTAAAATGGTACTAATTTTACCCCAACCAATCAGAACTTATTTAACATTTGAAAGCTAACGTCTAATTGGTTGGGGCAAAATTAGCACTATTTTAAACGATAAGAACTTTTATTGAATAACCCCCATAGATTATACCCCCCTACACACACACACCGTTTAGCACAGGAAGATAAAAATTAATTGATTGGAAAACTCTTTTTCGATGAATCGCACCGAGCATACCTGAGATTAACAAGCTAGGGAAGGGGCATAGGCAGTAACTGCAGGTCTTGCTGTACTGTATGTTTTCAGCATGTAGTTTTGAATAGAGATGTTCAAAACTGCTGAGTTTCATTCCGTTTTAGAATTTTTTGACATTTTCAGAAAGTTTGAAAGTTCGAGTTTAGATTTTGGAAAATTCGATTTTCGATAATTGTCTACTTTCGATTTTCGATGATTGTCTACTTTAGAAAATTCAAAAAATCCGGGTTCTGTAAAACGAAAATTACATTTTTTAATGTTCCCCTCTCTGTGGGCACTCATATTTACCAGTGTCTGTTTGGAGGCACTTATATTACAGTGGCTCATGAACTGGAAGGCTCACCCAACATTGGCTGCTGAACTGGAGGGCTGACTTGGCTGATGATGTTACCAGCCAAGCCATAAAGGAGCATAAGGGCTGTGACTGATAATAATACAGTCTCTTGGGATGGGACTTCTGTTTCTGTGTCTGAACTATCAGTGGTATTAAGGATTACCTTAGTGGCCCCACCTGCTTGCAGGTGTTCATTAGGTGCAGGGGTGCTAGATTAATTAGGAGCATCCCCAGTCATCCCCTCTGGGACGTAGATGGCATTGTCCGAAGACCTCTGGTTATTCAGTAGCAGGAGCAACGAGAGAAGCAGCGGTGACAGTGATGGTTCCTGAGCGTCTGTGACCTGTTGCTGGGGGACTGCAACATTGGGCCCTGCAGCTAAACTTCAAAGCACCTGCACATATATATAAATATATAATTATACATATAAATAATTATTTCAGACCTGCCAAGTGGATATTTTACTTTATTATCAATATGAACAAGTTCACAGAAGGAAAGAGACTGGGGCAGCATGGAAAGCATGTGGTAACATTTCTAAATGTATAACAATGAACCAATTGTAAAACAATTGGAAGTTACTCTCATGGTTTTCTCTCTGCCATTTTTATGGCCATTACACCCAAGGACCAGATGCCGCACTAGAAAACGAAAAAGATTGGGGTACGGAGATCATAGGGATTATGTGTAATTAACAGATACAAACACGTCAGGTCTTTTCAGTATTAAAAAGGGGCCATGGGGACCAATGGAATATGTAAATCTATTGCTTGCATGGCCATATCTGAGGCCTGCCATACACTGGTCATTTTTTATACACTGGTCATTTTTTTATCAGTTGGATTGATTTGATTGAATTCTTAAGTTCAAAGCCGCAATATGGATTAATGTAGCTTTGGGGGATTTGTGAGAAATATTACATCTCCCTGAATGATCCAGATTGCCCCCCATACTGTGATGATGTGTCAAGAATGAATTTCTTCCCCTCCTGTTTAATATTGGATGTTTCTACCCTTCTCAGGGCCAACTCCTAGGCTACATTCACACTAGGGATCCCAAATATACAGGAAATGCGGACAGAGTATAAAGGTTTATATTTTCCTGTGCATTTGAGTTTCTTATTCCATTTACAAACATTGTTTTTGGACACAAATGCCTCTAGTGTGAAAAAGCTAAGATAAGCCGGAACCATGGGTATTGTGGCAGGGTTGGATGTATTGGACATATGTTGACTACAATGTTACTTTGTATAAGTAGAAATGATTGTTGTGTAGGCAGGAGGAACGTCCCATGTGGCTTTAATATCACCACCCATATTAATCACACATTTACCAGAGTGTTTTATCTTCGGGAATTGCTGTCCAGAAGGAGCCCTGGGGCCATATTCTGAGCAGTACGATGGGGCTTAAAACATTTATTGGTCCATTGGTCTGTTTAAAGGAGAACTAAACTTCAGTTTTTCAGATCCTAATGTGAAAGTTTTTCTCCCCAGAACACCTACACGTTGAAAGATTTTTCTCTAGTTATTTGCATTTAGTAGATATAAGTAATAGATTCTGTAACAAAGGAGGCTTCCATCTTGTTGCCAGTAAAACTCATAGCCCATGTTGGCTTCAAAGAGCCACGCCCCCTGACCCCAGGATTCACTATCTATGTGCAGAGTTTCTAGCATCTCTTTCTAGTGAAAGATAAAGTTTCTAAAGGTACCTGTGATGATTGCTGGTGGCACACCATGTAAATGCTGTGTGTTTAGGAACAAACAGACCAAGAAGTCACAAGTTCAAATCCCCTAGTTTACTTATGAAACAATATAACATGGTCTACTGCCTGAGTTTAGTGCTTTTTCTGTTTGTTTGTTTCCATGTTTCTAGAAAAATATGAAGTTTCTACATATGTACAAACTTTATATATAGCAGCTCTGTTATTTATTTACCAACCAACATGAATTGCTGACAGTCTTCCAGTAGCAATACAAAATAGTGTACTGATTTTACTTGCATTTACTTCTATCAATGTAGTGTTCACCTGTGGCGTGTTCTGCTAAAGTGCTGGGTTAGGAAAAAAATCAAACTATTGGGACACAGGTTCGATTCTCCATGTTCCCTTTTTTTGTTTCTATTATGTGTCTAGCAAAAGATAAAGACTCTTCATGTACAGGTCCATTATTTGTAGTCCCTTGTGGCCTAGTGGTAGAAAGCTTTCTTTTTAGAAAGACACAGTATAGAAGGTTGCTGGTTCGATTCCCCATACTGAATGCTGAAATGTTAAATGTTCTGTTTCTTTCATCCGTGCTAGCAAAGACATACACTGCAAAGATTACTTTTCTTTTTTGTATGTAAAGAATAGGAATTTATCATTGTTAGGGACAGGAGCATTTCTAATGTGTTTACACAAAAACTGCACTGATATCTGTGTTCTGTGTCAGAGGGAGGGATCTCTGAGCTGTAACATGATTGGCTGTCAGCTTCCAGGAACCAAGAATGCAGTTTCCTGTGAAGTGTCCGGCGGACACTTAGCTGGGTGTTCCCAGATAAGGTGAGTTATGGTAGCTGACCCTTTGTACACACAGGTTATTTTCATAAATCACCCAGCATCCACAGCAAAGGGAGACATGAGACACAGCTTGTTGTTCGTTAGTGAATGTGCTCTGTCTATTGGGACAATGTTTTCTTGGGACTTTAGTTCTCCTTTAACTGCTCTAATAACTATAATAACACATTATATCCATCAAATACAATTTACAAATGTACCCAATAAAATGCTCTTTCAAGGACTGATTGCTGGAAAAACGAAACAATGAATATGTCCTCTTCAGCAATATTCTAGAACCATCTAGAACAGGAGGAAAAATGAACAAATTGACATGAATAAATGCCCCTATAATAGGAGGATTTATCATTTCATACCGCCAGCCTCTCCAGGTGATGCCCCTTTAATGAGAGTAATAAGGTCTCCGATCTCCAATTCACCACTATGGGTAGGTAAAATGACATTTTTGATTATTCTTTATACCCAAATATTAAAAATAAATAATTTATTATAAAGTAAAAGTTTAAGAAGGAAAGGGGTTTTAAGGAAGGGAAATGGGTAGTAGGAGGGTCCTAAATTGGGATGGACCAATAGGAAAACACTGTCCCAATTAAATAATAAAATGTATTAATATTTCTGTCCCCCTTGTAGGGCATTTGGTATTATAATATTGTACAGTGCTGCGTCCCCAAGTCCCCATAATATAAATAAAGATAGTAGAGAATTGTACCGTGTTAGCCATTGTTGAAAGTGAAGACATCTTGGATATAAAATAAAACCGTTTATTGGCTAATCATAATAAAATGATTGAAAATGCAAGCTTTTGAAGCACTTACAGGGAAACGGAAGTCTTTGGAAACGGCACAGGCAATGCAAAATGAGTAAAAAAACCCTAGCTAAACAGATATAACATTGGTTAGCATGGGTTTTGCACTTATTTTCCATCTTAGCACCAGATATTGCATCTCCCTGTAGGGGGAGATGCAATAAAAGTTTCCCTATTTACCTGTACTAGTTCCTGCAATGTTGTAACCACTTTGCAATCATTAATACAACATGTGAAACAAGTGGGTAAGTCGGAATCTTTTAAACTGATGCATTCACCAGGGTTCTGGGGATAGCCCCACTCTTACCATCAGCATTTAATAGTGAATACTTTAAGATATCCTGTAAATTATAACCTGAGCTATGTCAACATTTATAGGTGGTACCTATAACTATGTCATAAGCGTCACATCTTATTTAACTTATTTTCAATAATGTGTCCCATACTTTAAAATGTTAAGGACATTTTTGAATTTATGCTACATATATTAAAGGCAGACAGACACATTGGAATGGTTATGGACTGGATGTTTGGCAGGGTTAGCAAGCTGGGCTGCTTAAATAAGCAGCCTTCAGTTGCGGAGGGGTATGTGTGTGTGGCTTGTCTGCTGTCTTCCTGTGGGTGGAGCTCTTTTACTAAATTGCTTATTGGTGATATTTGGTGGCTAATACCTAAAATAGAAAGAAATCTACCTGAAGTAATGAGATTTTCTAACTCCAGATTGGCTCACATTTGTGTTGTCTGAATCGTAAGAGCAATATGATACATTATTATGCAAGTAAAGGGTCAATTAAAACATCCTCAGTGTGTTCTGCTGAACCCAGGGGGAAATTTAACAAAAAAATCACCTCCCCAACCCCAAAACTGCAAAAGCTATCATATGTGGGTGTAACCTGTTATGCAGCAAAATGTTCTTCTTCCCTTCCCTTTGCCTTTCAAAAGCTTTCTGCCTCCTCTACAAAGTTTCTGAGCTTGTTATGAGCTTGTACACAGGGTATGTCCACCCTTAAAATAATTAAAAATGTTTTTTAAACTTACCTCCCCTCTTTTCCTCCGCCATGCTGCCGGCCCTCTGCTTGCGAGAAAATGCAAGCAGAGGGGCGGGACCGGCAGTCGCGTCTTTGATTGGCTGAGTGGCAGCCAATCATGGACACGGCTGCCGGGAGTTCATTGCGGTGGAGGAAAGAGGGGAGGTAATATAATTTCAAATAAAATAAATCGAGTGGTTGGGGCTGGGGGGACGGGGGAATGTTATATATAAAGGGATTTACACTAGGGGGAGGGAATCCTAATTGGGAGGGAGAGGGAGGGCAGTTTTTGGGACTTGGGGGGGGGACTACAGGAGAACCATATGGAGCTGGGATGTGAGGTAAGTATTAAACTACACTACATGATGGGGCCAGTAGTGGGTGGATTATAGTTTTGTGGGTGGACATGCCCTTTAAGGAGGCAGCTAGAGGAATAACATTAAAGGGGAACTGTGGTCGCCAAACAAGTTGAGTTTACATGAAAGGCCAATTTCATACCTTTAAAATGAGCCATTAACGACCTCTCTACCTGCTCCACAGCCCAAGATATAAAGAAATTACTGACCAGAAAGTTAATGGGTGGGAGGCTGACATGTGACATTCCTAAGCCCGCTCCTCCACCTCGCCGGGGCGAAGCCTCAGACTCCCTCAGTGTGTGAGGGAGACAGGAAGTCCCCCCCTCCCTGCTGTATGAAGGACCTGCAGTTGCAGAGAAGGTAAGGGAATCTTCAGCCCTTCTCTCCCACCATCTGAAAACAGCCTTTTCAGGCAGAGTGAGAACTCTGCCTGAAAAGGCTGTTTTCACACAGTTTTCTGTAGGGGGGGTCTGAGTGGCCCACAGCACCTGCAAGTGGGTGGGGCCACAGCACCTAGGAGTGGGTGGGGCTAAGACACCCACAAGTGGGCGGAACTAAGACACTCGCAAGTTGGCAGGGTTAAATCGCCCGTGAGTGGGCGGGGTCACATGGGGCTGTAAGGGAAGGGGCCAAGGGGGCCTGCAAATGGAGGGTCCATAGGGTCCATGAGTGGGAGGGGCCAGGGGGGCTTGCAAAAGGAGGGGGGCTGCAAGGGGAGGAGGAGACACAGGGCAGATTGACTGTCATCCACTGACATGGTCTCAGAGCAGGAAGCAGGAAGTGCAGGGGACCTGATGATGCTGCTGCCATATCACACACAAAAATGTAAATATCTTCAAAACAAGGCAAAATAAACAATTACATAAAATGCAAAAATTCTCAGGAGAGCAATTCCTATCAATTTACCTAACGTCATTTTTGAACCACAGTTCCCCTTTAAGTCATTGGCTGTGATGTCTACTGTCATAGCCATATCTGACAGAAGCTAACCCGGCGACCCGGAGAAAGTTGAAAGAGGGTTAACAGGACATTGTACAGCATTTCAGTTCAGTCTTATATCTTTCTCCTTTCTAACTATTGCAGTTTACCGGTTTACCTATATATCATATTTCACTTGCCTTTTAAGATAAGAGTGTTGCTGTAGAGAATCAGGGAAGCAGAAATTCATGGGCAAATTAAAGCAAGGTGCACTTTTTCAATTCCTGCTTTAAGGAACAATCAGCAATATTGCAGCCAATAAATAAGGAAAGGAACACGCTACAGTGGATTACAAATTTATTATATAGCATGCTGACAAAGACACACAATATTTCATACCTGAAGAAGTGAAGTAAAGCCCCTGAAAAACGGGTGTCTTTGTCAGCACATTATAATAATTCTGTAATTCACTGTATAGTGAACTGACTGCAGTTCTGATGGATTGCTGCCATATCTTACACTGAATATTAATATTTGGGTTTATTTTCTTTTTACAATATATTTGGGTACTTAGCTTGTGTCTAGCATCTTGCAGATTTAAACTCTTCATTTTGTTTTCCTCTGAATATTTGTTGCAAAGTGAAACATTCACAAAACTTGTTCTATTTAATTTCAAATGAATGCAACTGAACTTTTGGCAGTTTTTAAATATTTAAAAGGTTAATAGAACAGAATATTTTGCACTTACCCTCTAGCCATCGGAACTGATAGTGCCTCACATTGGACTTAAATTAAAAAAAAATTTATTTAGTTTTTAATTATTGTGCTTTCCCTTTTATTAGGAACATGATCCAGTAGTTTGCCATGGGCTGTGTTTAAATATGTTAACTTGTCCTTAGAGTTCTGATTCTTTTATGCGCTTAAATGTGGTATAAAATGTTCCCTCTTTATGAAATTAAAGATGTTTAATGATAGGGAGATATTTCCAAGATGTGGCTCTAACTAAGCTTTTGGCACGTTCCTTAAAGTTAAATATAATCATTATTATATATAAATAATATATAAGGGATAGTGTCATCTTGTTTAATGCATTGCCAAAAAACTCAAACATACAGCTAAGGAAACTAGAGACTAGAAACTAGAGAGTAGAGATGTTCGAAACTGATGAGTTTTGTTCCGTTTTCGAATTGTAAATTTAAAAATTCGAAAACGGACCCATAAAAGTCATGGGAGAAAATTTTTGAAAGTTTCTATCAATTTAAGGATGAAATAGTAATAGTAGGTTACTGTAAATAACACAGGGACCTGGGGAATGGTCTGGGGAACCCTTAAATATAACCAAAACTCATTTAAAAGCTATCTTTCCTCTCGATCAGGCTGTTTTCGAGCTTCCGCATTCTATTTTCGAGGGTTACCGAAATCGAACACTACTTTCAAAGGTTACCGATATTACAAATTCGAGGGTTACTGAAATCGGCTTGTACATTCGAGGGTTTCCGAAATTGAAAGCTACTTTCGAAGGTTACCGATATTACAAATTCGAGGGTTACCGAAATTGCCTTGTACATTCGAGGGTTACTGAAATCGAACGCTATTTTTGAGGGTTGGCGGATTTACGATTTCGAGGGTTACCTGGAATGATACAATTATTAAAGGTTACTGAAATCGATCCCTGCTTTCGAGTGTTACAGAAATTGATAGCTACTTTCGAGGCTTACGGCCGCTGTACATTCGGAGTTTACAGTTGCGTTTTTGCGGATTACCGAAATCGGCCATTCTGCTTTCAGTATCTACTTCTGGTTTTCAGCAGCTTGTTCCTGTTTGTCCCACTAAATAAGCTTCTGCGTTAGAGCCTCACTTTCAACCGCCAGGATGCCAAGTATGGAGTGACAGCGGTATATGGTGGCCTACCTGGCCAAGAAAAATTATGATGGGATGCCGGCTGGCACCCCACATATTAAGAGGCGTGTCTGCAAATTGCACAAAATGGTGTCTGAAACGTTGCCTTTTATACCCAGGGGGTTGGCACTACTGTGGTTGGTGATTTTAGGTCATGTGGCAGAGCCATTTCCATAAATTCGATGATTATTGTGGTTTCGATTTTCATTTTCGATAATCATCTACTTTCGATTTTGATAATTATCAAATTTTTGATAAAAATCGAAAACTATGAAAATTCGGGTTTCGTATATTCCGGGAGTTCCGAAAGGTTTGTCGGGACTTCGAAACCCTCGGATTCGATTCGAAACTAGGTTCTATTAGAGCCCACAGTACATCTCTAATGGAGAGCAATAGCTCTAGAGTTAAATAAAAAAAGCAAAGCAAAGTGTTATATTTATACTTTATTTATCCTCTAATTGCTGCAGTCTCAGATCTTTCATTAGATTTTTAAGTGCAAACACACTGGTGATCATTTAAAACGAGAATTTACATTATGACAGTGAAGTCCATAAATGACATCAATCAATAACTTGTTTCACTTTTAGTAGGATGCTAATGATCATATCAGCTATAACCTAAACATTACATTTTCTGTTGGTGATACATTTAAATGTTTAATGTAAAAATAAAATGGTAAAAACTCATGATGCTAAGTACATGAAATCTACAGCTGAATACAGATTATCCATACATGGCTGCATCTGGTAATTGGGAAAGTTTTTTTCTTTTAAAAATGTTCTCTGGGTAATTAAACCATCTTGCCCTATAATACCTTTTTAGAGACATCTTTAATGAACTGTCAGTCTCAGTCTTCTAGTTTGCCTGCATGGGTGCTTACGGGATTTGGTAGATGCTTTAGGAAGGGAATATGACCGTATATCTATGTGAATTCTGGCTAGAGAGACTTTCTTTCATATTTTGGCTGCACACATGTATTATTTCTACTCCACTTCACTTGGAAATAAATAGTATATATCCTGTGACAAATGTTTTAAAGGGTATCTCCATTGAGGAAAAAACATTTGTTTAGTTTGAAAGTTTACTATCCTCAACCCTCCTCCTACCCTTTCCCCCCCAAATTATCCTTTGTTTCTTTTCAACCTGGGGAAGTTGTGTTAGCTCCTAGGTGTATCTTCAACTGTGCTGGGAATGCTGTCATTCAATGTGCATCATTATACTAGCAGACACACCCACTTGACCTCAGTGATGCCTGCAGTAAGCAAATCTTTTCCTCCCTGTCTCTGCAGGATCATGTTTACAGCTAAAAATGCAGGGAGAGACAGGGGAGGAAATGTTAAAACCATCTTTCCACACCACTATGACAAAGGCAGGGGGAACTGGTGTTTTTTTAATACTTTGAGGAGTGGGTGGATGGGGGGTGGTTATTATAGTATTTGAGGTTGAATAAAGACATATGTCCATCCAGTCCAACCCATCTAGCAATATCCTCATTTCCTGCCTAACTGTTGATCCAGAAGAAGGCAAAAAAAACCCACCAAATTTATGAAGGGTAAAAAAATTCCTTCCTGACTCCAAGTGGCAATCGGAAATTTCACTGGATCTTCAAAAGTCCCCGAACGCATACACACGGACGATTCTCGTGTAGCACTTGGCCGCCAGGGGTCGTTGCTCGCTTGAAAATTGAGCATGTGTACGAACCTTTAGTCTGCACTTTCACAGCATTAGTTGCACTCCACAATACAAAAAAACAATCTTTTCTAAAGCTATATAAAGTCTTGCAACCAAGAGGCTTGCCTCTCAGCCAATCACAGATGCAGCTGCCGGTCCAACTACTGCTTGCAAGTTCCAACAAGCAGGGAGCCGGGTCAGTGCGCTGGAGGATCGAGGGGCTGTAAGTAATGTTCTAAATCTTTTTTCAACATTCTGATACGGCAGTTGGGGGTGGGTAGTGGTGCCCTACATTGCATTAAAAAATTGTATTAGGGTGGACTTGTCCTTTAAAGAACTTTGGGGGTGGTGCTTATGATGCATCATTTTCCCTCTATCCCAGCAATAGGATACAAGAGGGAACGTTCAAGCCAGTGATGAAGTTGCTGAACATTTGTGCTGGGGATGTCATAGCTCACAGTGTAAGCAGGAATCACTACCACTTTATCTGCTATATGTTTTGCTAGATTGCACCTAGATGCATAATCCGTGAGTCATTTTAAAAGTAGGAGTGTTTTCGTTTTAATAGGGGGCTTTTGTATGGAGACCACATTTTCCCTGTAAACCAACCAAATGCAAATGCAGATATTACCTAGTACAAGAAACTTAAATACTAAGGGTGCAAGTTTCATGGTGTAAGGTGATTTGTCACCTTGAAGTTCAATGGGGTAAGGTACAAGGAAATTTGTAATCTTGAAGTTGCATGGGCTTTTTAAAACCCCTTGGCTTTTACATATCGACATAGAACTTCACAGTGGGTTCTAATACACTTATCCATACATATTATTACAGCAAGTTGGTATACAAGGATTCTTTATATCTTATAGAACATGGAGCATGAACATTACCATGAAAAGAAAAAACATTGAAGCATGAAGCAAAAGGATTGAATAATTTAGGCAGGATGTCCAGAAACAACTCACATGATGATTAGTTAGGACCATGTTGATTAAAGTCCCTGATGATACAATTAGTAATCATAATTAAGATTTATGAACTAGGCAAAAAGACTTTTTCTTGGCTGATGGTGGAGGTGGGATGGGAGAAAGGAGGAGGTCATATTTAGGGTCAGAAGAAGATGCTTTCAAAGTCTTAGGGCCTCATTTACCCACAGTCGATGGGCAAATATATTGAGTTAGCGCTACCGGTTAGCGCGACTTTAACACCATATTAGTGTTGGATGCGCGGGTTACGCAAAAATCACCCACGCATCTGACACTCGTGATTTAATATCGTGTTTGCGCTAGTTTTAGCGCAAGTTTTTAACACCAGAAAATAGATGGTGTTAAAATCCCGCAGTGGGGAAATCCCTTACCGGGATTTACCCACATTCGCAAACGCGATATTAAATCGCGAAAGAAGCATTTACCCAGAGCTATAGCGGGGGGTAAATGAGCCCCTTAGGGTCATATGTATAAATGTTTGTTAAATTTTGCTGGTGCGATCAGCGCTTTGCTTAGTTTGCGTATTTATAAAATGATATAAGTGTATTGCTGTGTTAAGTTCAGCCATTTAAAATTGAAAAGTTTGAGGTGCCCATATATCTAGACTGCAAATGGGTCCTTGGAAGGTGTCAGTACATTGTACAAAGTGTTTCTCTAATAGGGGTCCAGGTGGGATGTTGAACGTACATTGTGAAGTGTTGCAATACTAATGGGGGTCCAGGAGGGATATTACTATTTACTCTAATACGATAGTCGATTTCCGGTTTTACCAAGATCACTTTTTTCCTTCTATTGCAGCCATCTTCTCTTTTCTGATACTAGAATTAACGCAATAAATATGCCGACACATCACCGATACTACCGCCACATGGCAATACTTTTCATGGAGAAAATGATTGGCTTTATAAATATGGTAAAAATAACGATCTTTGCCATTAGGATGTCCCGCGATATAGAAATGTCAAAAATAGTGATCGTTTATAAATACGCCCCTTAATATTTGCAACTTACACATGAATACATTATTAAGAACTAATAGTTTTTAAACATTTTTTTCAGCAGTAGTCTATCATTTGTATATTTGGTGTACATGGTTAAATTCTACAGTGTGCAGTATGTTACTCAAATTAGCAATCTATATCAGTGGTCCTCAAACTACGGCCCACGGGATATGGCCCTTCAAGGTGAGTGACCTGGCTGCTGCTCATAGCATGTTTAGGGCTAGGTCCCACTATCATGCAAAGCAGCACATGCAGGGTTTTTGCAATGCGCTGCTGTGCATAATACTCCATGTGTGATGCGTTCTGGCCCAAATAATGTTATTAGCATGCATGCAATACGAACAAAAAAGTCATGCACGCATGAACTACCCGGTAGCATTGCACTGGCAATGCAAACCAGAAGCGTGAACAGAGCGCAAATCGTGCCCTGACACACAGTAGTGGGACCTAGCCCTTAGGGGTTATTTCTGACGCCTGGAATCTCCTCTTTGTGCCGCTTTGTTCCACTTCTCCTGCTGCCCATACATTGTTACATTGCTAGTTGAGCTGCCAGTGAGAAGCAGCATTTGTTTGTTTCAAAAATGTATTCAGTCTGCCCTGTGATTGACAGCAGAATAGAGAACTGTACCTACCCTCCAACATCCACCATTTAGTCGGTCCAATTATATTATATAATTATATATTATATTATATTATACAACGTGGGGCAGAGCCCAACCTGATCTCAGCACAGCTCTGTGAAATAGGTTTCTCAATAGTTTACCTATGAAATAGTGGGTGTTTGAGGGTAGGTACTTACTGTTTCACTCCACTGTGATGAAGCTTAGTGAGCATGAAGAGGGACATTGAGAAATCCTGGTGGTAAAGTATTTTGTGAGTAGAAATGTAAAGCTGACCAATCATTGCAAATACATAGGAGTGATCGTTACGTACATTCTTTTTACAGAGCAATTGTCGTCCGATGTGCCCATGCATGGTCCAATGTTATCGTCTCTCTCTACTGTAGTAAAGGGACCTATCCTTACACATTTACGATATTCTGCAACTTCTGTAGGATCAGTGTCACAGCTCTAACTATGAAAGGCACTAATGATAATGTATTGCAAGCATAAAAAAGTAGTCTGGTCCCCCCAACAGTCTGAGGGATCATTAACTGGCCCCCTATTTAAAAAGTTTGAGTACGCCTGATCTATATATTATCAAGCTTTAAAGGATTTCAGGTGAGGAGGCTCCCTACTGGTCAACTTAAGCTGGGTACACACAGTAACAATAAACCCCTGCTACTGTCATATCCGACAGTATCGGGGCTTTATCGGTACTGTGTATACCTTTGTTTTCCGAATGAGCACGCGGCACTAATGGGATGGCGAAACGCTCGTTTGAAAAAGAGGGAAAGTTTCCCTCGGACGCGGTAGACTCCCTATAGGGGAGTCGGCCGCGGTCGAAGGAACACAGAGTCCCGAGCGTTCTCCCTATGCTGTGTATAGGGAGAACACTCGGGACTGTGTGTATCCTGATCGTTTGAAGAATAACAGACAGGATCTTGCAGATCCTGACTGTCATCTTTCAACATCTTTCAGGTGTATACCTAGCTTTAAATTGTCTCCAAATAAGTTAGGCTTTCTGTATATAAAAGCCTTCTGTCATACCTTCAAAGTGATCCCTAAATCACATCTCTAGGTAATATTTGTGAGAAAGGTTCAGCAATAACTACCTGAACACTTCTGGTTTTCAGCAGCTTGTAGCATCTGACCAACTTGTAGTCATGCAACCAGTCTTTTTTTTTCTGTCTTCAGTGCGCATGCTCCTTCCCTGGGGACAGATGAAGAGGATAAACTCAAGATAATGGAAGCAGGATATCTGTACATTCTCTGCAGGCTGCAGATGTGTGACACAGGGCTAATTTTAAAGAAAAGACTGAAGCTTGTGTTTAACCCTAACTTGCTTGCAAACCACAGTTGCCCTGGCAGCAATTAGGGGTGCTGTATGTTAGTCTTATATTCAGCTACGGTAAGTATCGGTATTATTATTGACAAAATTAAAGTTATCAGAAATCCTTTGGCTTAATTAATATTATCCAATGTATGGAGTCCTTGTTATTTTTTGTTTTCAAAAGGCAATTATAGTCCGAACAAAACTTTTAACGTTTCCAAGTACATTTCCATAGGACGAGCAGTGAGCTGTTAAAGTTTTGCTGGTACCATGGCCCACAGCTCACTACTTGTACTCTGCATTCAGGACTATTTCTCACTAATGATTGAGATTGTAGATACAGTTATGCTTAGCACAACTAGTATGAACGGTGAGCTTTCAACCATGGTAACAGATCATTACTTATCCTGTGAGATATTTAAAAAGTTTTGTTTTGGCTATGGTTGCCCTTTAACTGCTTGTTATTTTTTCTAAAAAATATTCCTAATTTAATTTGCTTTGCAAGATTTTTCTTTTAAACGAGCTTTGCATTTCCATATTTGTCAAGCTGTTTATTTTTATTAAAAGATGCACAATTCTCAAGGATATTAAGACAGTGTCTCTTGCTCGTCAATTTAGTGCTCTGTCAAATTAGTGTCTTGTTGACTTACTGGTTTGTAGTCCTGATACTCTGAACCCTCCAGGATCTAAGCTACACATTTTAATGTGGATTGATCATTTTCCCCTACATTTGCTTGTCATTTACATTACATTCACTTCACAGTTTCCAAATTACAGATTTTTTGCATTCCACGTATTTTTAAGCATGATGGCCTGTGTTATAGGAATAAACCCTCTCTTTTTCAAAATTAAATTCTGCCTTGATATAGACCCAATACCGAAACACAAGAAAAGCAACATCATATACGAAGTGCAGTGCAGTGAAGAATGCTCTGATTTGTATGTGGGGGAGACCAAGCAGCAACTGCATCAACGTATGGCCCAGCACAGAAGAGCCATTTCCTTGGGTCAGGACTCAGCCGTGTACCTGCGCCAGGATAAAGGACATACCTTTGAAGATTGTAATGTTAACATATTGGCAAAGGAACTTGGCTGGTTCCAGAGAGGTGTTAAGGAGGCCATTTATGTGAAAATAAAGAAACCAAGCCTAAATAGAGGTTGGAGGGTTCGACACCAACTGTCTGCCATGTAAAATGCTGTTTTGACACCTTACTCTGGGCGTTCCTATAACACCTCTTAGCCACTATGCAATCACTCCCTTAACACCTGGCTGTGATATGCTAATTGGGATTTTCCAGGGTACATAATTGCCACAGATTCTTGTACAAGTCATTCTGAATTGAGAGATCCAGTCGGATGACTAGCGAAACGTCTTCAAGAACTAAACTTCAAGTCCAGTTGATCTAATTGAATACAACTGATACATATTACATCGAGTTAACATGGGTTTATGCTTATTTTAAGGATATTGAATATCTTTTTTTGCTCTATGGATAATGCACTAAATTAACAAAAGGGGGGGGGGGAGTAATCTAGATAGATGGCAATACTATGACTGAAACATCTGATCAAACTGAGAAATTGGTCATACTTTTACTGCCTGCACCAATACTAGATAGTAAATGGGCCTATTCTGCTAATTCTCAACTCTTAGGAAGAAACTAAATTAAATTTGGACTACATTTATCTTTCATTCCCTAGTTACTGGTACTCTTCATGTTCCAATAATTAACAAGTATACCCATTGTATCTGATATTAGCCCATTCTTCTCTCTGGATGCAGTCTCCTGCACCTTATTTCTCTTCTATTTTGAACTAGGTTAACTTTAATTTTTACGATTGCAACTCACCATCATTGATATATAGGTGTAGGTCCAAACACAGAAACGTATGGAAGAGGCTTGTCCATCATCACCCGGTGAAGCAATAAAATAAATCATTTAACATTAAGCAAAAAAAAAAAGAAAAAATCCAGTTAGAATAATTACACTGGCCTTATTGAGCTGCATTACCAGTTCACTTTGTAATTATTAGAACAGTGTTCTGGTAAAATGGAAAAAGTATTTAAAAATGATGTTTTTGCATTTCAGAATTTTTCTCCCAAGATAAAATAAAAGTTCCTTTCTACACGATGTATGAAATGGAATCATTTTCTTATTCTGTGTGATGAAATACTAATCTGTGGATTAGTGTCCCCCAAACCTGCACCTTATTAAGGCAAGAGAATGATTAGCAGAGAACTGGTATTCAGTAGAGATGGCCGAACTATATAAAGTTCGGTCCGTTTTCGAACTTTCGCACTTCAGAGAAAGTTCGAATTTGCACCCATTCAAGTCTATAGGGGAGTGATAGTTCGAAAAGTCAGAGTGATTTACAGCTAAACTAACAGTGGTAACTTACTGTAAATGGCTGTGGCACCTGGGAAATGGTCTGGGGAACATGTTACTGTCCCAAAAACTTCTTAAAACACTTCCTGAAGTCAGGCGGGCAATTGTCAGGTTTTGCGCAAGCTACATTTGAGGATTATCAAACAAACGAAAGATCCTTCCTGTATTAGCGAATGGTACATTTGATGATTATCGAACGAATGATCGTTCGTGGCTTAGCGAACAGTACATTCGAGGGTTAGTGAAAATGAATGGTACATTCTAGGGTTAGCCAACGGCCCATAAATTCGATAATTCTCGAATTTTCGGTAATTAGCGAAAATACAGCCGCGAGTCCGAAAAAAGAACTAGTTCGAGCCCGAAGTAGTTTGAATAGTTCGAGTTCGTCCGAACTCGGAAAGTTCAGCTCGAACTTGGGCTCGAGTTAGAGTTCTAGTCCATCCCTAGTATTCATCATGAATAAACTGATTTTTATACACATTAAATGTAGCCAGCATTTAGCATAAATCATAAAAAGACACTTGATAAAGGGCCCTGGGTTCGAAACAAATTCAGGGATATTTACCCAGTGCTGATCTCATTTCCAGAGAAAAACTAAAGGAAGGCTATAAATGTTGTTATGAATAATAGATTCTAATTCTCCAGAACAAATGTCATTCTAAATAGAATAAAAACAATATTAAATAGAGACAATAACCACAAACATCCTTATATGAATAAAATAAAATAATAGGTAATAGTCTGTAATAACTTATAGTCCTGGGTCCTGTGATGGGAACTTGTGCAGGAATGTGGACAGTTAGACATTAGATAGATGTGATGATTGAATGTTAAATCTAATTAATGTCTAGTTAGTGTACAGTCTGTTAGTCTCTTACTTATTCATGTGTTCTCAGTCAATATTGATGGCCAGAAAACCTAACCATGTGTTTTCTAGAGACAAAGGGAGACACCCTCTAAATTTTACCAGGTATCAGATAAAATTAATAAATCAAGATTGTAAATGTACTTTTTAATACTGTTCCCATTCTATGTGAGTAGCCACATTACACAGTGGTAATGGTTTGTGATTTAAAAAGCTAGTGCATAAAGGGTGATTTACTGTGATTGCAACTGAGAAATTGAACCTGCAACCTTTTGTACTCTATCTTGCTAAAATCATAGCTTCCTACCCTTAAACCATAAGAGCTATTATGTGGAACACGAGTACAAATGGAAACAAAATTTTAAAAAAGTATGGGACAATTGTTCTTGTATATTTGCTAATAGTACAAATTCAACATCAGATTTGTATGTGTGTGGAGCAATTGATATACCAAACTTTGTGTCAACCCCATTTTTGGATTAAGGTAGTTGGGATTGTTGACTCATTACAGAAACACAGCCTAGTGACTGAAATAAATAAATGATTATTGGACCATATTACCAGTTATTAGTAGTCCAGTTATTAGTAGTCCATGCTTTATAATCTTGACAATCTTTTTCAAATTTGTAGCCTTCAGTCGTTATGATTAAAAAATTAAGAAACGCAGCACTTCCATGGATGTCACTTGCTGAAGTAGTACACTATCCTTGTTATTTGATGGTGCCTGTTATTTAGGTTATTTCATCCACTATTACATGGTATTATTTTATATGAAGTCATAAACATGGAGACTTGCTCTTTGTAAGTCAGCAATTCACCTGCTTTACAGGAAACTCACTGTTGGACACATTGTGTAAAATATTTGCACAGAATATTTAGTATGTACATAGAGTATGTTAGAGTATGTTTTATATTGCATATTTGTACAAAACGATCATATCCCATAGAAGCACCTTTTCTCCAATTTAGTTTCTAATTAAGCTGGCTCATATTCTTAGCTAGTCAGCTCTTCCAAAATAATTAAATCTGTCCCCCTTTAAATGCAAAATAAAATCTTTCCATTTACCCCTTGAGCATTTTCCATTTACTTATATGATTTAGTATGTAGGTAGATTGAGAGTTTTTACCATCCCCAATGAATCACTGCACATTTATCTACACTGAACCTCATCTGCCACTTAATGTTTCATTTACTAATCTGTCTAAATCTGTTTGCAAATACTGGACATCAAGTGTTGACTTGAAGGCTTCCCATTGTTGTGTGTTATCAGCATACCCACATACGCTGCTTTAGATAATTAACAGGTTAACTAGAATAATACCAAGTTGTGTCAATAAAGCAACAGTGTAGCAATGCTCCAACTTTAGCTGTTATGGCATTATGCCCAACTTTTCAGAACTTTATCATGACTAGAGATGTAATGTAGGTTCGAATAGAACCCAGTTTTGAATCGAATCTGAGGGTTTCAAAATCCCGACGGAGCTCCCAAAAGTTCACGGAACCTGGATTTTTAGAAAAATTTAGAAAATCGAAAGTAGACGATTTTCGAAAACCGAAAGTAATCGATTTTTGAAAAATTAAATTAAACGATTTTGATTTTTTTTAGACGAAAATCGAAAGTAGACGATTTTCAAAAATCGTAAATTAAACGATTTTCAAAAATCGAAACTCGAACTTTTCGAAAATCATGACTTGTATAAACTCCTATTTCCTTGCCCAGGGTGGCCAATGATTACTTTACCTGACAATGCTACTGTTCATGTTTCTGCAGTGGCATAGCTACAGGCATATGGGCCCCCCCTACCTGCCGCAAACACAAATCAGCACTCATTTTAAAACACTGTTTTTGTTTTTAATAACTGACAACCCAACACTGGTGAAATACCTGCAAAAAGTCATTGGTAAACTGACTGGCAAAGGGACATTGGTAAAAAGGATTAGTACACAGAGCACTGGTAAAATGGTTGGCACACAGACTGGTAAAATGGTTGGCACACAAACACTGGTAAATTGGTTTGAAAACTGGCACTGGTAAATGGTTGGCACAGACTGGTAAAAAGCTTTCAAACTGGAACTAGCAAAATGGTTGGCACACAGACATTGGTAAAATAGTTGGCAAATTGGCAGAGATAAAATTACACTTGACACACAGGCAATGCCAACCGTTTACCCCTGTATGCCAACTTGACATATAGACATTGGTACATGGTTAGAAACTGGCAGGGGTAAATGGTTGGCATAGTCTGTGCATCAAGTGCCATTAACAACTGCTAATTTGCCAACCATTTACCAATGTCTACATTAACAATCACAGTTTTTTTTTGGGGGGGGGGGGCAGCAAAGTAAATACAGGATTTTGTTCTGAGGGTGGACTTGCCCTTTATTAAGTATTGTTTTTGTGTCTTAGGGCATACTCAATTTCGGTCTTACCCAACTGTGTGACTTTACATGGGAAATTCTGCACTTTGGATCTTTTCCTTAATGGGAAGGACAGAATATAATATTTTATCTGGGGTAAAAATAAGTTCTTGCTTATTTACCTCTGGATTCTGTGCATTTTTATCCCTGACTCCCTGTATTGCTGTAGATTACTTAGCTTTAAAAAAAAGTGTTAAAACATTGTCTTTTTAGTTAGCGCGACACATTTAATTGGCTAAAGGTTAATGAAGCTAGAGGGTCATAAGTTTACCTTTCGTGGGTTAAACTAGGAATGAAAGAAGATATAATTTACGTCTAGATGTTTTAATAAAGCAATAGTATTAGCTTAATTCATTTAAGAATGTGACATTTAATTTTACAGGTTTCTAATCCTTTTTATGTTGATCAAATGAATGCTATCATAACTTAGACAGAATCAATTTCCCTTAATTCATTTGCCATAACTGCACAACATTAAAATATCTGATCACAGATATATTTTTCAATGAAGGTGTCAGTGGTGAGGATTAATTGCCATATTCCATTGTTCCATTTTTACTTTTCAATAATAATTAAAAAAAAACTTATTCTAGATACAGAATTCACACACACACAAAAAAAATCACAAAATAATTCAAATAAAGCCCAAATATGAAAAGTATATTAAATTTTATATCTGTTCTATTCAATTAGATCAACTGGACTTGAAGTTTGGGGCCCTATTTATAAAAGTTTGTTATCGTTATCAAAAAAATAATGATCGGTATTGTACGATATTGATCGTTATTTTACGATATCGATCTTAATCCTAAGATATCGCTATCGTAAATCTATGATGCCAGTATCGCAGAATAATGATCGCTATTGTAAAATACCGATAGTTATAGTAGAATAACAGTCGATATCGGTGAATACCGATCGTTATCGACGATATCGACCGTTATTCTACGATAATGATCAGTATTTTACGATAGCGACCATTATTTTACAATATCAATTGTTATATAGGCATCATAGATTTACGATAGCGATATCATAGGATTACGATCGATATCGTAAAATACCGATTGTTATTTTTTCGATAACGATAACGAACTTTTATAAATAGGGCCCTTAGTTTTGAAAACATTTCGCTAGTCATCCGACTGGCTTTTCGCAATTCAGAATGACTTTAGTTGATCTAATTGAATATAACAGATATACCATGACCTGGATGAATGAGAACCTTCACAAGCTTATATTAAATTTTATAACTAAATGTTATTTACTGAATGTGTTGGTTTGAATAGTAGATCTATTTATTACCTTATTGTTTTTTTTTGTTACCTGAATGAATTTGGGCCATGGGTCCTATACAATGGAACTTATCTCTAGGCCTGTTATCCTGTTGTTTGTTAAATGGTTTGAAGTGTTGTAGGACTAGTATGCTGAAAAAGGAATGACTTATAGGGGCCCATTTAAAAACCCTCTGTATCGGGAATAACCAGCCACGAAGGAAATTTACCATGCAAATTACAGAAAGTTATTGTCGCTGTTATTGTACATCTGAGATTGCGAAAAGGCCGTGGTTATAAAAGGCTGCAATGACCTGCCATTTTTCACTGCTGTCTATTATTCTCAACTGTGTTACAAAATACAGTTGTGGTTTTAAAATACCACTTGGTATATTACAACTGTGTTTAAGGTCTTTATAAATTTGCCCCATAGCCCCATGATGGGAAAGAAGGCTTGGGGCCATGAGTCCTGTACAATGACACTTGCATCTATGCCTAAAGTTCAGCCTAACAAAGGCACATGCTGTAAATAATATACCATATGTAGACTGTTAATGAGACAGCATTTATGTAAGTCAGACCTATGAAAATTGGCATATGACTGTCCCAAAATGTTAATGAGACAAACTTTAAAATGACTTACTTCCTAGAAGTGGGTGCTCCCTTCCCCCATTCCACTGTGCACACTCAAACTGAGGAATAAATCTGGGGCACATGAATCTAGGAGGATGCACCTAACGCAAGAAGGCTCCCCAGTTCTTGCTGAAGTACATTGCACAACCAGCATAATACCCCCAGGCCCCTGGAATGGAAATAATCATGCAAGAGGCACAGGGAAGGACAGTAAGCTGCTGCCCAAGCAGTATTTGGCAGCTCCCAACAAATACACGCCACCCCCAGGAATAGGATTTAGTACTTCTCTGGAATAGAGAGTTTGTCATAGCATAAAAAAAAAAAATTAATAAAATTGGGCATAGTTGTTCTTTAAAGAAAAATATCTCCCTACATGGAAATTCTTTAGTAGAAATACATGAAAAAGCTACCGAAAACAAAATAGATTTCCTTTATTAATGTCCACCACTGAAAAATATTGCGTGGTCATTTTTTGAGCCTATAAAGACGAAAATATTGTTACTCCCTTAACTCACAACCACAGCATGATGAATCTTCAATATCAAAACAATGGCCGCTCCTTTCCGTGCTCCTGCAATGCAGTAATCACTTTGTGATAGTGAGCAGGTGTTAAACTAAGATCCGTCAGGTTGTGGGGGGAAAGTTTAATGAATTAAATTGGTTTTACTTTTCATGTTAAATAGTAGGACACAATTCAATAGAACATTTAATAAATTTGGAGTTCCACGCAAAGTTTTGGAATCAGCGCAGACTCCACAAATGCTTTGTGTTAATGCGATATTACATTGAGTAGTGTCTATTTTGCACTGGTTTATGGCAAACTTCCCTTTTAAAGACTCTTTATCCTGTATTAGGATAGCTTGAGGTGTTGTAGGGCTAGTATCCCGTTTAACAACCGTTGCCTATATAATATACAGTACCTGTATAAATAGGTACAGTGAGTACTGTATCTAGACCCAGTCTCAGCAATTACCTCTGGCAGCTGCAGGGTTAAAGGGCATGTCCACCCTTAAAACAAAAAACTGGTGACTTGTCAGTTAACTGCCCACAAGTCCAAATGCTATTTATACCAGTTTATTACACAATGTCTCAGCGGATGCCGGTCCGGCCCCTTCAGCTTTCTTCCATACATGAATTAAAATGAGTTTAGTCTCAGTACAGGTGAGGTACTGAGGAGTGGGGTTGTGTGCGTACCACATTGACTTCTGTCTCCTGCAACGTGTGTGACGTCACCTTCCCTAAGCTCTGTCTCTGTGTGCTGCGGGCATTAATGTGTGCCTTCTACCTGCTACATTCTAACTGTGTTTTCACACACACACTAGTAGTGGTCCTTTTGTTTGACCGCTAGCCCTGCTTTGTATTCTTCTGTGCCTGCAGTCAAATGCCAACCATGGTTATCAACATTTACCACTGCCAATTTGCCAACCATTTACCAATGTCTGTATGCCAGCTTGGTATACATTGGTAAATAGTTGGCAAATTGGCAGTGGTAAATGGCACTTGATGATTTACCACTGCCAATTTTCCAACCATTTACCAATGTCTGTATGCCAAGTTGGCATACAGATATTGGTAAATGGTTGGAAATTTGGCAGTTGTAAATGGTTGGCATTGTCTATGTGTCAAGGGCCATTTTATCACTGCCAATTTGCCAACTATTTTACCAATGTCGGTGTGCCAACCATTTTGTTAGTTCCAGTTTAAAAGCATTTTACCAGTGTCTGTGCCAACCATTTACCAATATCAGTTTTTCAACCATCTTGCCAGTGTCTGTGTGCCAAGCATTTTACCATTGTTGATGTGCCAAGTATTTACCAGTGTGTGTGCCAAGCATTTTACCAGTGTGTGTGTGTGCCAAGCATTTAATAGTGTCTGTGTGTCAAGCATTTACCAGTGTTTGCATGCTAAGCATTTTATCAATGTCCATATGCCAAGCATTTTCCCAGTGTCTATGTGGCCAGCATTTATATGCTGATTTATGTTTGCAGCTGGGTTGGGGGGCCACCATGAAATTCTGCACCAGGGCCCATAGGTCTGTAGCTTCACAACTACTTGTAATATATGAGCCAGAGACTTGAAATATTTGAGTCAGAGGCTTATAACATTAACATATATATCAGAGACATGTAATATATATGCCAAACAGAGATGTGATATATATGTGACGTATATGACAGTGCCAAGCACTGTTAGATACATGCCAAAGATTTTTAATCGATGAGTTAAGCATGTGCCCCTGTTCACTTGCCCTTGGTTGACTTGTATGTCTAGGTATATAGGAATGAAAAATGAATAAAGTGACTATGGACAGCCTCAGAAAGGAGAATCAATGCTGATGTTTGGATAAATCAGTTAAGAAGATAATGCAAGACAAGGGCAAAGTAAGAAGGATTACAGTGGGTTAAATGGGGGTGGGGGTAGAAATCCCATATAAAATATATTATCAAGATGCTTATATCTTCTTTAATATTACTCCATTTAAAGATTATAATAATGATTAATGTTGGTTTCAGTAATGAAAATTTACTGTATGTAGAAAAGTAAATGACAAAGTGCTTATGTGGTTAGAATATTGAAAGAAAATATCTTGCCTCAGATATGTAATAATGTGCTCCTAGAATGTTGGTGAATCTGGGAAAGCGACTAAGAATCCCTCGTGCAGTTCCTATTTTTGGTTTTCAGTAACATATACAGTATACTGTTTAAAACGCGCTACCCACAGCCATAAAAAGGAACATCAGCAATAATCCCTGCTATTTTTAATGAAATGTTATTATGCTTCTATTTTACGTCACCTGGGAAATTTGGTGATTATTTTTTTGGTATTTTTACAGTTAGAAATCATGGTGGATATTGCTTAACATACGTTTATTTATTGGATAAATTGATTGGTGCTCTCCTGCTGAGAGACATTATTTCTAATTTTGTCCTCAAATTCAGATGTTTCTTAAGTATATGCTTTGTGCACAACACAGAAAGAAAATAATATATCACACCTTGAAGATCAATGTCTTGGTCTTTGAAAGCAATGAGCCTTTAATATTGGAAATCCATCATTATGTTTAAATGCAATCTTTTCTTAGCAGACACGTGCTTTCTATTTAGTGCAGGATACCTTAACGTTTATCTAAAACATATAATAAATGTTAAATTACATTTTTTTATTAAACTGACACATTTTCTCTTCCCATTGCAAATAAAATATTAAAGCATTTGTCACAGAACCCTGTGCTAGACAAGGTAAGTTCTGATTTTGTGCTCAGATTAGATTTTTGTGGAACTGTTTTGTGATCCTAAGCTCTTAGGGTAAAATGTAACAAAGAGTTAAACCAATGTAATATCTGGTAAGTGTGGATTTAACTCTCACCTTGTGGGGCCTGCACCATTTCCATTTACAGTGGCAGGCACCCAGATGCAAAAAAATTAGTACAGTTGGTTGGGGCTATAGGTAGAACTGACAGCAGTATGCACAGATGGGAAAAGATATGGAAAAGCACATGAGAGAATCTATGGAAAAGCTTGACACCAGTGAAGAAGGGGGCACTCTACCCCTGAAACATTGTGTGTATTAATGTGTGGTCACTAGAGATGTCCGAACCTCCCAAAATCTGGTCCGCACGAGGATCCGCGAATTTTCGGAAAAATTAGAAAATTCGAAAATCCGCGAGCGGACCCGTTAAAATGAAAAATATTCTCGAAATTATGTGATTTCTCGTATTTTTGAAAATTTTCAAAATTACGCGTTTAGATACGAGAATATATATACGAGTTTAGATACGAGATACGAGAAATCTCGTAATTTCAAAAATTTTCGAAAACGTATTTTCCGAAAATACGAGTAATCCTTGTAATTTCGAAAATTTTCGAAAATACGTATTTACAAAATAAGAGACATCCTCGTATTTTCAAAATTTTCGCAAATACGAGAAATCCGCGGTTCGGAAGTTCAGAAGGCGGAAAATCCATAAAAATCCGCAGTTCGCGAACGGGATAAATCCGCGGCAGATCCGGGTTTGGATCCGCGAACCGGCCATCCCTAGTGGTCACAAATAAACGCATTACTTGCATTTGGAGTGTGACCCTCGATTTAGGTTTGTTGTTTCTGTGAAGTGTCTGCACCCACTGTTGGATAAAAGAGTGCACTTATCTGTATACACTGTGGAATATTAAATATTACCAGTTTATTATTACTGGAAGATTCAACATTGAAATAATTGTCTGATCATCATTCCTCACAGATGGGAATTGCAATAGGACGTGATGGGAGTTGTATTTGAAATACAGAGTTCAGGTGGCTCATGGCTAGTTTATAAAATCTGCAGGATATGTATACTAGGGAGCCAGTAATCTCTACTGTTAATAAATATATAGGCTTGTAATGTCTGTCTTAAATGTATAACGAGCCATTCATTTGGCTGTAAATGGCAATAAATGAGGATGTGTGTATAATATCTGCTAAAGCCAACAACTCAGTATGTTCATTTACTATTTAAAGTTAACCCTTAAAACAAAGAAACTGGTGACTTGCCCGTCATCTGTCCACAGCCCCAACTGTTATTTTTACCAGTTTATTATATGCATTTGTAACCAAATATTTTGTTCTGACAAAAGTATCTTCTTCCTCCGTTTCCTCAATGAGCTTTATACAAGCTTCAGCATGTGCAGAGGTGGCAGAAAAATGAACAGCAGTCAACCATTGGCTGTGATGTCAGCTTTTCTAGAACAATTGTCCTGTAATTCATAGAAAAGTGGGTGTGGCTTGTGAAAGTGGGTGAGGTGGGATGACTAACACTGACTGGTAAACTGGTGGGCTGACACCACTGGCTACTGAACTCAAAAGCTTACTTTACATATATAAGATGTGCCCACACAGACTTTTAAATATAAAATGTGCCCACACAGAGTTTTGAGTATGGGATGTGCTCACCAAGACTTTAAATATGAGATGCCCGCGCAGACTTTTCAATATAAGATGCCCACATAGACTTTTAAATATAAAATGTGACCACACAGACGTTTAAATACAAGATGCCCAGATCACATACTGTAGCTTGGATGAGCTGACCCGAGTGACAGCTACATGACATAAGTTTAAGACATACATGCCGCAGTGCAGGGAAAACTGCTTCACCATAGCTATGCAGTCTTAATTAACGGCTTTTCCTGAAATATGCCAATGTCTATATGGACCCCTGATATACACTTTATAGCTCTATCTAAAGTGATTATAACTTTATTACAAATACTGTCTCTTACCTTCTGCCACTGCATTGTCCATGTTGTCATTCCTCTGTCTCTTCTTCATTTCTTCATTGTCGCCATCTTCCCTGATCCTCTCCCTCTTCTCGTGCATCTTCTTCTCCATGGATATAGATGGATATGGTCTTCTTTCTTCACTTACCTTTCCTGATGTTTTCTTCTGTCTTGAAAATAAAATCTACCTCGGACCCACAAATCTCTCTCTCTCACAACGTTTCTCTCCTTTTATCAAAATAAAATCTCGCTTGTACAGACAAATTGCTTTCTTGCTCCGGTATTTACTCTTGAGGCTCCTCTACAACTCCTGCTCAAGTGAAGGCCTGGGTACCAACTGTCATTTTGTCTCCAACTGCCACTTTAAACCCCTGTGCACCTGAGCAGGATGTACCATTACCATGGCAACCTAGAACTGGCTATCCAATAGTTACAATGGTTACCAATATTTCCTCTATCTGTGTGCACAGATATATATTATCGGTATAGAATTGAATACGTTTCTGGACTATAATACATACAGCAGTGCGGTCATACGGTACTGCACCACACGCATATTACAAGTGAGAACACCATAAAGGGATTTCTACGTGAGGAGCATATGAGAAGTATGCTATTACCTAGCTAAGGAATCTGCAGAAGCATTATGGCGTTATCAGCGAATTTGGGGATATTTTTCCCATAGACTTTAATAGTCTATATAGTTTTTTATAGTCAAAAAACACACTATAAAATTATAAAATTTATATATTTATGTACTGAAATATTGATGTATTTATCCCCCTTGTATGACTGCATTGTATTCTATTACTGTACAGCGCTGCGTACAGTAAGCTTTATAAATACACTATACATACATACACCAACTGACCTACACATTCATTCATGTGACAGCCATTTTTAAAGGGTAAGTAAGAAAAAACACAACAATGTCCTCATCATCGACATTATTGAGTTTTAAAATCTGCAGCACACACACATTCTCTTCCAAAATGTGGCCTTTCAAGCCTAATTCAAAGTTTACACTTTACCTTTCTAGTTTATCCTTGTACTGCTAGTGATTGATTGGTATACACACACTGTATATTCCTCCCAAAAATGGGGAATAGTTGTCCAGTTGTGGGGCTCCACCAAATTCTGCCTCTTATCCTTCTAGCCGCATTGTGGCAAGACAAAGCTTAGTGTTCTGGGACACCAGGTCAGGTCTGTCTAGGAGAAACTAGGATGGCTAAGAGGTATGTAATGAACTGTACTACAGTCAGTCTACCAATAATCTCTATGTATTTAGCTATCTAAACTGTCATTCATTTAATCTGTCTATATATTTGTGCTGTAACATGCACTATTGCACATACACACAAAAATACATGCACATGATGCAGACCACCCTATAAAGGCCTAACTGTAGTAATTTGCAAATATTCTGCAAAATGTTTGACGCTCTAGACCAGTGGTGGCGAACCTATGGCACGCGTGCCAGAGGTGGCACTCATAGCTCTCTCTGTGGGCACTCATGCACAGCAGAGTTCACTAGAGTTTTTTTTTTTTACCAGAAAACCAAAGAGACATGGCCTGGTCTGCTCCCCTTTATATAATCCAGTCCTTGAGAAAGGGAAGCGGCTGTCCGTGGCAGAGAGAGGTCAAGTGAACATCAGTCTCTATCCCTCTCTGCAGTAAGTGAGAAACTGCTGCGCATGAGCTCTCTTGGGAGAGGGAGGATTCGGCAAGGCGAGTGATGTTCTCCATGTTAATTTTAGATAAGACATGAAAGGTGTTTCCCTTACTGCCAAAACATATTTAATGTTATATGGAAAAATATAAGGAGATTTAAGGATAGAGATGACCCAACCTGTACACCTACTTAACTTCCTTTATACTACAAGTCAGCCAGTCCCCCAATGTGAGTCATAGCAAATGTGAAAAGCCGGGAAAATCACTAAGGGGGAAATTAATAAGTTTTAACTTTTTTTCTATGTTATAATAATTTTGATAACAGGTCATAATTAGGATTTATTTCCATAGCTTTTTTGTAAAGAAACACACCCATTTTCCTTATTCTAAAGTTGAAGTTATATTTTGCCTATTTACTATGACATTGCTGATCCTTCTTCTCCTCAATTGTAATTATAAGGTACTGCTGGCATCATTAACATGGACATCCTAGTTAGTCGCCATCAAGATCGTTAGTAAGAGACAACAGATGAAGAATGCGATCACCATCCAGAGGGAGGCCAGAGCACTACAGGTTACTGGAAGATGCCCTTTCCTGTGTCATGTCCATGCAATATTCCAGGTACAGATAGGAGATAATGTCCATAATGCCAAACAGTGTAACTAGTGGTCTGTCTTTCATAGGGGAAATGGAAACCTGTAAAATAAATACCTCTCTCACATGTTATATACAATCACATTAGTTATAGTCTGCCTTTTACTATAGACATACACTAACCTAAAAAATCTTCTTAGATTAAATAACACAGCCCTGGCACAATTAGATACATATTGGGCCCTATTCAATAACCTGCGGTATTGTACAATTACGATTGATGGGCCATACAATACATGCGGTAGTGAACTATCACATTGGTATTGTATAGGCCAGCGGACAATTTCGATTGTGAACGCAATATTACAATCGCAATTATGATTGTTAAAGGCACGGTATCGCAAAATAGCGATACCACCCGTTTATAAATATGGCCCATTGTCTTAGTGGTTATAATGATCGGCCCAGACGGTTGTCAGAACATCGCAGGAATATAGAGAGGAAGGATTGTAGTATATGGCCAGCTTAACACTGTGCTATGTCCTTCATTGTATTCAGTCTTGTTTCACTACCTTTCTTTTTTTATTCATTACAAGAACCACGTCTTATTTGTCATGGAGCTAGCGAATGGGAGTCTACAGCATCTGCTGCAGAAGAACAAACACCTGGATATGGACAGTGTAATGTAAGTGAGGCCTAATAATATGTTATAACAAAGAACAAATTTTTACGTTCCTTATCTCATTATCCAGTTCTCCTAGTCTAACAGTGTAGAGTATAAGGAGACAATGTAACATGGGCCCTATTTATAAAAGATCGGTATCGTTATCGTAAAATACGATCGTTATCGTAAAATAACGACCTGGTTTTTACCGATAAAGACCGGTATTTACCAATAACGACCGGTATTTAACGATATCGGTAAATACCAGTCGTTTTCGGTAAATACTGGTCGTTATCGGTAAATATCGGTCGTTATCGGTAAATACCGGTCGTTATCGGTAAAAACCCGGTCGTTATTTTACGATAACGATCGGTATTTTACGATAACGATACCGATCTTTTATAAATAGGGCCCATTGGGTGAAAAATACCTAAGTCAGTGTAAAACCCACCCTATCTGATCGGGTTAGCGTGGGTTTTACACCGAGGCAGTGTAGCACAGCGCAGGTGATGCAAAACCTCCTTAGCAAAAATGTTGTGCTACTTTGTGCCATTAAATAGGAGACGTAAGCCAGCGCACTTACCTGTCAGAGATCCTGTGATGTAATAAATTTTGCACATGGATTTTTGCATCACAGGAACTCGGGCAAGTATGCTGCGTCTGGTTACTATATCGCCCCCTAAATCTTTATCCTTCACATTGGGACCAATGGAAAACCAATCTGTTATTGGTAAGATAGCTCTATATCATGTATAGCCCCCAGACCCACATGAGATGCCCTAGTTCTCAGTGACTCTCTGTACCTACTCTGGGTTATGGAAATCAGGAGACTCTGGATCCTCTGCTCAGACACTGTTCAGTAGAATGGAGGGATTCTTTAACCCCTTCACCCCATTCTGTGTCTTTTTGTGTAGGTAGTAATCACTGTAGTAAATAACAACATGATCTGCAGTTACTTTCTATGGTAATAATTTATTTTTCCTTATTTTTCCCCTTAACTAAGTATTTTAAAGGGCCTTATTTCTATTTATAAATCCAAACCAAGCACACTCACTCACCTGTAGAGATCTCCGGTGCAGTATAACTCAAACCACAGGTTCCAACGGGCCAATTGAAGCAATAACCCCCTCTTTATCAAATGCATTTATCCATCTTATAAAGGGGGGTTCACCTATTGCACCTGTTCATCCAAGTAGCTTATATCTCTATTTTATAGTAATGATTTAGGTTACCACATTTTTAGAATTAATTGTAATTTTACTCTCTGTGTGAACATGTTCTAGATAAGATAAAACGAGAAACCTTCTTTATCTAACAAATTGTATTTTTTGTTTCTTTAGCTGCGATCAGGACAGTACTATGATGCAGGAGTGGACTGGTGTTTATACGGGATTATGCTTTGTAAATTGGCTACAGGAAGATCACATTTCAGCGATGGACAGATGAGGACACTGGGTGTCAACGCGAAGCCCCACTATCCACCAGGACTCAGCACAGAACTGCGACATCTCTTGAAAGGAGTAAGTGCAAACATATATATATATACAATTCACACTGCTTGTCCTATTGTCGTTAAAGGGCATGTCCACCCTCACCACTTAGATTTAAGACAAGGTTCAGCCCCCAGGTAATTTCGCTATACTTACCTTTAGAGAAACTGCCTCGATCTTCTACTTCTCAATCCCACCTAGACGTAGTTCTACTTTCTCTGCAGCCTATGGGTCTGGAAGTCAGTTTTAAGCATCATGGCCAATCACTGACTTCCATTGCCAGAACCGCAGAGGTAGAAAACATGTTACAGCAGCAGAGGAGGCATCTACCAGCCAGTGAGGGATCAGGGTTTTGCTAAAGGTAAATATAGCAAGATTAATGCTGGGGGTCTGAACCTTGGCAGTGAAGCTGCACAACCTGCAAACTCACTGTTTATAAATTTCTAGGTAATTAGGCTATATTGTTAATAATTCCTTGGAGACTGATAATTACCTCTTAGTGACCTAAGGATATGGGTGACAATTACATTTTCTACAATATTTAAATGAATGATATTTTGCTTTGTTACAGCTGCTACAGAAGAACCCGGACAAGCACCTCGGAGTGACAGGGGATATAAGGACAGAGCAGTTGTACGCATCTATCGACTGGACACAGCTTGAAGACCAGAAGATCCCACCCCCTCTCCCATCACCATCAGTGAGTACAAGACAGACTGTATAGAGAAATTATTGTTATAACTTTATACACAGCCATTCTGTATCACTTATCCAATAATCCAATTCTTTATCACTAACTGATTTGTTTTACATTAGAAACACCATTAGAGTTAAACATGTGGAATGAAAAGTTACAAAACATTGCAAAAAAGTAAAAATCAATGGCAATTCATACTATAAAGCAGGAATGTCAAACTTGCGGCTCTCCAGATGATTAAAAACTACAACTCCCAGCAGAGTTGTAGTTTTCAAAATATCCAGAGAGCTGCAAGTTTGACATCCCTGCTTTAAAGGCAAAGTTCACTGAAAAAGTGAACTCTTCCTTTAAAGGGACAGTTCAGTGGAAATGATCAATATTTGTTAAATTGTTAGTTTGTGTAATGCATTCTTAGTTATTCTACATATTCTCTCCCATTTTGAAAAATCAGTTGATTTCATACCCTTTGCTGTTCCCTGCTGTTGACATTAGTAAGCTGACATTTCAGGTTCTAGTTGTCCTTCTTCTTCCCAGGATGCACCACATCCTTGGAATGTTCCTAACAGTAATTTCTACTGATTGGCTGTTGGATGGGTCAAAGATGCTCAGATCTCTACTGAGCAACTGAATCGACCCAGGTGCTGGGTCAAGGGCAAGACTATAACAATCTCTAGTAGGGGTCCTGCAAACAGGAAGTCAGAATTTCGGTTGCATTTATTTATACACAGACAAAATGCTGAATTGGCAGATTCAGGTAACTGGGATGAAAAAATACTGCTCTTTTTTCTGAAAAGCATAGGAATTTGCACTGAACTTCTCCTTTAAAGCAATTCCCCCCAGTAACACAGGGTCTAATCCCATCACCCTCTGCAGTTTGTGGGGCTGGTTCCTAATGATGATTTGGCCAGACAAGATGATATTACCAGCTACAGAGATGGATCAGCAAATAGGGAATAATGGGACCTGTAATTGTATTGTTTGTGGTTTTATAAATACAGCAGTAGGTTATCCATAACAACAATGATGACTTGGATTTAATCTTCCCTTTATGTATCATTTTTGTTAATTATAAAGATGTGACCGAAAGGAAAATGTACAATAAGTGTTTGTCTTTCAGTTATCAGCTAGTAAGGTCTACGAGAAGTCAAGAACTTTCTTCGAGGTCCTGGAGTGCACCACACCATCGGATTAGAGTTAAACCATCCAAGGACTTTCCTTTCTGTGTCCCAGCTGGCAGGACCAAACCAGCCTGGAGAGGTAAATATCAAACAACTCCACCAATGGCTCAACATCCAGCCCTGCCTCTTGGAGTTCCATCCACTCCCGATCATTATAACATCTTGGAATTCTTCCCAGTGTAAGTTTTTCTCAGTTCTATTATACATAGCTATGTTCTATTTTGTCTAAAAGATAAAACTAAAGGGCTCTCATTAAAATTCTAGTTTTAAATAAAATGAGCACAGTGTAGGTAGGATAATTAGATAATAATAGCTTATAGAAAATCAATACAGTAATATTAATATAAAATAGTAGAATAGAATAATGTAAGTGTTTTGGACTAGATCATAAGATAAGGTTATAAATGATAAGAATATGATAAATAAAATATAGGACCCATAGCCTAAATAATAAGTAAGATGAACAGATGATATAAAATAGGGATAAAAAGAATTGGTAGGAAATATTATGCTAGAATAAAGAAATATGTGATAAAACATTATGTGATATAACATTCAGAAAAGATGGTAGACTATAATAAGGTTAATATATTGAGGGGAGATAGATGGGAAAAGTGAGATAAGGGCAGCATAATGAAATACACAGATAAAATAGTAATTTACATGGTAAATAGTGAACAGGATAAAGTATGGGGATAAATGATGGGAGGAAAATTAAAATAAGCTAAAATGTTAAATAATAGGTCAGGATACATAGATAAAAATAAAGATAGTAATATATAACGGTGAATATTAAGGGAACTATAGATAGAGTAAGATGAAGATAAGGGTAAGGTAATTATAATAAGGTGATAGGATATAAAATAGGTAAGGATATATAGACAATAATAAGATTGTATAAAACAATGTAATATAGAAGATTGAATGGATGTTAAAAATAATAGATGAATAATACAATGCAGAAGAATAGTAGGATATTGGATTAGGGTAAAGTTAAATGATATTAAAATTGTAACTGTTATCAGATTACTTCTAGTGTTAGTTTATTATACACTAAATAGGTGATAGGATATAGGATATAATAAGATAGAGTAGAGTAGGGACCTGCTCAGAGAGTCTACCTTGACGTGGTGGCAGGCTTGTTATCTCTTCTCCCTACTACTTCATTCCCAGGAGATGACATCACTTTCTTTATTGTGACAAAAAGTATTTACATCGTCTTTATTGAAGTATAACAGGTGGACATTGAAACATTAAAAATAACTAGAAAGGGAAAGTTTAAGTATAAACTTTGAATTTGGCTTGAAAGGCCACATTTTGGAAGGGAATGTGTGTGTTTGTACTGCAGATTTTAAATAATGGCAATAATAATGGCTATGATGAGGACATTGTTTTTTACTTTAAATATGGCTGTCACATGACTAATTGGGTAGGTCAGTTGGTGTGATAAAAGACTAACTTTTTTGATGGTTGGTCAAATTGTGTTTTTTGACTATACTTACCCATTAAATATGGTTGCCACATGAATGAATGGGTAGCTGTATGTACCCGTGTCAGGTTGAAAGTTAAAAAAAAAAACAACTTTATGATTATTGTTCAAATTTAGTTTTTTGGCTATAGTTACCCTTTAAGTATGGCTACCACTGAAATGAAAGGGTAGATCAGTAGGTGTGTGTACCTGGGTCTGGTTGAGGGGGTATGTCTTTTTGTGTTTACAACCATAAAACTAACTTTTATTGAGGATATATCAAAATTATTTTTTTGACTTTATTTACACTTAAAGTATGGCTGCCACAGGAAATGGAAGGGTAGGTCAGTAGGTGGGTGTATCTGGGTCTGTGTGGGGGGCTGGGGGTATCAGCATTTGTGTTTATGACCATAAAAGAAACTGTTTTGATCTTATGACCCTTAAACCTCAAAATATCCACATTTGAGGATTGTTGCCATTATAATCTATTGGAAAAAATGTCCCAAAATTCGCCGATAACGATGTAACGCTCCTGCGGGTTCCTTAGCTAGGTAATAGCACACTTCTCCTATATGTCCCGCACCTCTGTACTGAATTTCATGTCTCTAGCTCAAAAACTGTGGGAGGAGATACGGTCCAAAAAAGCGGAAGAAAACGAAGAAGAGGAAGAAAAAGAAATAGAAAGAACAGTAATTTGTCACTTCAAGCCAAATTAATTAGCACAGGCACCATGCATGCCATGTGACTACTCAGAGGAAAGTTCCTAAATCTTTTAATTGTTTTGTGGAACATAGTTTTCTGCTACTGAGCATGCTCAGCCTATATAACGTTTCATATTCCTTTTACCTTACTGTACATCCTGTACATCCTTCCAATCCAATCCAATTCTTTATCTTTATTCCTATTGATTTTTTAATAATTAGTCTCAATAAACAAATAAGAACTGGTAGCTCAAAACGTGTCAGGGAATCCAGATACGTCTATGGTTTGTAAGAAGTAAATTTGTTCTGCATTTGTAAAACACGCTGTGTATGACTTGAAGGTTTTACTTCTATCTTTTTTTTTTTTTTGCTAGAGAAAAGAATTTGTCCTGTAATATTGCTTTATTCAGACACGTGACAGTATATAGGGTTGTGACAAATATTCTTTGCAAATGTGTAATATATATATATATTTATAAAATCAGAAGTAAAATTATGTACCAATTATCTTTTTTGCTTCTAATTTACTAGTTATCATGGATAAGCCATTTTTGTGATTTCTTTGATGATGCACCGAATATCCAAATGACTCCCTAGCAGCTGCATACCAAAAGGATGATTAAGATCAGATTTAAGCACTAAATCAGATAGCTGACAGAAAGTAAACATGCTACAGCAGCACTGCCTTATATTTGCCTATGGTAATTTCCATTTTAAAGGGATCCTGGATTAAAGGAAACAGAAAATTGACCAGTTTAGTCAGAAAACATGTCAGTGACATCTTTTTTCCAGCACAGACAGCATGAATCTGATTGTAGTCGCAAAGCAATGTTTTCTTTGACCTTGGTGTCCTCAGCATTCCATCTTTTAATCGACTAGCACATTACTATAGTGGTGAAACATTATCCACCCAAGGATCATTATCATGCTTGTTTTTATCCGTTTCTAGCCATATCCCCTATCACTCTATGAACAGACATTAATGTACAGAGCAGACTTGGTGCAGCTTTAATGAATATGGGATTTATTGCATTACCAGCATTAGCTCTTCAGCTGAAAAGTTGTTGTTCCCTTGCTGCCTGTGTTGTGCTTTTTATATTCTGAACAGGGCTGCTACTGTTTGAATATTGCATGTGTGCTCTTGGGCTATTCTTTTCAAAACCTTGGGAATTAATGATTTCCACTTAATGTTCTTCCAAACTGCTACACTCAGACTTGGAAGCTATTATTCTTCCTAAAAAAGGCAGCCAAGTGTTTCAGATTTCACATGAATTTCTCTGATGATGTTTTTATGTGTTAAGCAGAAGTAATGCTAGTGAAATCCTGCGTAAGAAAGACGAAGAGAGGTGTTTACAGCATACATAATGATGCCTTTAACATCTTTTTTACATAGATTAGGTGCTAGAGGAGTTTTGCAATAAAGTCTATAAAATGTGTACAATTTTATGACAACTGTAAATTCTTGGCCATTTCCCCCTTGATGCTAACATCATATGAACCCTACTTACAGCAAGTGGTCCCACACAGGGATAGACACAGAGGGGAGTACCCGTATAGTATTAAAAACCCATTCATTGAATCAATACTATGGTTGACCTGTCACATATGATGTCATTGCACATGGGATTGTGACCCAACATGGATGGAAGTGTCAATTTGGCTAACTCCCTGTGGAGACATTCAAATTATTAGGACTGTTGATTTGAACTGCTAAAAGCAGAGAGTACACTCTCATCCCACAACCCTTACCATTTTACGGATCATTGTTTGCTAGACAATGATGGGCAGAAACAGCCAATCACTACTAAGAAAAGTTGTGCAGAGGAAGTTGAATTCTTTTCTTACATGTATATACAATATATATGTATGTGTGTGTGTGTATATATATATATGCTAATCAGTATATGTTATGGATAATAATACTTTTTGTTAAAAAAAATGAGATTTTTCTGCCCGACAGATTCCCAATTAATAATCAAATCTTTAGTCTGTCGATTGGGAATAAAAGTAATGTGGATAGTTTTAGCACACGCAATTGTCCGGCTGGAAATATAGATCCATGTTGGTTGTGGCGAAACTTTTTGATGATAATCTGACCTGACTGACCGTAATATCGACCAATGAGCCTAGCCTTAGTCTCTGTTGTGCAGAAGAGAAATATTATTTTATTTAAAATACGTACCTACTATTGCAAGGATGCAAATGTGTAAGTGCAGCTCTCAGGTCATTGGGGGTCAGGAATTTAGATTACAACAAAGAAAGCGCCACCTGTTACAAGATGGCTGTTAAAATATAAATAATGAAAAAAAGAAAATCAATCGGCGCAGACAGTAATCAATGGCATGTTAACCAATAAACACAGTAAGCATTTACACTGTAAGTAGCTGTGAATGAAAAAAATTTTGCTGTATGATCCATAAACATGGGTTTATGTGACAGTCCGAAAGGGGGAGGGATAAAACAAATGGCTGAGTAGCAGACGAGGAAAGGTGTAAATGATAGATTTAGTGGAATAGCAGATTGTTAAAGGTGGAGGCAGAGGGAAATGAAGACAGTGAGTGAGTAGCTTTGCCTGTTTGTGGTTATTTTTTCCATTTTAATGTGAAGACAGTAGAGATGCATTATATTCATATATGCAGCATTATTGACCTTCAGTAGGTTCAATCTTTAATGCTCATATTTATTGCAGATCCAGGGAATGGAAAGGGCCCCTATTCCATTCACTATCATCCCCATCCTTTCTCATAAATAAAATGACCTACGTCAAGGTTGATAGGAAACAAATAACCAGTTCTACAAGTGTACGAGGAGGAAAAGGGAGAAAGAACAGAAAGCATTTAAAGATAGAATCAGTGCACCTACACAGGAAATCAGAACAACCTGCATATGCTTCATTTCTGTCTCAGTGGGAAGCAATCAAATCCCAGATGTGCTGTTCTGCTCTTTGAATATTGGGATGTTTGTTATATTATTTAAACCCCAGGTGTGCCATGGAGGGAGTTTCTGCATGTGGGTAGATGATTATATAACCTTCTCAAGAGAAATGAACAAGGATGTGAACAAAACAAGCGCTTGTTGATCTGTACTTCCAAATACAGAGACTGCTAGAAGTCAGAGAGAGACTTTATTTAGCACTTTATCCCCAGCTAATTGTCAAGCAGAATATCCATGCCAGATGAAACGTTCTTTCATCTCTTCTAATCTTTAAGGCTGAGGCCCCACTACAACGCACCGAATTGTGCGTTTATTTGTGTTTGCGCATGCGATATCGCTATTTATAATAAAAATAGCACGCGATTGTGCAAAAAATGGTTGAACGCAAAACGGAAACAGATGATCAATCGCATATGCATCAGAAATTGCAGTAATTTTTGCGTTCCCGTGATTGCCAAGTTATTTAAAAACACATGTGCAATCGCTAGCGAAATCGCATGTGCAACATGTGAAAAATGTGTTGGTATGGCCTAGCCCTAAAGGGCATGTCCCCCCCAAAACTAAAATTTAACCCACTACTGGCTCCATTGTGAAGTTTTAAAAAATCCTTACCTTACATCTGGTGCCTGCTACTTCCTTAACCACAGTAAGGACAGTGACATGCGCGGGGGAGCCCCCCCTCCCACCATCCAAATCCACCCATGCTTGTCCCTCCACCTAGTGTTAAATCCTTTTAACATATGGTAGATACCCCTGCCCAACTCCAACCGCCAAGTTTCTTTAAAAAAAACAAAAACAATCAGAACTCTACTTACAGCCCTTCATTGAAGGCAAACGCGCCTAAGTAAGTTTACTTATATTGCCTTTGCTGTTAGACCGGTAACTCCTGCATGTGGAAGAGGAGGTTATCACTTGACAGATGTGACCAGAATTGGGAGATGGTTTGGAGAAACGAGCAGGTGGGGAGGTGGGGGATTTGGATGCTGAGGGTGGGGGGTGTGTGTGTGGAGGTGGTAGGGACTGTAAAATAAATGGAGAGAAATGAGCAGGTAGTGGTGGATGGATGCTAAGGGGTGGGGGGGCAGGGACAGTAAATTTAATGGAGAGAAGGGGTAAATTATGACCTGATGTATTTGTTTGCATGGTTTTTCATGTTCTGAGGTTATATAGTAGATAATGCACCCCCCACTGTAAATTATATGGATATGAGATCTCACCTCGGAAGTTCTGTGACCTTTATAAAAGAACTTGGCCTGCGGCCTCATGCTTTTATATGGTCATGGAACTCCTCGGTAACATCTAATATCCTTATAATTTACAGTAGGGGGTGCATTATCTACTATATAACCTCAGAACATGAAAAACCATGCAAACAAATACATCTGGTCACAAGATAAAAAGATAAGTATGCCTTCTATGCTATTGTGCTATCGTATTAGAAAAACAGGTGGTTTTTATAACATCAGAGAATTGCAAACGGAGAGCAATTGTAGCTCTCAGTGCATCGCCCTGTAGAATTTACTATGTAGTAAGCTATATCAGAATTTTACCACACTTAAATATAATTTTACATCATATTACCACAAGGGGCACTGTTTCACTTAGGTAAAAGCAAAGACATAAGGTCAGGCGTTTTCCTTTGAGTCACAGCCAATCACCGCTCAATATGACCAATATATCAGGCACAAAATATCAACTTGTGTATACCAGCCTGTAGGCAATTTTACAAGCAAGTAAGGCGCAAAAAACCCCCCAAAAAAACATGTTTCAAAATGACTTTTTCCAATGTATTTTATCATTTATCATTATAAAAAAAGTATGGGTCTTCCAGAAATGCATACAGCAGTGCTATTGGAAATGGACTGGATCAGGACACATTAGTGAGAACGCTAGTCTGGAAAGCTCCTTTCTTTTAGAAATAATGCCTTCCCATTCTCAATTCTGCATGGAAACGTGTATAGTAGGAATGTTTTGGCTAAAATAAAGCATGGAATTAATGTGTGACTTTAACTGGGGCAAATACAAAGATGCAATAAGTCCACTAATAAAATAAAAATCTGAAGGCTACAAGGCCCTGTGTAAATAGGAATTAAGAGGCGTATTTATAAAACCACTTTTACGATGGGTTTAACGATTGTTAATTTCCAGTCGTTAAGCTCTGATCGGTTTAACGATCCAATACGATCGTAAGTTAACGGAACCGATCGTAAATCTACGATAACGAAATCATAGATTTACGATCCTCATAGAATACCATTGCAGTAGTTTACTACTGCACATTATTTTACAACAGAACGTTTGATAATTAACGAACGTTCGTTAATTACCGAATATTCGGTTGTAAACATATGGCTTCGATCATATATTAACTAACCACGGGTTTATAAATATGGCCCTTAGGCTCGTACACACATCTGAGCCTGGCAGATCACCGAACGACCCCCGGCCGAACGAATACACACGTGCAAATCTCGGCCAAAACAGCTGTTTGTTGCGCCAATGTATCGGCGTCGGGGGTCGTTGCTAGCTGACGAGTTTTCCTTTTATTGTGGGATTTTTTTCATTTTGGTATTAGTTTTTCTAGAAATCTTCCTTAGTGACTGCATATTATTTAATGGTTTAGATATCATAAAATACTTACACTTTCCACAACACCAATATCACTCTATGGTTTGTGACCAAGTAACATTTTCCAGTGCCTGAGCAATGCTTTATTTTTCAACGCTGACATGATTGCAGCTTTACCGCGTGTTTAGAAGTAGGCACCTACAGCATGAGCTCCTGAATTATTATTAGAGGCAGAGTAGAAATAAACATCAATTTGCACACTGGCTGCCTTCTTTTCACATACGTGTGGACAGGTTATTGTGTAATCTAGTATTTGACAGTGCTGTGTGAACAGTGAAATAAACAAATGAGAGTGTTTGTAGTCTACTCAGGGGTAGGCCCCACTAGTAGGTTTCTCACATGCTTACAATCCCGTTTTGCAATCTGTTAAGGCTAGGCCACACTATCGTGTTTGCGCACGCGTTTCGCGAAAATTCCCACGATTTCCGATGCGCATGCAATTGCGCGTCCGTTCGCGTTTTGGTAACGCATGCGTTCACCATTTTTGGTGTGTTAACGCATGCGTTTCCATAACGAAAAAGGCGAAACCGCATGCGCAAAACGAGAAACGCATAAGAACCGCGCACACGATCACGTGCGATAACGCTCGCGATTTGGTGCACGTTTCCTGTGCGTTGCAGTGTGGCCTCACCCTTAGTGCATGAGAAACGCATGTCAAGGTGGGATGGTCTGTTTTGGGAGCGCAGGATATCGACTTTTTTTGCGAATCGCATGCGCTCTGATAATGCAAAATGTGCAAATTGCAGAGCCAACAGAAGGTCCAGTGTGAGGAACTAGGTTTAAAGGCATGTGAACCTTCAATATGGCATTTGATATTCTGAAAGAGAAGGCCCAAAAACCTTAAGATCGTTATACACACACTGCCTAGAACTGCACACAAAGCTCATTATTCTGCCTATGCCTGCATCAGATACTAGCAAACTCCTTTCACTTCCTGATTGAACCAGTCACAGCAAGGAGGCTTATCAATATGGAGCAGTTGTAAGCTCATCTGAGCATGTGTGAAAGCTCTAAGCTTTCCCTGCTCTCAGCAAATTGCCTGCAGGGATTGTGCTAAATAACTAACTTTATGTGTGGTTCTGGGCAGTGTAAGTACAACTATCTTTAAGTTTGGAAGCTTCTGTATCAGAATATTAAATGTCACTTTGGGGTGGACATGCCCTTTAAATGAAGTCAATTTCCTGAAATCGGCTCTTATTTGGTGGGTTCTGACTTGGCCCATTTTCTCATATTTTCAAAGTCCCTACAGTATTTAAGGAGTTAATGGCTATTTGTCCAAAGCTAGCTTATTATTATTTGTTTACAATTTCTGCATATACTGCTTATATTTATTATATTACATTTATTTTTTCTTTATTACTAATTATATTCTATAGGTGGGAACAGCATCCCTGGATCGAACTGCCACACAGCTTGCCTATAGACTATCCACTTATAAATAAATGCAGATATGTAGCAAGATATGGAATATATGGGAAAGTAGATAAATAAGAATGCTAACTACTTTTTGTAGAACAGATTTTTTTAGCAAGGTGCTTCACAGAAGTCACAAATACTTTATTAGTGCATTTGAAGGTGACATTTTTTGCAGTAAATCGTAGTTATATAACATTATTAATGAACCACAAGTGCATAAACTACGCGTTACACTTCGCAAATCAGGTCTCAGATGATTGTATACAACTGTATTTACACACCTAAATCCTTTGGCAATATATTTGATTTTGAATATTTTTATATAAAAATAGAACATTTTTTCACTATTTACAAACATTACAATAACAGTATATTATAATTCATTTCTATCAAATAGCAGGCCAGGTGTGAGCTAAGAGAAAAAAACCGTGGTAAAAAAAAAAAAGAAAAGAAATACCGCACATTTCATAAAAAGATTACATAAACAAAACTTTAGTCTTCAAATATTAAATGGTATCCTGGCAGGAATGTAATCCTACAGTTAAAGGAGAACAAAATAAAAACACCTAAAAGAGAATTATACTCATGCAGTGAGTGGCTCCTCCCACAGTCATTGTCACTGACAATTCTCCCATATCTGACATTGAAGAGTATAATGTATAATTTTCCTTTAAACTTTGGTGAAGATAAGCCAGCAATCCTGCACCTGACCAAATACAAAATAATTTTTTGAGCGCTACATATCACATAGCTTCTACTCCAGCAGATTTTTGTGTGTGCGCTGTTTTAACCTGCAGGAACAGGCCTGCAAACTATTGTGTGCTCACAAGCACACAGCTTAGAGGAAAATGTGGCCTGGTTTGCTGACTTAAACTTGCAAAAGTCTGAAAAAGTGTCCCAGAGTGATGGAACACAGATGGCACCCAGCTCCGTTTATACACACCTTTGTTGTTCAGTCACTCTGGCACTTTTAAACTTTACATTTTTAAAAACATGTACTTCGGCAAGATAAAAGTTGCAATCCATGGTTCAGAATTGCTGCTTTATCCTCCCCCAATGTTTTTACATTTAGTTCCCCTTTAAATCTGACTTAAGGCACATTGGGAAGGGTATCAACATTTTGCCACAATGTGAAATAAACAAATTCTCAGTGTAAACTGAAAATAACTTCCTAAAACCATAAAAAACCATTACTGTACTGCACCAGTGTTAAACCACCAGTCCCCTCCACTATCAGAGTATACACGTGAATCTATATATATGTTACCCATATACAAACACATAGATGTTTGTCCAAGTACAAGTATTGCTCAGCATTCTTGTAACTGGAGAAACTAATACAGAAAGTGAATACTATAGAAATTATAACACAAACCAATCCATGCCTATGTTAATAATGACGTACTGTATTCTATGAGGTATAACGGACTTCCTTCCTTTGTATTCTTGTCGGCTTCTCTCGGGTGAAAGGTTGACAGGTATAGGTAATAGATTAGTTTTAGATTTAAATCCCCCCACTAACATTTAAAGCATTTATCTTCTATCTGCACCTTTATAGAAAATCATACATATGTTTCTGCCTTACTACAGTATGACATTTTTTTTTTTTTGCAAAAGAGCCTTAGCACATGAGGGGAGGGGGGATTGTCATAAACACTTATACAAAAGCAAAATAAATTGAAACAGTTTGCTTTCAAACTATTGAATAATCTTGTATTTCAATGATCACCTTATGTCGGGTCCTCACAGGCTAGATCATCTAACCAAACCTGATTGGTGGATTAAAAAGAATCTTCTTGTCTGCAACTAATAAGATTGGCCTGTGTACAGTTGACAGGTTTCCTGAGCTTTAATGTGTCTGTTTACCTGGCATGTCAGATCACATTGGTCATTTTATCTACCAACAACCACACTAACTTAATCTACGGGAAATCAATTCCCTGGCATTTTCATTAAGTCTGTGTGCAATGTGGGAGAACAAAGATCTGTCAAATGGTCTGTATAATGAAGACTGCATATATGAGGCAATGAACAGCACCAGCTTACCCTAAACCAAAATTGAACCTACCAAGCAATGCTGATGGTTCTGCTATTCCATACATAAATAACAATAACAAAAAAATGGAAACTGAAACAACAAAACATTGTAGTGAATTAAGACTTTTTGCAGCTGTATACTAAAGTCCCTAGTCTATTAAAAATGGCCAATAATTTAAAACATCTCGGGTTAGTAGAGTCTTATGTGCCCCTCTGTAAAAGTCTTCATTTTTATCTAGGAGATAAGTAATAACATTGTCTTAAAGTTCATCCTGTTGACAGGAGCTGTCATTTGGGGGCATGTATCTTGTGGAACCTGGGGATTTATACAGGGGCATTGTGATTTCCTGGAGATCAGGCAATCTTCCAGGCCTTGGGGGGGAAATTAGATTAATGGTCCTGCTTTCGTAGTCTTTGGGCAATACTTTCTCATACACACTCTGAAGTCCACCCGTTTTGGGGAGCTGAGCCTGAGCTTGAGAGGAGTGGTAGTAGTTATCTCTATGCAAAGGGTCACGAGGCAGAGATGTGCTCTTGCAAAAGCTGGAAACAGAGATTTGTCCAGTGTGCACTGTGGTGGGATGAGAATTAGGTGGTCTACCACAGGATGGACTCCAACAGCGGTCCGAGTGGCCTAAGATCTTGCACTCGGTTGTACATGCCCATAATCCTGAAAAAGAAAAGCATGAAGTATTTTTTAGTTTTGAATTACCATTAATACATTATAGAAAACAAAAGATCTGTGAGAGACACCTAACACCGAGCACAATTTCCAACCACTGGGTCTGCTCTACTAGTATCTATGTATAATGCCTCATCTGTTCTAAGCAATATGTTTCACTGACATACAGACATGCAAATGTTCAAGGATAATTGCTTTCTATACACACTAATCCCCCCCCCTTACAGTTTTCTGCTAATACAATGGAAATAGGAAAAACTCCCTTCAAATGAATTTTACCTTCAGGATTTATTTTTCTGCCTGCACCGTTCTTATTTAATATGGGTACCTACAACCTTCTACACATCAATATGTTTTTATCTGCCCTATTCTATTTCTTTCAGAACTATAATGCCAATGTATAACAGACAAATTATTACTCTTCTGAAAACACCACTGCTGGGATCATGACTTCCTTTGCCATTGGGAGACATTGTAAAAATCTGATTACGTCATCTTCTAATATCTGACCATGTCATGGCTGTAACAAAGGGAGTATTGGGATACAGAACTATTCTTTTCATTTTCTTTAGAGTGTTTTAGAGTGTAACTTGTTTCTACACATTAGGCTGCAGGGCACATTAAACATGTTTTCTGTTACTGCATCCTGAAAGAGAAAGCTAATTTAAAATATTCGTATTCTGAAACATCCTTTACACAGAATACATTAAAGGTAACACCAGACTCATATATTAATTCATATATACCTTGAAAATAATAACTACAAAATAACAATATGAATGTTAAAGGGAAAGGTTTAACCCCATTTTAAGAAAGGCACACCATTTTAGATTTTTAATGCAAGTTAATATTTCATTGTGTAATGTTGTCCTGGTCTACAGGAAAATTCTACCTGCACCTGAGTAATAGGAGAAGCTAGTGTACATCTCTTAGTAGCTTGAACGTCACCTTGTGCTGACCTTGCACCTGAAATGTTATTTTAACTACAGGTGTTTAGATGATTCAGGGGCTGGGGGCTCCTTCTTTGGCCCTCAATAAATTGTTTCCACTGTCTATCTTCAAACACTGCAAGGGGTGGGATTTGAACCATTCACTTAAATTGGAAGAGGTTAACCTTTTTATAGTGCTGATTCCTAACACAACTCCAGTGAACAACATAAACAACAACTCTCAGCATCCCAGAATATAAAGGACTGTTTATGGGAGTTGTGGTTCAAGACCTGTAGATTCAGGTCTATAGGGGAAGGAGGGAGATATAGGGGAAGGAGGTAGATATAGCAAAAGGAGACAGATAAAGGGGAAGGAGACAGATATGATATAGGGGAAGGAGGTAGATATAGCAAAAGGAGACAGATATAGGATAATGAGGTAGATATAGGGGAAGGAGACAGATATAGTGGAAGGAGGTAGATATAGGGAAGGTGGTGAACATAGGAAAAAATGAGGTAGATATAGGGGAATGATGTAGATATAGGGGAAGGAGGTCGATATAGAGGAAGAAGACAGATATAGATACAGGAAGTAAATATAGGGGAAGGGGGAAGATAAATATAGGGGAAGGGCCAGATATAATGGAAGGAGGTAGACATAGGGGAAGGAGGTAGATATAGGGGGTAGATTATGGGGAGGGAGGTAGATATAGGGGAATGAGGTACATATAGGGGAATGAGTTAGATATAGGGGAGGGAGATATATATAGGGTAAGGAGGTAGATATAGGGGAAGGAGGTAGATTTAGGGGAAGGGTAGATATAGGAGAATGAGATAGATATAGGGGGAGGGGGTAGATATAGGGGAAGGAGGTAGATTTAAGCCTTTCCTTCCCTTTGTATGGTTAGCTGGTTTCATACCCAGTAGTGAGACTAACCTGTGTGCATGTGGTTGATGAGATCCCTTTTCAGAGCATCCCCGCTGATATCAGAGTCGCTGTCGTTGAAATCGCTGTCTCCTTTGCCGCTGTCCTTCCCACTGAACTTCTCTGCCTCTCTCAGGGGGATGGTGTTGAACGAGTGTCCCTTCCACACTGTTACAGTCGGTCCCTGGTCTTTCCCATAGACAGGAGCTGGGGTGTAATTCTGTGGAGAAGAGGACGTTTAGTGATAAAGCACAGAAAATGTCCTAACTTGCACCGTCTGGCCGCTTCCATCTACACACATTGACCAGATTTCTTACCTCGCTGTTTGTCGTTCGCAGCCTCTTCTGGGGGTCGTACAGGGAGGAGCCAAACGTTTCCTCGGTACTGGGGGCTTCAGAGGTCGGAGCGACTTCGGTCGCAGTGTTTGGGAAGGGTCGGGCATCGAACAGATTGGCTTGCTGGCTCCCAATCAGATCCTCGTCCTCCTGCTCTCCCTTCTCCAGCTCTGTGATGTCCCTCTGGTTCTTGGGGTCACTTTTGTTTTCTTTCCTGCGCCTGTTGCAGGTAGTAGCGATAGCGATGATGGCGGCCAGGAGCAACGTGCAGCTTCCAGCCAGGACTATGATCACTATGAGGGGGACATCCCAGCGGGAACCTTTCCCTTCCCACGGACTGGGCTGGATGACATGTCGGTCCATGGGCGGAGTGGCCGAGGTGACCAGGACATGGAGGGTGGCGGTGCTAGTCTGGGGGGCTCTTCCGCTATCGGTGACTGTGACAGTGAGTCGGTAAACCTGCCCGATCGCTTCGCTCAGGTCCCCACACAGGACGATCTCCCCGGTCAGCCGGTTGACGGTGAACAGGTCTCGGGCTCCGTCCGCGATGCTGAAGGTCAGTTCGGCGTTAACCCCCTCGTCCGCATCCCGGGCTTTGATTTGGGTGACCAGGTAACCACGTGGGGCCCTGGACGGTACCTGGACCTCGGCGGATCCATTGGACAGAAGCGGGTGGGTGATCACCGGGGGGTTGTCGTTCTGGTCCACGATCTTCACCCGGATCACCGCGTTGCTGGTCAGCTGGGGGGTCCCCCCGTCACTCGCCTGGATCCGGAGGTCGATCTGCTGGAGGATCTCGTGGTTGAAAGTTCTTAGCGCGTAAATTGCGCCAGTGGCGGGGTCCAGAGACACATAGGTGGAGATGGGGGACCCCAGGATCTCCGTGTCCACCAGCCGGTAAATGACCTTCCCGTTGTGTCCATAGTCGGGGTCCCTGGCGACCACCGTGGTGATGTAGGACCCCGGGGGGTTGTTCTCCAGCACCGACACCTCGTACACCGGTTTTGCGAACACCGGGGCATTGTCATTCTCATCGCTGACCCGCACCGTGTACTGCCGGACCGTCTTATAGGGGGGGGAGCCCAGATCTTCCGCCACCACCGTCAGGTTGTACTCTGCGATCCTCTCCCGGTCCAGCGCGGACGTGGTGACCACCATGTAGCTGTCCTCATAGGCTTGCTGCAGTTTGAAATGTTCGTGTCCGAAGAGAGAGCAGCGCACCTGCCCGTTCTGCCCGGAGTCCCTGTCCGTGGTGCTGATCAGCGCCACGAAACTCTCCCTAGCGGCCGCTTCGGTGATGTAGGCGACCCCGGCACTGGTGGAGGTGAGCGGGGTGATGGTGATGATTGGGGGGTTGTCGTTCACATCGATCACTCGGACGATGACCTTACAGGTGGATGACAGAGGGTTGGCCCCCAGATCCTGCGCTTGGACATCAAACTCGTAGGTTTGTTTGGTCTCAAAGTCAACTTGACCTTCCAGAGTTAAGCGACCGGACTTAGGGTCGATTTTAAAGAGTTGCCGGACCTCCGGGGCCACCTGGGGGCTGAATCCATAGACGATTTCCCCATTGACACCCTGGTCCGGGTCACTGGCATTGAGATCCAGCAGGAGGTGTCCGACCGGAGCGTCCTCGGTCACATCCACGGCCACCGAGCTCCGATCGAACACGGGGCTGTTATCGTTAAAATCCAGGACTTTCACCTTGACTGTAGCGGTGCCGGAGCGGGACGGAGACCCCCCGTCCATGGCCAATAGCTCCAGGGTGTAGGCGGACTGACTCTCCCTGTCCAGCTCCTTCACCAGCACCAAGTCCGCGTATTTCACCCCGTCCGCCCGGGTCAGGACATCAATGGTGAAGTGACTGTTCTCCGAGATCTGAAAGCTTTGAATGGAATTGGAACCGACATCTTCATCGATTGCGATGTCTAATGGAATCCGGGTGCCCACCGATGCCCCCTCGGACACTTCCACGGGGATGTCAGCGCTGGGGAAATGGGGAGTGTTGTCATTAATGTCTCTCACCTCCACCTCCACGTGGATTAGCTTGAACTGCTCCTGGGACAAGCTGACCACGTCCAGTGCCAGAGCACAGTGAATGGAGCGCCGACAGATCCGCTCCCGGTCTATCCGCTCCCCTATACTGAGCTGCCCGTCGCTCTCCCGCACATTGATCAGGGAAGTGTTAAACTGCTTCATCAGACGGAAACTTCCCTCCCCTGACAGGTGCAGGTCCTCGGCCAAGTTCCCGATCACCGTGCCGGGCTCGTCTTCCTCATAAGTCCGGTATCTCATGGTCTTGGCAGCACAGAGTGAAACTAAACTGCAGACACACAGACACATCCAGAGGTGACACCTTCTCCCCCTTGTAACCATCTTTATTCGGTCTATTAAAGTCCCTGGCAGTGTCCGGGTTCAGCTTTATCGGATCAGTTTGGAGGTTGGAAGCAGCTCACAGAAAGTCCTTCATATAGTAATGATAATTAATAATAATAATAATAATAATAATAATAATCTCCTCCTCTGCCCAATGTCCCTGTCCTCCTTCTGTACGGACACTGTGGTTCTGAGCAGGTCTGGATAGTCTTCTGGAGGGTTTTATAGGAGCAGACATGTAAATGAGCTCATGAGCCACCAATCACAGGAGCTCGATTTGACACTTCTCCTGTTGAATTCTTCCCATTACATAAAGTTTAACCATTGCACTGCCATTGAAATGAGGCTAGTGAGAGGAACTCAGATGAGATGCCAAAGCTATTGAATGACAAAGATTTACAATGCTAGAGAGCCATAGAGGAGAACAAGGACACAAGAAGGAGCTTTTTGTTTGGACTTCATTTTACGCACACAATTAGATAAGGGATGTCAAACCTGACGACTTTCAGATGTTTAAAAACTACAACACTCATCATTCCCTGGCTGAATGCCGGTTGTTGTAGTCTTCAAACATCTGACGGGCCTGAAGTGTGACATTCCTGCATTAGATCATAAAGTTTTGTTGTATTTTACACTATAGCACACTGGCAGGTGCCTTGTGGTGTACACACATCCCAGGATCTAGACTGCAGAATTCACGTTAAACCTGGCCTAGGGGAATGTAATTAGCTATTGTATTCCAGTTTGTGTACACCAGTCGCCCATTCACCTGCTGGGGTATCTAGTATGGATGGCACTGCCCATGTTACATGTAGATTGGTGCACTTTACCAGTGAGATGGTTGCTGGGGTATCTAGTATGAATGGCACTGCTCATGTTACATGTAGATAGGGGTATCTAGTATGGATGGCACTGCCCATATTACATGCAGATGTGGGGTATCTAGTATGGATGGCACTGCCCAAGTTACATGCGGATGTGGGGTATCTAGTATGGATGGCACTGCCCATGTTACATGGGGATGTGGGGTATCTAGTATGGATGGCACTGCCCAAGTTACGTGCGGATGTGGGGTATCTAGTATGGATGGCACTGCCCATGTTACGTGCGGATGTGGGGTATCTAGTATGGATGGCACTCCCATATACATGCATATGTGGGGTATCTAGTATGGATGGCACTGCCCATGTTACATCAGATGTGGGGTATCTAGTATGGATGCACTGCCCATTACATGGCGATTGGGGTATCTATGTGGATGGCACTGCCATGTTACATGGGATGTGGGTATCTAGTATGGATGGCACTGCCCAAGTTACATGGCTGATGTGGGGGTATCTAGTATGGATGGCACTGCCCTGTTACATGGGGATGTGGGGTATCTAGTATGGATGGCACTGCCCAAGTTACATGCGGAGGTGGGGTATCTAGTATGGATGGCACTGCCCATGTTACATGGGATGTGGGTATCAGTATGGATGGCACTGCCCAAGTTACATCGGATGTGGGGTATCTAGTATGGATGGCACTGCCCATGTTACTGCGATGTGGGGTACTAGTATGATGGCACGCTCATTACATGCGGATGTGGGGTTCTAGTGGATGGCACTTCCCATGTTACATGGGGATGTGGGGTATCTAGTATGGATGGCACTGCCCAAGTTCATGCGGATGTGGGGTATCTAGTAGGGGGCACTGCCCAGTTATGCGGATGTGGGGTATCTAGTATGGATGGCACTGCTCATGTTACATGCGGATGTGGGGTATCTAGTTGGATGGCACTGCCCATGTTACAGGGGGATGTGGGGTATCTAGTATGGATGGCACTGCCCAGTTACGTGCGGATGTGGGGTATCTGTATGGATGGCACTGCCCATGTTACGTGCGGATGTGGGGTATCTAGTATGGATGGCACTGCCCATGTTACGTGCGGATGTGGGGTACTAGTATGGATGTCACTGCCCATGTACGTGCGGATGTGGGGTAATCTAGTATGGATGTCACTGCCCATGTACTTGCAGATGTGGGGATCTAGTATGGATGTCACTGCCCATGTTACGTGCAGATGTGGGGTATCTAGTATGGATGGTACTGCCCATGTTACATGGAGATGTGGGGTATCTAGTATGGATGGTACTGCCCATGTTACATGGAGATGTGGGGTATCTAGCAGATCAGAAAAGATCCAACATTCCAAATAGGATTTCACCAAGAGCTTGAGAAGATTCCAAGGGTTTATGATGGGGATCTAATAGAAGTGACAATACCAGAGAAGGCTAGTCCATTGGAGGCCCAATGAGTGGATTATGTCTGTGTGACTGACACCCTTAGAAGAAAGTTGAACAGTTTCCACTAAGGAATCACACTAAGATGAATCTAATGAGCGGACGCCACATGTATCCATTGTCCTGCTCCTTTCAGAGCCAATCACTGCCATAACTCTCTGACTAAACGATGAGAGGAGCTGAATAGGACACAATGGGTCTCCCCATTACAATGCGTTTAGTGAGCTGTAGCCCCTGATGCTCAGTTCCGCCTATTTAGAGGATTTGCTTTCTCTTTAACAGGGGCTCTATGGGAAGCAACACCAGTCTCGTTCCAGAAGAACAAAACCTCAGTAGGGGGTTAAACCTGCCACGAACTCTGGGGGACTGAACCATCTGCCTGCAGAAAGAGTGAACAGACCCTATAGGCTGCCCGGAGACTACAGTTCCCTTACTAGAACTTGGCAGCACGTGCGATCACCTCCACCATAGGGGGTCCTACTAATTAATGAATAACTTATTGTTCTACATTACATCATACCATGATGGTCTGTACTGGTGGTTTGTCTGCTTACACACTTTGCTGCTCTAAATATCAACTTCTATCGAATCTATCTATCTATCTATCTATCTATCTATCTATCTATCTATCTATCTATCTATCTATCTATCTATCAATCTATCATCTGTCTATCTATCTATCTATCTATCTATCTATCTATCTATCTATCTATCTATCTATCTATCTATCTATCCTATCTGCAGTAGCACCTGGGCATTATACTACTTGAAGGTAGAGTGCACACTGTTTGCTCATCCAGTTGTTTATAGTAATTACAATTATAGGATCACCTATCGGGTTTCATTACAGTCGATGCCCTGGCTCAATGCGTCTACCTACACAATCTGTTACACTGCTCATTTAGCAACAACCAAAACCCTGGGGAGAAAAACTGGAAAAGTTTTTAGTAGAAAAGTCAAGACATGGAAAGTAGGTTAGGTAAAGGTAAATGTTGCAGAAATATTGAGGTCCAATGAGACCATGACCAAAGTTAGTTAAATCCCAAATAGTTCCGTTTATGAGGTAATGCCCTTAACCCCCCCGCTAAAGGACCCTCGACCCCCGAGAAACCCGTAACCCCCCCCCCCTGTTACTTATACCCAAGGTAAGGATATAAATTAGCAAAAGTATAGTATAGAGTTGCACTCCAAGAGTGAAATTGGGGTTCATTCAAAAACCAGTCATCAACAACAACGTTTCAGGGTACAAGCCTCCTCATCAGGTGTACAATCCCCCTCAACACTCAAATGTTGTTTGTTGAGACTGGTTTTTGAAGAACCCACATTTCAACTGGAGTGTGACTTCTATAGTATCTGGTTGCTATTATATACGTGTGTTCCCTTTGGAGTAGTGAAACTAGAGTCTGAACCTACTAGATGTGATTATGGAATTTTGTGATATACTGAGGATATAACATACTACCAGGGATGATTCAATAAAAGTTCTTTTGTTTAAAAGGGTCTAATTTTGCCCCAACTAATCAGATTAGCTTAAATGTTGAATAAGTGCATCTGATGTGGTTGGGGCCCCAAAATTAGCACCATTTATTTTAAAACGATAGAACCAGGGCCCGTATCGCTAATAAGCCACACTGAGACCAAAAGTAGCCGAGCGGATTTCAAAGTTAAAAAAAAAATCTATTACCGGCCGCCGGGTGGGAGAGGGAAGGAAGCACCCATAGGGCGGAGTTGAGTAAGACAGAGAAAGGAATACCCAATCAGTGTGGCAGCATGTGCAGGACCCTTTCACTGAACGCCAGATGTCAAGGAGCTGGCCGCTGTGTTGCCTGCCGCATGTCGTAGTGGTCCCGTAGGCCTGAACCTTTACATCTTCAAAGCACTGCCCCCGCACCAACAACAAAGTACGCCGACAGTAGAGAGAGGTCAAGTCACGTGACTCCTCCACAGTCTCTGCACAGGCAAAGCTTGAGGAAAGCCTTATGTAAAGAAAGGAGGAGTCCAAAGTGTGCCACATCTGGTAAGAGAGTCAGGTGTGTTTGAGTTAAGTGCTGCTGGAGGCTCTTGAAAGGAAAGGAAGGGGCAGGTCTTACTGCATAAATATTTTATAACTGCTTCTAGCAGCTGAGTTATATTGGAGTGGTGGGGAGAACTGCCCCAAAGACTAAAATCTAACCATAGGGCCCACTGTATGAGGGTCACAATGTAGTGTGCTGACTATAAAGCCCTACTCCGAATAGGTTGTTCTCTGCAGTGAGAGCGGGGGTAGAGGAGATATGGAGATGAGATGGATAGATCGACCGAGATATTAGAACGATGAGATAGCTAAGCTAGGAGCGAGCGAGCGACTAGAGAGTGGAGCGAGCGAGTCGACGAGTAGCAGCGATCGAGCGAGCGAGCGAGGAGCGAGCGAGCGAGCGGAGTAGCGTAGATGAGCGCGCGCCCGCGCGCGATCAGGGAGCGCGCGAGAGCGAGCACCGACGAGCGAGCAGCGAGCGAGCGAGCGAGATCATCAGCGATCCGCGATCAGCTCGGCGCGCGCGCGAGCAGCTAGCGAGCAGAGAGCATCGAGGGGACGCAGCTAGCGGAGCGAGCGAGCGAGCGAGCGAGCGAGGAGCGAGCGAGCGGGAGAGAGAGCGAGCGAGCGCAGCAGGAGCGAGGAGCGAGCTAGTCGATGATGATTCATCGCGCTCGCGCGCGCGACAGCGATCGACCGACCGAGCTGAGCGACAGCGTAGCGGCGAGCGATGCGAGCAGGTAAGCAAGGAGCGAGCGATAAAGGGGGGGGCCCCCCAAGGCGCGCCCGCGCGAGCAGCTAGGCGACCGACCGAGCGATCGAGCAGCGAGCGAGCGACAGGAGCGAGGCGAGCAGCGCGCGCGCGCAGCAGCGATCGAGCAGCGCGCGCGCCGCGCGAGCAGGAGCTGAGCGAGCAGCGAGGATTCCGAGCGAGCAGCAGCGGCGAGCGGAGCGAGCGATCGAGCAGCGAGCAGACGCGCGCGCGCGCGCGAGCAGCGAGCGAGTCAGCGAGCAAGCGAGGGACCATCGAGCGAGCGAGGCTGCGAGGATACGAGCAGCTAGCTGAGCGAGCTTAATTAGCTATCATCGCTCGCGCGCGAGCAGCGCGCGAGCATCTAGTCTATGCTAGCTAGGATCGATGAGCTAAGCTATCTAGAGAGCATCTATCTGGCTGGTCCAGCTACCTATCATCTATCATGATCTAGCTAGCGAGCTAGCTAGCGACGAAGAGAGAGAGCGAGCGAGCAGGCGCCGCGGGCGAGCAGCGCGGCGCGGCAGCCGCGAAGCGAGCGAGAGGAGCGGAGTCGGTGCGAGACGAGCGAGCCGAGCAAGAGCGAGCGAGCGAGCGAGCAGAGAGGGAGCAGCAGCAGCTGACAGCGCGCGCGCGCTGAGTCAGCGAGCGACCGAAGAGGCGAGCGAGCAGCGAGCAGCGAGAGGAGCGAGAAGTAGCGAGCGAGAGCGCGCGCGCGCGGGCAGCGAGGACGGGAGCGAGCGAACGAGCGAGCGAGCAGGCGAGCGGCAGCGACGCGGCGAGTAGAGGCGAGCGCGCTGCGCGGAGCGGAGCGAGCGAGCACGAGCGACAGCGAGATGCAGCGAGCGATCGACGCGAGCAGCGAGCAGGAGGAGCGACGCGCGCGCAGGCGAGCAGCGAGCGGCGCGCGAAGACGAGCACGAGCGTAAGGAGCGATGAGGCGGGAGCGAGAGGAGCGAGGAGCAGCAGCGCAGCGCGAGCGCAGCATGCGGCGAGAGCATGCGAGCGAGCGAGCGAGCGAGCGAAGCGAGAGCAGCGAATGCGACGGGGTGCTCGCTAACGATCTACGAGCATGCTGAGCGAGCGAGCAGCGAGCGAGCGAGCGAGCGCAGCGCCCGCGGCGCGCGAGTCGCGCGCGACCGGCGCAGCGAGCACGGGAGCGAGCGATCGAAGAGGCTAGTCGAGCAGGAGCAGAGCGCGTCAGCTACGGCGACGCAGGAGACCGTACGCCGGCCAGCAGAGAGAGCGAGGCAGACGCGGGCGTAAGCAGGAGCGACTGCACGCGAGCTGAGAGCAGCGAGAGAGCGAGCGAGCGAGCGCCAGCGGCGAGCGGCAGGGAGCGAGCGGAGGCACGGCGGCGGCGAGCAGAGCACGCCGAGCGAGCGACAGAGAGCGAGCGAGCGCGGCGCACGCAGCGCCGCGCGGAAGCGCGAGCAGCGGCAGCGTGCGAGCGAGCGCGAGCGAGCAGACGAGCGAAGCGAGCGGAAGCTAGCAGGAGGCAGGGCGAGCGCGCGGCGCGCGGGGCAGAGCGAGAGAGAGCGAGCGAGAGCGGGCGAGCGCGGAGACGAGAGGAAGCGAGCTAGCGAGCAGAGCGAGCCAGGAGCAGAGCAGCACGCGGCGCGCGAGCAGCGAGAGGCGCGCGCGCGAGAGAGCTAGCAGCGAGCGATGAGAGCGAGCGAGAGAGGAGCGCGGCTAGCACGCGCGCGGCGCGCGTCCGCGCGCAGCGGCAGTCGATGCAGGATAGGACGAGCGTTACGGCAAGCGGAGCGAGCGAGCGAGCGGAGCAGCGAGCGAGCGAGCAGAGCGGCGTCGCCGCGCGAGTCAGCGGAGGTACGCGAGCGCGAGCTCGAGAGGCAGAGTCGACGAGCAGCATGGCACGGCGCCGGCCGGCGGACAGCTATAGTAGTCGAGCTGTCATCACCTTAGCAGTCGGTCTGAGCGCGTGCACGAGCTGACCACTGCGATCGATGCAGTACCGGGCGTATCGCTCTCGGCGTATAGAGCATTGCAACCGCGGCGGTATGCGAGCGATCTCGTCATCTCAGCTATCAGTCAAGGCCCCGGCGGAGTCGAAGCGAGGCGGCGGCGAGGAGAGCGAGCAGAGCAGGAGCGCATAGCACGAGAGCGGGCTGCAGCGCGAGGAGCGCAGCTACTAGCGAGCGAGCGCTAGCGAGCTGAGATTAGCGATGCGAGATCATCTATCGAGTCGATGCTAGCACTCTCAGGTCATGCTGATCTTCTAGGTCTGGAGCGGGCTGTCCGACGTGTCTATCGAGCAGCTAGATCGCGCGCCGAGCGCGGTCAGAGAGCGTAGCGATCGAGCAGCACCAGGTCTCCTCTCGTCAGCGAGGCAGAGCGAGTCGAGCGAGCGAGCGAGGAGGAGGAGGAGCAGCGAGCAGCAGCGAGCGAGGCAGCGGCGAGCAGCATGAGCGAGCAGCTAGCGAGCAGTCGAGCAGCAGCGGAGAGAGAGGAGAGAGAGGCAGCGAGCGCGCACGCACGCGCGCAGCGAGCGGAGCGAGAGAGCAGCGAGCAGCGCGCGCGCGCGCGAGCACTGACGAGACGACGGACCGAGCGAGCGAGCAGCGAGCGAGCGTAGCGAGGCGGGAGCGAGCGGAGCGAGCGACGCGAGCAGATGCGAGAGCAGCGAGCAGCGGCGCGCGCGCTGCAGCTAGCGGCAGCGTAGCGAGCATGCGAGCGAGCAGCGAGGCGAGCAGGAGAGCGAGCAGCGCGAGCGCGCGGCCGCGCGCGCGCAGCAGCGAGCGAGCGAGCGAGAGCGACGAGAGAGCGAGCAGCAGCGCGCGCGCGCGCAGAGCAGCGAGCGACCGACCGACGAGCGAGCAGGAGCGAGCGATTAAGGAGCGAGTCGCAGCAGCGAGCGCGCGCGCGCCGCGCGCGAGCAGCGAGCGAGACAGAGCTGAGCGGAGGAGCGAGCGAGCAGACGAGCAGCGAGGCGAGAGCAGCGAGCGCGCACGGCACGCGCGCGCGCGCTAGCGACAGCGAGCGAGGAGCGAGCGAGAGCGACGGAGCGAGCGAGCGAGGAGCGAGCAGCGAGCGAGCGAGCAGGAGAGTCGAGAGCGAGCAGAGCGAGCAGGAGCGAGGCGAGCACGTGGCGCGCGAGAGCGAGGACGCGAGAAAGAGCGAGCATGCGAGGAGCGAGCAGCGAGCAGCGCGCGCGCGCGCGCGCGAGCAGCGCGAGCAGCGAGCAAGCGAGCGACCAGGAGCGAGCGAGCGAGCGAGCGAGCGAGCGAGCAGCGATAAGCGGCGCGCGCGCGCAGAGCAGCGCGCGAGCAGCGAGCAAGCGAGCGACCAGCAGAGCGAGCGAGCGAGGTAGCGAGGCAGCGAGCGGCTGAGCAGGAGCTAGGCGAGCAGCGAGCAGCGAGCAGCGCGCGAGCCAGCGAGGAGACAGGAGCCAGAGCGAAGAGCGACCAGCTAGCGAAGCGAGCGGAGGCGAGCGAGCGAGGAGCGGCAGAGCAGGCGCGGCGCGCGCGGAGCAGCGAGCGAGCAGCGAGCAAGCGAGCGACCAGCGAGCAGCGCCGACGACGAGAGCGCGCGCGCGCGCGGCGCGAGCAGCAGCGAGCGAGCGCACGCCACGCAGCGAGCGAGCGCAGCGAGCGAGCAGCGAGCAGAGCAGGCGAGGAGGAGCAGGCGAGCAGCGCGCGCGACGCGCGAGCAGCAAGAGGCGAGACGACCGGAGCGAGCGAGAGGAGCGAGCGAAGCGAGCGAGAGCGAGCGAGCAGCGAGGAGAGCGAGCGAGTCATGCGAGCGCAGCAGAGAGCGCGCCACGCACGCGCGCGCGCCGCGCGCGCAGCGGCGCGCGCGCGCGCGCGCGAGCGAGACGAGCGAGAGGCGAGCGAGCGTAGCGAGCAGGCGAGCGAGCGAGCGCGACAGAGCTGAGCAGCGCGCGCGCGCGCGAGCAGCGAGCGAGCGATCGAGCGAGAGCAGAGAGGGCGGAGCGAGCGAGCAGCGAGGCGAGCGAGCAGCGAGCGAGCACATAGCCGCCCGCGAGGCGCGCGCGGCGCGCGCGCGCGCGAGCGAGCAGCGAGAAGCTCGCGCGCCGCGAGAGCGAGCGGCAGCCGCGCTCGCCGAGCGAGCGGAGCGAAGCAGCAGCGAGCGAGAGACGGAGCAGAGCAGGAGCGAGCGAGCAGCGAGCAGCGCGCGCGCGCGAGCAGCGAGCGAGGAGGACGAGCTGAGCAGAGCGACGCGAGGACGAGCGAGCGAGAGCGAGCAGCGAGCAAGATCGAGCAGCGTAGCGCGCGCGCGCGCGCGCAGCGAGCGAGCGAGCGAGCAGCGAGCAGAGAGCGAGCATGATCGATTACGATCATAGCATAGCTATAAGCTATCATCTCCATCCTTCATCTATCATCTATCGATATCATATATACTCTACTCTATCTCCACTCACTCGCTCGTCTCTCATCATCTATCTATACTATCTATCTATTCTCTCGCTATCTATACTATCATGTATCTATCTATCATTATCTTATCTATTCATCTATCTATCTATCGGATAACTATGATTCTATCTATCATCTATGTCTCTCTCTCTCTATGATTCATCTATTCTATCTTCATATCCTCTCTCTCTCATCTCTATCTATCTATCTATTTACTATCATCTATCATCTATCTATCTTATTCATCATCTACTACCTACTCGATCATTATCTACTATCGATCTATCTATCTATCTATCATCTATCTTCAACCTGTCTGTCGTTGTCTGTCGTATCTCTCTATCATCTACCACTACATCTCTCTTCTCCTCTCTCTCTATCATCTATCTATCTATCTATCTATCTATCTATCTATCTATCTATCTATCTATCTATCTAGTCTTATCTATCTATCATCTATCTATCATTATTATCTATCTATCTATCATCTATCTATCATTATCTATTTATCTGTCTATCTGTCTATCGTCTATCGTCATCGATCTATCTATCTATTCTATCTATAATCTATCTAAGAGATAACACGATATAGACAGACAGAGATAGAAGAAAGATACATTTTATAGACCGGACAGACAGAAATAGAAAGACAGATAAAGATAGATGGGCAGACAGCGGCTTTGCCCTGTATGGAGTCAGGCAATGCTCTTCAACTTCTATAGTAGTTCTATAAACTTAGCAGTTTAACCGTAAGGTGTTTAATAGCTGTTTTGTGCACCTTACATTATACTGACAAAGTTTATTGGTATTTTTTAATGTGCCCCATTTGTTAGCCGTTGTGCCCCCGGAAAACTCTGGAGCTGGAGCCCCCACTGGTTGCTGTAAGTAACCCCTCTCCCCTTTGTGTGTTTTGTGACAAATTCTGATAAAGTGTTGCCACATAGATACTGGTAAAATCATTGGCACAAACTGTTTGCATAGTATCTGTGTGCCAACACTTTATGGGAGTTTGTGCAAATAATTTTACCAGATTTGGTGACAACCATTGTATGTGAGAGAGGGTGTATGTACAGTATGTGTGATAGAGGGTGTATGTATAGTATGTGTGATAGAGGGTGTATGTACAGTATGTGTGATAGAGGGTGTATGTACAGTATGTGTGATAGAGGGTGTATGTACAGTATGTGTGATAGAGGGTGTATGTACAGTATGTGTGATAGAGGGTGTATGTACAGTATGTGTGATAAGGGTGATGTATAGTATGTGTATAGAGGGTGATGTAGCAGTATGTGTGATAGAGGGTGTATGTACAGTATGTGTGATAGAGGGTGTATGTACAGTATGTGTGATAGAGGGTGTATGTACAGTATGTGTGATAGAGGGTGTATGTACAGTATGCGTGAGAGTATGCATGTTCTGTGTACGTGAGAGAGTTGATACAATGCAGGAGAGTGAGATAGAGAATAGAGACTGCAGGAGAGATAGTGTGTTTTTTCATCATTCTATGCAATGTTTTGTGTTGTTTATTTTCTTTCTCTTTTAGATCAATGCATTTGTGCAGAATGTGACCTTTACTACCCCTTCTGGGGACATTCAGTATTTTGATGAGAACGGTGAAGCACCAATGCGTTTCGATATAGTAAAGTGTTTTTTCTTCCCCGATCTTCACGTTTCCATAAGGAAGATTGGACATTTTAATGTATCCAACAACAAGAAACATTGTGATTTCAGCAGCTCTGATATCTGGGGTCCATACTTCACAATGGTAGGAAGGAAAGTAGGCGCAGAACACAATTATTGTGTAATAACAACTCTCTCTCTCCCCCAGTCCATTCCTCTACAACATATTCATGTCATAGGTGGAAAGATTGTCAGGGACACTGACTGAGGGAGGAACATGTATACAGTGTACCTTTAAGGAACAAACAAAAACAGTTGATTGGTCTTACAGCAATTAGTCAAGGCAATGCAATCTTTAAAATATGAGATTTTATTCTGCTGTATAGAGAATCTGCCAAAGATTAAAGGGCATGTCCACCCCCAAAACTATAATCCCCCCCCCACTAATGGCCCCACCATGTAGTGTAATAAAATCCTTACCTCACATCCCAGCTCCATATGGTTCTCCTGTAGTTCCCCCCCCTAAGTCCCAAAAACTGCCCACCAGGAGGATAGCAGAGTCCATATAGGACTCTGCCTCCTGTCTCGTCTCTGGGAGAAGTTTGGCATGTGCACTGCAGCCCTTCTCCCCCTCCCTCCCCCTCCTTCTCCCTCCCTCTCCCTCCCGTTTTGCTATCCCTCCCCCTACCATAAAACCCCTTGCCCATATATTAGTATATCTTCCCCCAGCCCCAACTGCTAAAAAATAATTTTAAGAAAAACCCCCAAACTCTACTTACCTTCCCTCTCTCTCCCGGCATTCTGAGAAGCCAGCAGTCGCGTCCGTGATTGGCTGCCTCTCAGCCAATCACAGACGTGGCTGCCGGTCCCGCCCCCTGCTTGCAGTGTCTTGCAAGCAGAAGGCCCGGCCGGGCGTCGGAGGAGAGAGGGAAGGTAAGTTAAAATCGGGGCAATTTATTTTATAGCGGTTGGGACTGGGTGAAGGTATTCTATGATATGGCAAAAATTTATAATAAGGGTGGACATGCCCTTTAAGGGAAGTTTTTGCCACAGTTTTACAAAGTGGCATTATAAATAAGTTTTTTCATGCGTTTACTATTTTATTTTCACAGTTTTTCAGAGTAGACTGGGGGTCTTATTTCTACATAATCTACTACATTACAAAATAATTCCCTGACTATTTAAACCCTTGTTGTTTTAATTTCCAAAGTCCCCACTGTTATGTTACCTGATTGTCACAGCCTTGGTATGGTATTTGGAGAAGTTCTGGGGATATTTCTCTATTTTGCTGCGTTATAAGACTCGATAATAATGCAAATCGTCATAGCAAAGTCCGGCGTTAACAAAAAAACGATCCCACCTTTAGAAATATTCCCCCAAATGTTAATTTGGGTTCAGAGGAGATTTACCATATTCAATACTTAAGAAAACTTTTATTTTATTTTGAATATTGGGGACATAGTAAACAAGAAGCCTTAATAGAATTTACAACACTCTAATAAGCCAGTTTCCTTGCATTGGCTACTGCCTACGAACCCAAGAAAATAATGGTACATTTCTTTTTATAAAAACAAGAGTTGTTAGAACATTTTAAATCATTAGACCGATTCGGTTTAAGTAGGGACTTAAATTGAGGGGAACTCATAGGTATTTACTGGTTTTGGAGTCATAGAGGGGTTTGCCCCTTCATTATAAATATAGGAACCTGAATATATATCTTTTTGAAATATACTTTATACAGGGTTATTTCCTGAATTGATTGCACAAGTATACTGTATGATTAATGCCAGCTACTGGGCTTAATTAAAAGGTGATTTCAGGTTTAGGCCTTTAAAAACCTACTCGATTAGTTGTTTTATTGTGCTCTTTACTTAAAAATGGGACCTTGCAATCTTTAAATGTTGGAATTATGGAGCGGATGTTAACTTGTACAGAATACGTTTTCTTTCTTTGGGTCTCTCTCTCTCCATATATTAATACATTTGTCTTATTTTGTTTTTTTTTTAATGCATTTAGCTCCCCCAGTCCTTGTGCAATCAACCATGTGCCCCAGGATACAGGAAGTCCAAAATAGAAGAGAAGCCATCTTGTTGTTATGACTGTGTACAGTGTGCAGAAGGGGAAATATCCAACATAACAGGCAAGTAACAACATCCTGTAGAGAGAAAAAAATTGCCATCATTTAAATTAATTGGAGATATTTTATTTTTCAACTTAAAGGGAATGTCCAAAACTGAAATTTAACCCACTGCTGGCCTCACTGCGTGGTGTTAAAAAAAGATACTGGTCCGGCACCTAATGCTACTCCGTTCCCAGAAGTAGCATTAGAGGCAGAGGCTGATGGAAGGGGCGTAACTACCAGGGGAGCAGGAGAGCAATCACAGAGCACCCGGAAGCCAGGGGGACCCATCTTATTATTTTTCCTATGGCAGATATATCCTCCTCCGAGAAAATCACAGTGGATGAAGCACAGATAGGGGCCCCATTATAGTTTTGCTAGGTGGACCCAGTGATTTTTAATTTCTCCACTGGCCGAGGGAACAAAACTTGGTGAGTACGTTTCTGGGAACTTTTTTAACATTTAAATCTATACTACACTACAGCAAAAAGTTAATAAAAGAGATAGCCTTTAACTGAACTGTGATCTATACAGGTTCCCTTTAAGAAGATCACACTTCTACCTGTACCTGACAAAAGGGAGTTTCATGTGAGTGGAAACGTACTTGAGTGGAACCTGTTACAAGTCCCTTGTTATAAAGGACCTTTTTATTAAAGACATAGAAACAGAACGACATTTAATCATCTGATGGTTGTATGGGTTGTGTGAAAGTTTGAAAATAAGGATCGTTTGTGCTGATAGTGTGATGTGATAAGGACTGTGTTAAAGTAGAGCATTCTTTCTTTCTTCCAGTTAAAGGGGTGCACTGGGTTTCTATATTCTATTATTGCACCTGTTGTAATTGCAAAAAAAGCAGGTTGTGGAAGGGTTAAAATGTGGTTTGTTTTTTTTTCCTCTCTTCCTGTCTCTTTCACTAATTGGTGTGGGGGCAATTAGTTAAATAGAATTCACGTATTCATGTATCAGTGGTTTGTACCTGACAAAAAGAAGTTTCCTGTGAGTGAAAACGAACTTGAGTGGAACCTGTTACTAGTCCCTAGTTATAATGGACCTTTTTAATGAGGATGTAGACAAAGGACATTGAAACAAGAAAGGCAATTAAACAAGGTTGGTGTGTGCTGGTGTTGTGTATTAGAAGGGACAGTTATGTTGGTACCATGCAATGTGCATCCTGCCACATGTATATGAACCTGGAGCAGATGTTCAAGGGGACCTATATCTGTGTCAGGGGTGAGTGGGTTGCCCATTTGGAAGCTGAGGTGGAGAGCCTCCAGCTGCAGCTTGCAGCATTGCAGGGATTGGCAAATCTGGGGGGACAGCAGGCACTGGCTTGGGCCAGTATAGAGGTGGGTGGAAGTTGGACAGGGAATGTTGAGGGGGGAGGTAGTTTTGCAAGGGTTACTAGGTGGGGGGTGGAAGGGTAGGGTTGCTTCTTCCCACCTTGCACATCCCAACTGATTGGCCACCTTAGTTGATGAAGTAGAGGAGAACATCTTGGAATTAGCATGTATGGAGTGGGATAATCCCTTGAGCACCCAGGGGACTGCCATCTCTAAAACAAGGGAGCAAGAACATCAGGAATGCTAAGCAGGTGGTAGTGGTAGAGAACTCCAGTATTAGAAAAGTAGATGAATCTGCCACTAGGACTCTACATGCTGAACTGTGTGTTGCCGGCCTGGTGCTACGGTTCAGCATGTGGTTGATCGTGTAGACAGATTATTGGGTGGGGCTGGGTGTGACCCAGTGGTCTTGGTTCACATTGGTGCCAATGACAAAGTTAGAGGAGGAGAGGTCCTTAAACATGATTTCCGAGAGCTAGGGGCCAAGTTAAAAGCAAGGACCTCCAGAAATACTACCACAGCCATGTGCTACGTTAGGAAGACAGTAATTGGGGTTGCATAAAGACATGCTTCCATCAAGTCCAAACTTTTCACCCTCCTTTTTAAAACCCTACCTAATAGTTGATCCAGAGGAAGGCAAAAAAAACAGCTAAAAAGTGGGAAAAAATCCTTCCTGACTCCAAATGGCAATCGGAAAGTATCCCTGGATCAACCAGAACTGCAGTATATGAATTAATACCAGTAATTCTCAATATTTTTTAGTTTTAGAAACTTATCTATCCCACTTTTAAAGCTATTCAATGAACTTGCCATTACCACATCTGCTGGAAGACAGCTCCACAGTTTCACCATTCTCACTGTAAAGAAACATTTCCTAACCTGAAGATGAAACTTCTTTTCTTCCAATCTTAAAGGATCTCCACATGTCCTCTGATATTACCGATTAGTAAACAAGAAGAAAAAAGGTTTAGGCTTCAAGTTCAGAAAGGGTTTTTCACTGTGAGAAAGGTAAAGCTATGGAACTGTCTTCCAGTGGAGACAGTGATCATATCCCCACGCCCCATGCAAACGTTGCTTCTCTAATGTAAACAGCCCTAACTTGTCTAATCTGCCTGCATAGTCAAGCCTCTCCATTCCCTTTATTATTTTAGTTACCCTTCTCTGAACTGCTTCCATTTCCAAGATGTCCCTTTTGTATATGGGATTCCAAAACCGCATATTCCAAATGAGATCTTACCAGTGCCTTGTAAAGAGGTAGTATAATGTTTTTTTCTCTCGAATCTATTCCCCTCTTTATACAAGACATCTTGCTGGCTCTAGCCGTTGCTGCCTGGCATTGTTTGCTACAGCTAAGACTGTTATCTACCAGAACCCCAAAATCTTTTTCCAGTCGAGATTCACTTAACACAGTTATGTTATTCATGGCGTAGAAGGCACAAGGATTGTTAAACCCTAAATGCATCACCTTACATTTATCAACATTGTTTGCAAATGCGAGAAGCTTGGCTGACAAAATGGGAGAATTGAAGATATGGCGTGGACTGAAAAGTATGTAATAGGTATAGAAGAAACGTGGTTGAACAGTTCTCACGAATGGGCTGTAAATTTAGAAGGTTGCTCCTTGTTTAGGCAGGACAGAGAAAAAAGGAAAGGGGGAGGAGTATGTGTTTATGTTAAAAAAGAATTGAAGCAACATTTAAAAGAAGAGTATCTATCTATCTATCGATCTATCTATCTATCTATCTATCTATCTATCTATCTATCTATCTATCTATCTATCTATCATCTATCTATCTATCTATCTATCTATCTATCTATCTATCTATCTATCTATCTATTATCTATCTGTCTGTCTGTTTGTCTGTCTGTCTGTCTATCTATCTATCTATCTATCTATCTATCTATCTATCTATCTATCTATCTATCTATCTATCTATCTATCTATCTATCTATCATTTATCCCTCCCTCTCTCTCTATTTATCTTATTATCTGTCATCTTATATTAAGGTGACCATATATTATAAACTCACCTTTAGATTTTCACGATCTTCAAGCGTTTGTAAAGGCTGGTACACACGATGCAATATTTCGGTCTGATCGACACTGAACTATCGGTCGCTCGGGCTGAAATGATCGCATGGATCATGTCCAAATCAGACATAAGGACGATTGGACTTGGAAGAAAACCACATCTGATCGTGCAGTCCTCTATGGGCTGCATGGTCGGTTGAGGTAAACTGTTGGCTGCGGCCACTATTTCCGTGACCAACAGTCCATCCTCCTGACTGACCAGTCAGAAGAGCAAAAAAGCGGTTAGGAGAAAAAATTGCTGGTGTGTACTGTACCAGGCTTAAAGGAACCGCCCAACCTGTTCTTTTTTGAGACAGACTTGCTATCAGAAAAGTGCTGTAACTAAAGGGCTGTAACTAAAGATATTAGATAGATTAGACGTTTGTCTATAGCAGACCTGGGCAAAGTAAGGCCCGCCGGGTCACATGTGGCCCTTTGGCTGCCCCTGACTGGCCCCTCAATACTAGACCCAGACAAGATTATCGGGCTGGATAATTTTAATAAAATTTTCAGCAAATAAGAAAACATGCAATGAACCAGGGATATTAATTTCATCTGTTTATAAAATCTAGTTTTGTAATCTCTATAATTAGAATGGAGTTAAACCTATTGACCCGGGCCAAGACAGTTCAAGTTCTTCATGCGGCCCCCTGAGAAATTGAATTGCCAGCCCCTGGTCTATAGCAATAATCTATCTATCTTTGTAATACATGTTTACATCATCCTACTGGGGTGTAGGGGCCCCCCTGCAAATATAACAAATGAGGTTTACTACAGAATACTCCTTTTAGTATTTTGTGTAAAAAAATAATATTGTATTTTTTTGGTTATTAACTTGACATTTCTCAACAACCCTTTGCATGAGTATCTAACTATCTATATTTGTAGAATTATTTCTGTTTTAACGGGTAAATTGGATTCCCTTGGTATCCTGGTGGGCCCTCCAACCCTGCATGCTTCCAGTATGACGTAATGTAAGGTTATACACGCGTTAGATTTTTGCACATTGCAGCTTGAAATCTACCCAAGATAATTAAATTTGTCTACAAATGGAAGCATCAGATAATTTTCTGTATATGCCGACCCCCTTCTTATTGATAATGAAAAATTGAAAGGGAAGGAGCACTTTAGTTTACCAGCAAGTTTTAAGTCAGCCCCCAATTCAGCAGCCACTGCTGGGCCAGCCCTCCAGTTCAGCAGCCAATGTTAAGTCAGCTCTGCAGTTCAGTAGCTAGCATTAAACCGCTAAACTCCCATAGTCCATTTTTCTGCTTCCTAGTTCTTCCAGTTAGCAACTGTCAGTCATTTGACATGTGAGGTCAACTGCATTTGACAGTTGACCTCACAGCCAATGACTGAATGCTAATCTTCTAGTTGCCTCCTCTGAGCATGATCAAGCTCATCCAGCTCACTAAATTGCTGAAGGGGACATGAACAAATATAGCCAATAGCCCCTTTAGGCATCTAGGAGCATAGCGGGCATACACTAATGATTCCAGAGGACATGGTAACATATATCAACATATTTTAAAGGGACAATTCTTTCTAAAAAATGTCATTATGAAGGTGGAGTCAGACCTCCAGTTTATCAGCAAGCATTAGTCAACCCATCGCCACAAGCATTGCCCACTGCCACAAGTCACACCCACTTTTTTTGAGCAAGTGTGAAAGTATAAAGAGTTGCTTTAAAAGTTTCAGGTGGCACAAGGTGTAGAAAAACCCTGCAGGTACATTAGTTCTCCCATCTTTCCTGCAACGCTCCTCATCCTGGCCTATTCATTTGCATTTGAAAGTCGATTACAAAAATGATCAGGCCAGACAATTACCCCCAAAAAAGTGTATTTTGCGTTAAGTTCATTCCAATTGTAATACGATCTGAGATTTCACTTTTTTAAGGTTAATTTTTCGCTTTTTAAAGATCTTTTTTATAAGGTTCCGGTTTTCTTTATTTACCAATATAGTCAAATGGGGGTCTGAGGGACATATCTATAAAGGGGCATTATTTTTGCTTTTTTCCCCACCAGCCTTTACCACAATTTTTTAAACTTTCAACTTTTCCTTTCATCAAAGTTATTAAAAAGGCAAATTTTCATCAAATGCAAAAATTATCTAGCAAAAAGTAGCACTAATAATGCTGAAAAAGCTCAGCACATATGATGGTAAATAAGTAATACTCCCTGGTGGTTTTTCAAAGTAGTATTAAATTGGTTAATACACACTGAACACCTATCTTTGTTATTTAAAAATAGCCTAACACATTTGGTGTTTTTTTCAGCCAAAGATATAACTAAAACTCAAAAGGCAAATTTCCTCTATTTTAGTAATAGAATAGTGTAAAACCCAAATGGCGAATTTTCTCAATTTTGTTACTAGCACACATTTTTTAGTATTGCTTATATTCAGCAAACTACAGCTAATTATCAAACCAGTTCCATTAATATGGGAACGTACCATAGTGCTGTGTAAGAAATAGTCATGTTAATGGAACATTCCAGTAAGTAATGATGTTTGGCGAAAATTCTGTTAAAACTGAAAAAAAGCAACAAAAGGCAGAAAAGGGGCAAAAAGGCGAAAATCCACCTATTTATAAATAGCTCTGAAATTAAACTAGAGAGCAATTTCTCTTTTCGCAGTGACACCACACGCAATGAATAAGGTAAAAACTATCACCACACATCGCCTCAGATATACTTTTCCGCTAAGGTGAAAGAGAAAACAAGCGTTTTTATAAATAAGGCGAAAATGGCGGTATTTGTCATTGCGATGTCCTGCGATGCCCCTTAGACATTTTGAGCAACAATATAACATGTGCCAAAGATTCTGACAATAGATTAGACTTCCATTCTGCTGGATTGCTTAATGATTTTGGGGAGCGATGGACATTGTTCTTCTATGCTGAATGGATCAACCAGATGATTCCCCCCTCCCTTAGTACAGAACAGGCTTCTTGGATTCTGAGCTACTTATTAGTAGAGTTTTAGACAAAACCACAAGTTTTGTTTTGCAGGTAGTTAGGGTTTTGCTAAACCGAAAAGGTCCCTGGTAGAACGCATTGATGTCAGTGGAAGCAAAATTCACAAATAACATGCTTTATTTCAAAGCTAACATGCTTTCGAGCTATCAGCTCAGGCACAAGCATTTAACACTAACTTAGAGGGGAAAATGCAAAAAATTAACTCTGGAACTCGAACTTGACTTTGTTTTCTAACTTGTCATTCACCTTTTGCATGCCCCATGCTTTACAGTATGTACAGGCACCTGTGTCTTTGATAAAGGGTCACAATACTCACTGAAACAACTTTACTTTTCTGAAACTACAATTTGAGAGAGTAAATGGTGGATCTCACATATTTATCTGTGCTTGCTTCGTTACATTATTACAGGGGAATTCACCCTTAATATGGCGCTAACCGATTTACGATCAGTTAGCGCGACTTTAAGTCTCGCTTTGTGGCGGCTGCGGGAGTCCCGGAAGAGACACTCGCGCAGCCGGCGCAAAGTAATTTACCAGAGGCTGCGCGGGTATTAGTGTGCGGGTGAGATTCACCCAGGGCCTCATTTACCCAGAGCTGCAAATAGCTCCGGGCTATAGGCTTCCCGTATTTAATACTGGATTTGCACCTGGTGGTAAATCCCAAAAGGTATTTTACCCCAGCCATTAGCTGGTATTAAATTGTGGAGTTGAAAGTGGTGCAAATCCTTTATTAAATAGATTGCGCCGGTTGCACGGGTGTCTTTTGTGAAACTGGTTCAGCCAGTGCAATTATGGAGTAGAGATGGCCGGTTCGCGGACCCGAACCTGGATCCGCCGCGGATTTATCCCGTCCGAACGGTGGATTATTCCGGATTTTCCGACTTCCGAACTTCCGAACCGCTTATTTTTTTTTTTTTTCGAAAATTTTCGAAAATACGAGTATCCCCGTAATTACAAGAATCTACGATCTTTCGGGATGCGGAGAAACCAAAGATCGTAAAAACGAGAAATTCTTGTAAATTCGCGAAATTTCTGCATTTTGGGGATTATTTTCAAGACGGAGCAAACCACATGACCCAAATTAGCCAATGGCAGCTAACATGATTATTGCCAGCCCCCTGGGTATAAAAGGCTGCTTCACAGGCGCCATTTTGTCAGTGTGTTGGAGTGTGTTTAGTGGAGACTTTGACAGTGTGGAGTGGAGAGAGATTTTTGCGCTTTTTGAGCTTTTTGAGCTTTCTGTGGGGATTTCAGTGTGGTGGTTTAGCACTTGTTGTTAACCACCCCTGTAGACCCAACAGTCCTTTAAGGACTAACCTTCTGTGAGACACAAAAGTCCTTTTAAGGACTAACCCCCCTAAAGTCCTTTGGACAAATTTGTGTTAGACCTTTAGAGGTCTAGGTGTCCTGTTTTTTTGTTTGTCTTTCTGTATCTGTGTGTCAGTGTGTTTTGTGTAGCTGACAGTGCTGCCTTAGCAGCAATCAGCAGCCTTTGTGGTGTCACCTACTCTCACCATCTCATACAGCCGCAACAGCTACTCTGTGGCTAATGTTTTCAGCTCTGGGTCATCCTGCCTGGCCGAGACAGTACTCCATTTTGTTCTTCCTTCTCTCTCCATGAGGCACCTTTGTGGTGTCACACTCTGACCATCTCATACAGCCGCAACAGCTACTCTGTGGCTAATGTTTTCAGCTTGGGTCAATCCTGCCTGGCCTGAGAGCAAGTACTCCATATTTGTTTCCTTCTCTCTCCATGAGGCAACCTTGTGGTGTCACCTACTCTGACCATTCATACAGCGCAACAGCTACTCTGGGCTAATGTTTTCAGCTCTGGGTCAATCCTGCCTGGCCCGAGAGCAGTACTCCATATACACAAGTGTGGGGCCTGCTGTAACTCAATGGTGCTGTTCTACGAAGCCTTACCCTTTCACCTGCTTCCCTTGCACGAAGCATACTCTGGGGAGAGTAGCCAATGGGGTGAGAGGTATGTCCAGTGGGGCCAAGCTGCCTGGCCCCACAACAATGGTGGCAAACCGCAGTGGACATTATGTAACCCAGTACCCCATCGCCTTCTTTCCCTTGTTGTGTGCAAACTACTATATAGGGGAATGTGGCACTGTGGTGGTGTAATGGCATTAATGGTAAGGTATATACAATTATAAGTACAGACATATAGCTAGCTAAATAGATATGTGTATTGTAATTTTTCAAATAAATGATTATGAATCTATCTGAATAATTTGATATATCGAAAAATAAAGCCCAAAAACATTTTTTTTTTCATAACAGTATTTATGTCTAATAATATAATTTTTTTTTTAAAAAACTATGTACATAAAAAAACAAACAAACAAAAAAAACCACTGGAATTACTGGGGTTCCCTCCTCTCCAGTCTGGTCAGGCGGCTGTCCAGGCGGCGCACCATGTGGCGCATCTCCCGCCGCATATCCCGCCGCATATCCCGCCGCATGCTCTGTAATTCTGTGGAGGAAGATATTGAGAGAATTGTGTTGAAGATGTTCGAGCACATTTCCTAAAGCACCATGAGGTAGATGCAATTTTGCACCTGATAACTACTTACACATACATGGTACTGCAATGCTATAATGTTTCAGTATGTCATAAAAAGGAAAGCTCAGTATAAGATATCATTATTTCTAAAATTCTTAGTTTAAAGTAGCATACCTAGTTATGGTAACAGTGATTTCTACTGATTGGCTGTTGGATGGGTTACACCTGCTCAGATCTCTACTGACCAACTGAATCAACCCAGGGACTGGGTCAAGGGCAAGACCATAACGGTCTCTATTAGGGGTCCTGCAAACAGGAAGTCAATATTTCTGTTGCATTTATTTATACACAGACACAATGCTGAATGGGCAGATTAAGGTCATTGGGATGGATAAATACTGCTCTTTTTCTTAAAAGTATAAATATTAGACTGAACTTCCACCTAAAGCGATATTATTGATCATGGTGGATCTCTGATAAACAGCAGTAGGTAATGCTGGCATAAAACATTATGTTTATTGCTAAATTGTATCAGAACATTCTTGGTTTTGTATCACTAGGACTTTGCTACATACAACATTTTTTGGAAGTGGTGCAGCCCCCATAAAAGCATTGTCAATGTTTTATTTCAACAATCACTGTCCAATCCATTAGTAATATATTACATGTATAAGAACATTTCCTAAAGGCTATGTAGTGAACATTTCTTGGATAATTTTGGACGTTTGGACCAAATTTCGTAACTTAAGCTCAAAAACTGAGGGACAAGATACAGCCCAGAGTCGGGGACAATAACTGGGATGAGAAATGAGAAGAACTGTGATCTGTCTCTCAAGCCAAATTAATAGATTTGTTGCATTTTTTAAACAAAATTTTTTATCAGTGAATAATAAAATTCACTTATTATGACTGATATTTCACTAATATTTGCTGACAATCAAGGTCAATTAAAAGATAAAAAATATGCTTAGGATGCCTTACGTGTCTGGCTGGTGCAGGTGCCTCCAATGGATGCCTGCCGTAGGGGCAATGGGCTGCCAGGTGGGCTAGTTGTGGTAGTGCTAAAAAAAAAAAGGAAATTTATTTTAACTCTCACTGTCATTAAATGTTCGAATACATTTACTAAGGGGCATATTTATAAAGGTTCGTTAACTTTTCGCGGCCGTTTTCGCTGACATTAACGCATAATCGCGTTTAACGCGATTATATAATGTCGAAACGGCCGCGAAAAGTTAACGAGCGTTAACCCTTCGCGGCGATATTTAACTGTTACCGCCGCTTCTATTATAAAGCGGCGGTACTGGTTTCGCTCTGCTAGTATCGGCTGTTTTACTTCGCCACCTTGAAGGCGATACTAGCCTCCCGCGGCGGGGATGGGCAGGCAACCCGCGGCGGGTGGTCGCACCCGCCCCGGGAGACACGCCCACCCCGCCCACAACCCTTCCAGCAGCCCCTCCCAACCCGTTCCCGCTCGCGGCAATCTCGAAAGGGAGGCTAGGAGGGGGCCGGGAAGGGGCCGCAGCAGGTGGTCGCGACCACCCGCCGCGCACCCCTCCCCGGCAACCCCTCCAAGCCCCGCCCCGGCCGCCCCGGGGAGGGAGGGAGCGCTGGGAGGGGTGGAGGCTCCCTCCAGCGGGGCCCTGAGAAGGGCCTTTTGGGGCTTAAGGGGGTCCCGCAGCTCGAACCAGGACCCCCCTCCCCGGCCCTTGTAAGGGCCTTTGCGGCTCTGAAGAGCCTGCGGCTCTGATAAGAGCCCTTTGGGGCTTAGGGTCCCACAGCCGAACCGGGACCCCCCTCCCCGGCCCTATCAGGGCCTTTGCGGCACTTACAAGTGCCCTTGCGGCTCTGACAAGAGCCCTTTGGGGCTTAAGGGGTCCCGCAGCTCGAAACGGGACCCCCTCCCGGCCCTTGTAAGGGCCCTTGCGGCACTGACAAGTGCCTTTGGCGGGGGTCCCGCAGCTTGAACCGGGACCCCCAGTGTGCAGCTCTTAAAAGAGCCCTGGGCAACGTCTTCGGGCTGGCGACACCAACACCACTCAGGTCGCCGATGCCAGGCAGACTCATGCGGCTGACATTGAGCCCGCTGGCATCGCGGCCTCAGCGGAGCCGATGTTGCCAGCCGCTTCTTTCTTCAGCCATCTACTGCGATGGCATCTGAGTTCTGCGGCGGAAAGCTCCTCTTTATATAGGTTTGCAGAAATACATAATCCGTTTCTGATTGGTCAATTTTTAATACTTGCTTTACATTAACCAATCAGATTTCAGAACTTTCCAGAAATCTGATTGGTTAATGAAAGCATGTAAAGCAAGTTTAAAAAATTGACAATCAGAAAAGGATTATGGATTTCTGCAAACCATATAAGAGAGCTTTCCGCCGCGGAATCAGATGCCATCGCAGTAGATGGCTGAGAAGAAGAAGAAGAAAGAAGCGGTTGGCAACATCGGCTCCGCTGAGGCCGCGGTGCCAGTGGGCTCACTGGCGGCCGCAGTGAGTGCCTGGCATCGGCGACCTGAGTGGGGTTGGTGTCGCCAGCCGAAGACGTCGCGTCAGATCAAGACGCCGGCAACATCGGCCTCGATGAGGTCGCCGGCGCCCGCCGGGGGTACCCCTGACGGCCGCAGGGGTACCTCTCGGGGGTCGGCGGCCTCGGCGGAGCTGGTGTCGCCGGGACTGGAAGAAAGAAGACGCCGCCCAAGGGCTCTTTTAAGAGCCGCACACTGGGGGTCCCGGTTCGAGCTGCGGGACCCCCGCCAAAGGCACTTATAAGTGCGGCAAGGGCCCTTATATGGGCCGGGGAGGGGGGTCCCGGTTCGAGCTGCGGGACCCCTAAGCCCCAAAGGGCTCTTGTCAGAGCCGCAAGGGCACTTATAAGTGCTGCAAAGGCCCTGATAGGGCCGGGGAGGGGGTAACGGTTCGAGCTGCGGGACCCCTAAGCCCCAAAAGGCCCTTCTCAGGGCCCCGCTGGAGGGATCCTCCACCCCTCCCAGCGGCTCCCTCCCTTCCCCTCCCCGGGAGCGGCCGGGGCGGGGGCTTGGAGGGGTTGCGGGAAGGGGGTGCGCGGCGGGTGGTCGCGACCACCTGCTGCGGCCCCTTCCCAGCAGCCCCTCCTAGCGTCCCGTTCCGAGATTGCCGCGCGGGGAACGGGTTGGGAGGGGCTGCTGGGAAGCGGCGGCGGGTGGTCTCCGCCGCCGCCGTGGGGGTTGTGGGCGGGGTTGGCGTATGTCCCACCCCCTTAGGAGAGGCGTCGGGAAGGGATTTTAAGTCCCTTCGCGGCGATACTATACCGTATCGCCGCGAAGGGGCTTAAAATTACCGCAACACATCGCGGCCGCGATGTGCGGCGGTAATTTTTTGGCGCTATTTTCGTTGCTTTATAAATATGCCCCTAAAACAATTGTCGGAAAAGTTGTCAAAAATTATGCAAACATTTGGATAAAGGGCTTGGACACATCAACGTGTTAAAAAGCACACAATAGTGTGGCACAATTAATGTGATCCTCAATTTTTGCACAATTATGCTATCGTACTGCACTCGCACGGCAATACACATGAGCGCACCGGAAACACGTGCTTGTATGCTTGTTTCTGGAGCGCTCGTGTGCGCTGTAATGTGGCCTTGGACAAATGAAAAATTTAGAAATTTTTTTTTTTCTCAATAGGCTGCACTTACATTCTTCTGCTGGCGGGGACAGTGGGGGGGATGGGGTGTCGGAAGAAGATTCCCCTGCAAATTAAAATAAAAAAATACATAATGAATGATATATCTAAAGGATATATTTAATTATATACTTTGAATTCTGCTTGAAAATGCAGATTAAATAAGGCAATATGTTATAGTTTCTTTAAAAGTCAATCATATTTCTATGGCAATGATTTCATACCTTATTCTGGCTAAGTACTTATATTTTTATTGTGTATATTGTAGCCATGGAAAGGGAAAAGTTGGTTGGGTGTAGGGGAGCATCAGTAGCTGTGTGTACTTGTATCTAGATTTTGTGGCTAACACAACATTTTTAATTGTGGAGTGTAAAAATCAATTTTTAATAATTGATCAACATTTTATTTTTGAATTTACTTTCCCTTCAAATAGGGCTGCCATGTAACTAAAAGGGTGGGTCAGTAAAGTGTGTTTAACTGTGTCTATGTGTGGGTATCAGTGTGCATTTATAAGATAAAAAGAAATCAATTTTTAATGATCAATTTCATTTTTAACTTTACTTAGCCTTTAAATAAGGCTGCCATGGAATTGGAAGGGTTGGCCACCAAGTGTATTTACCTGTGTCTATGTGTGGGTATCATTTTGAATTTATACGTGTTATGTTAAATAAAGTCACTTTTCAGTGATTTATTTTTTGACTTTACTTACCCTTTAAATAGGGCTGATATTGAATAATATAAGTGTACGTTACCAAGGCTATTTAGACCAATTTTAATGCAGATTTTGCCGAACTTTCATTTTAATACGTTTTAACGGGTCCGCTCGCGGATTTTCGAATTTACGCATTTTTTCGAAAATCCGCGGATCCTCGCGCGGACCAGATTTTTCGAAGTTCAGACATCTCTATTATGGAGTTAAACTTGCGCTAACCTATTCAATATTGGTTAGCACAAGTTTAACCCCTGTTTTTAGCACAGTACGTCAGGGTAAATCAGGTCCCCAGAGCCACACAGCCTCTGATAAATCACGTATGGTTGATTTGGCCAGAGCATTTGTGGCTCTGGGTGAATCTCCCTGCTTATGTTTGGTGAGTACTCCTAATCCCCCCTCCCCTCCCTTACTCACTGCCTCCTTGTAGTGTCTGCGACACTTATAAGTTTTGCACAGCCTCACCATGGACACTGCTCTGCTTACACATCTCCCACTTCTCCCCCACCCCCTGCCTTCTTTTCTCTGCTGATTCTCTTAAATGTTGCAGAAAGTGTACATGCAGGCAGGCAAAGAGGTCAAGCATGGGTGACATATTACAATTTTTGTTCTGGAGTGACAGGTCTTTCCTAAAGAGTAAAGAGTAAAGTACCCTTTAAGCAAGATGTGTAACTAGGAGTCTTTGGACACTTGTATGGAGACCACAGGTTTTCTTTCAGTATATGCAGACAATGGATAGTTGATGGAATCCATGTCTATGCACACATCTCACATTCTTGATGAAAATATTGACATAAATTAAAAACAATCATAAATGTAACTAATGGTTTAATGAAGTGTATGTCAGTGACAGTTCTACTAATCGTAGACTCTTGTCATAACGGAATACAGCCAAGTATATCTTTGATAGATGAGGCAGAAAATGTAATTAGGATGTCTTATATTTGTTGTATATTTCCATTCATGTTCCCAATGACTACATTTAGAAATCCACTTATGAACATATCTAAGACTGCAGACTCTTAAAAACTTCAGTTACTTTGCCATTAACTGAATCAGGAGTTAAAACTGGAGCTGCTTTCAATGAATAGTTTAACTCCATCTAAACAGAGCAGTGCTGCTCTTTGCCAAGGCTAATTCACTAATGAAGCAGTGTATCCTCGTTCATAACAAATCTGCTAGAAAAAGCCAAGCTTGAAGAGCATTGCCAGAGAAGAGCTATTAAGAACATCATATATTCATATTTCATTCTATGTACTTATATCAATGAGCATGGTATGAATATCCAAATACAATGGGCTCCTGTCCTTTGTGACAAACAGAAAGAAATTGTTTAGTAGAAGATGCATGGGTATTAATTTATTTCAAGCCATGTGAAACTCAGTCAGGCTTTGCCAAGGGGGGGGGGGGGAAATGATGCAAACTATAGTTCTACAACATTTGTATTGAATATTATTTTACTACACACTGGGGTCTATTTTGGTAAATGATGCAATCTGTCAACTACTACAGATGAAGTATTTTAGTTTTTTTGGTTTGTATAGCTGTGTCCATGAGACCGAATGCGCCTTAATGCCAATAGCACATTGAGAGCTTTTGCATCCAGTAAAACAGCTTGTGCATTTGTGATTATTATTATTGCATTTATTGTGTAGATGTTTATTGTGTTATGTAATGAAATGGATAACTTTAAATATATCTATAACATACACATATCTCACCTCTACATGTTTTTAAATATTCCTAATCCATCATCTGCATTGCTGCCAGGAAACGCTCCCCTAATCAAATCTTATACACTCAATATGATCTGATGTACAGTAGCTGGATTTATTGAGGATAACTACTGTGGACAGTATTAGCACAGTTTTTGGCTGCTGGGGGCACATCACTAGGTTAGTCCTATGATTACATTTCTCACAGCCATTTATTGCATTGAGTGCAATCTGTCACCTGTCTGTTTAAAGTCCAGAGCTGACCACAGGCTAGCAAAGGACATCAGTAATCAGGTGGTCAGCCGGAAACAGAGAATGTTGCTGGGGAAGCACTGTCTGCAGCATTTTCCATCAAGTGCCTTAGCTGACCACAGGCAAATAACAGTCACTGGGGAACACTAGCAGGCATCACTAAAGAATTTCTCAGGGAATTAGAAAGCTGCAAAAAGTCTTTTCTTGTCTGGCTCCAGATTTGAACTTCAAGCCTGCAGCCAGGCAACATCTCTTCCGCACTATTTGCCCCTTTTATTAACTGTAAAGTTAATGTACAGCATGTGAAAAATCTAGATTTTGGTATTGGTATAAAACTGTGCTTAATCCCATCCACCAAAGGTACATCAATGATTAACAAGCTGAGCAATTTATATCTAGAACCTGCAGATACTTTATTATTGCAGGTACATTATAATTGTTGCTTAATCATTCCAGATTTTACTTTACTTAAGCACTTAAGTATTAAAAAGGGCAATGGCTTCCACTTTGGTGAACAGCACATGCCGTATAGAAAGCTTGTTGGTGTAGAGAGCAGAGTCCTCCACTTTTCTGACAGAGATTCTAACAGGGAGATTCAATAAAAGGTCTTATCGTTAAATATGGTGCTAATTTTGCCCCAACCAATCAGATCTCATTTAACATTTGAAAGCTAACATCTGATTGGTTGGGCAAAATTAGCACCATATTTAACGATAAGATCTTTTATTGGATCTCCCTGTTTATGTTTCTAGCTACTGGCTACTAGTTATTGACGGAAACTGAAACTTTGTGCAAAAATGGGCAATTCGTTTGCAAATTTTAAAAGCAAAAAAGTGTATATAGAGTATCATTTCTGTCTCTTAGGTGCGCATAGAACAATGAATCCTGACCATTGAGATTCAAATTCTATGTCTTCTGAATTACACATGTGGCAACAAACTTACATTAACAGCCCTTTATTCATTTTTGGCAGTAGTGGGCACAATTTCTAGTAAGTCTATCCAAAAGTCCTTTGATGTGAGATGTTGATATCTCTGCTTTCCCTCTGTCTACCTAATGCTATTTTGTGTGTCTAAATAGGACATAAAGGAAATATGCCAAGAAAGCATTTAAAAAATAATTTAAATCTCTAGGAAACCGTTGATTGTCCTATGGACCTTTAAAAAATGTACAGGTTTTGTTTCTTCCTCTGCTTTTTCTACTTTTGAGATGGGTAGCATAGCCCAAATTTATTGTAGATAAATAAAATCTGCCAGGCAGATCAACGAATAACCCCCGACCAAACGCATACACATGGACGATTCTCGTCCGAAACGTCCGTTTGTCGCGTGTAGCGCTCGGCCGTCAGGGTTGTTGCTGGCTCACAAATTGACCGTGTGTATGAACATTAAGGCTAGCTACACAAGGATACAAGTCGTTGCAGCCTATAGTTTTTTCCTTTGTTGCAGCAAAAGTCGTTGCAGCCAATAGTTTGCCACAACGATCAGCCGTGATTTACCAACACGTCTGATGTCATTTCATCTGATGTGGCTTAAAGTTTTACTATTACCTGTTGCCGGTGATCATAAAAATACCTCTGAAATTTCAGGTAGATTACAGAAATACAGAAATATAGAAATATCGCCCGTTCATCCAAAATATCTGCTTGTGTGTACCTAGCCTTATTTGATAAGATTTAGCAGTGTTCTAGCTGTCCTATAGTTTCAATTTAGCCAGCAAATGGCACACAAATCTTCTTCCAATTTTGTCGATTTAAAGGGTAAAATGTGCTACTCTAACCTCTGTTTATATATGTAAATATTAGTGTATCATAGAGTTCACATCTGTACCAGGATTCAACATTGTGCTCTGGGTGCCCTTTGGAGATGTTTTGGGTGTGTTCCTATACTATCCTATAGTTTTGTAGTGTGTGTGTGTCTTTAGAATATTTGTGTATTGAACAGTAACAAGATCAGGAAGGTGGCCAAAGACATAGTGATGTCATTGTCCAATTATTGCTCCATGCATGGTGTCCGAAATCAGATAAAAAGCCAAAATCCATTCAAAGTATTACCTTATGTAAAACTAACATTATTTTGTGGCTGACACAGCCAGTAAGAGGAATTTCAGTTTAGTCTACCCTTTCGTGGAAGCTGCAAACAGTTTCAGGATGGCTGGCAGCAAAATTCCTTGTCTATTTTTATACAGGCTTCAGGTTTGCCCCTAGCCAATGTTCACTGGCAGATTTTTGCAGATCAAAAGTTTTTGTGAGCACCAAACTCCTTTTCATTTAAAATCCAAGATAAATCATACATTGCAAATCTGCAAAACCCCCCCCCCCAAAAAACCCAAAAAACATTTTGGCAAAAATATTCTAAGCTAAAAAAAGCAGTTTATAATATCCCTTCAATCTGCAGCTGCTGAAACTGTAAAGAAGTTAAATTGTGTGACTAGAAATAGTGATATTGGCACATTCATATACGGGCTGGAAGATAGTGAAATAGGCATAATTCAATTCCTAGCACACTGCCGAGATATGAAAAGCAGCTGGCATGGGAATTCAGTATTTTGTAAACATATCCAATATAGAAGGAATGTGCTGTCAGCTGTTATCGCTGTATTCTTTCCATTGAATTACTAGACTGTGCTTCTGCCCAGAGATTTCATTCAAGGACAGTAGAAATACCCCACAGGCAGGGTTAAAAAAGTACAACCTCCACTGCACCTTAAAGGGACGGGCACATAACTCTGTCATGGTGGCTGTATGGACAGGCTGTAGCCTGATGTATGGTTATTTTTCCAAAATGATTTTGGACTTTGTATAGAGGTATTTATTTCACTGTGTTAAATATCCATTCAAATGCTGCTTATATTTCAGGTATTAACCCTGTGTTATCACTATTGCACTTTCAATGTTTTTATCTTATTCTTATATTGCGCTTTGAGTAAATTAGATTTTTTGTAAATAAAGCGAATTATGTTTGGATCCCCATGTTGTATTTATTAGGGTTATATACCCAGTTAATAATTTTTGAGGGATTTTACAGAGTTATGTGCCCGCCCCTTTAAGGTGTGGTAGAGGTTGTACATTTTTATCCCTGCCTGTGTGGTATTTTTTGCCTTCTGTTTACTTAAGCTTTACTAACCTCTAGCACTGACACGGAAGTGTTGCATTTCTGTCTCCCTTGATATATCATAGCACCTGCCAGTGTGTGATTTTTTTTCACACCGTTAAACACTTCTTTCAGGGAAGGTACCCACCCCCTATAGCAGTGGTGGCTAACCTTTGGCATGCATGCCAGGGGTGGCACTCAAAGCTCTCCCTGTGGGCACTCATGCACTGCAGAGTTCACCAGAGTTTATTTTTACCAGAAAACCAGAGAGACACGACCCGGTCTGCTCCCCTTTTTATAATCCAGTCCTTGAGAAAGTGAACCAGCTGTCCGTAGCAGAGAGAGGTCAAGTGAACATTAGTTTCTCCCTATCTGCTTCTGCACATTCCAGCACATAAGGATGGGGAGAGCAGTAAGTGAGAAACTGCTCTGCATAAGCTCTCTGTCCTGTGGCTGCCACTGCATGCTAAGGAGATGAGGAATGTCAAATTACTCCTTTTACTGTACTGGTGTGGATGCATAGGAGAATGTCCATGGCGTCGGAGACTGTCAGCGGCGCTGGAGTGACACACAGTAAGGTTTTCCTCCTTTCCTGCAAGTTTTACTGAAGGACGGGAGGTAAGACATTGCTCATTTACCTCCCGTTCTTCAGTTAAACAGAAAAAAAGAAACTTGGAAAATCAGTGGACATACCCTTTAATAGGTAATCTATAATGAATTCTATCTACTGTATCTGTCTGTGTCTGTCTGAGTTGTTTTTTTAAAGAAAAGTCTCAGTATGCAGGTTAAATTATCATGTTGGATAAAAGTGGGTTTTGGGTTGCAGTTTGGGCACTCGGTCTCTAAAAAGGTTTGCTGCCATATAGCCTCATCCCATCTCCACCCCCAGGATTAATGCATAATCCATGCACACAGACACACACACATACAGACAGACACATGCATACACACATGCATTACAACAGACCCACACACATGCAAACAGACAGACACATGCATACAAGGCATGTAAGTGTTTCTGACACTTTTCACCTCTTACTGCTGGCCCACACTAGCGTATTTTTTGCACATTTGCGCACAAGTTTTTGCTCGTGATTGCGCACGCAATTTTCACTAACATGGAAATCGTGGGAATGCAAAAATTCCTGTGATTTCTGATAAGCGCATGCAATGCGCGTCCATTTCCGTTTTGCGTTCAAGCATTTTCCGCACAATTGCATTAGTTTTCTCATTGAAAATAGCGAAAACACGTGCAAACACGAAACAACGGAGTTGCAATTGCATGCGTGATTTGGTTCCAGGGAGTCAGGGAGCTGCCATTAATATCAGGGATACACTCTGAAAAGGGAGAGGTGGGGTGTCTGTATATTTGATCCCTAACATGTCAGGCTGGAATATTCACTTTCATGTATGGGAAATTCCTAACTGGCATTGAAAACGTATGCAAAAAATTTAAAAGCTTTGCCCTTATCCATACATATAGAATCATTCCAACTGTTAAAAAATAAATGCCAAAAGCATAGATGGCCCGCACCTCCCCATAGAAAAGTGTACATACACCACCGTATATTAATGGAAAACTGAAGCCAAAATGTAAGTTACCAAGCATGAATCTTTCACCTTTAAAATCATCAATGAATTGGAGAAAACGTATGTTTTAATTTTGCAGCCTTTCCAGATAATTGGTTCCGGACCCAGTTACATAGAGTAGTTGTTCATTCTCAGCGAATGCCCCAGCAATATTCTATGGCCCTACTGACCATTCAGCTTGAGCCATCCTATAAAGAGTAGCTACTATTAAGTAGAAAGAAGAGTCCTGTACCCACATGCATGGGTGACCTGAGGTTAGGTTGTAGGTTACAGTCCTGTGGGTCAGTTAAAGAATAGGTTCACTTGTGGATCAGGGTTGTATAACTTCAAGTCTGTGCAGAGAGGTAGGGGAGGGTTTTAAAAGGGAATTTTTGGGGTCAGGGGGATGGGTTCAAGTATTGTTTAGTGTGACCGTGTTACCTTGGCAGTGGTACAGCCCAGGTTACTTGTGTAGGTACGAGTGTTCTGTGGGAATTAACACCGGCACTTTGGAAAAGTCTGCGAATGCAATAATCTGCAGGATTTGTCTGCAATGCTAATGATTTTCGAGGGTAGAGTTGCAGCTGTTAGTTATTATATTATAGAATTAATTAAGACTCATTTATATTTAAGCTTGAGTTATCCTTTAACTGCAAACATTAGTATGATGAATGTAGGATTTTACAACTTTTTTTCCTACCCTCTGCTAGTGCTCATTGTGCCATACTCATCTAAATTTATATCTTAAGATCTTATATGCCCACTGTTTAGTTAGTTATCCCTTTAACTGACCATTTTTATTGTAGGGAGTTGGAAACTTTCTTTTTGTATTCACTTTAAAGAGCATGTCCTCTCAACATTTTTTATACAAGTAAAGCACCCCCAAACCCCAAAACTGTAATATACATACCCCCATAATGCATCTGAAAGAAGTTATTCACTCCAATGATCCGCCTTTATCCCTCCTGCATATCTCCTGGCTCTTCTTGGTAGAGCCGTCAGTCATGGCTTTTACAGATGATGTCACGTCCAATGACTTCAGGGTCTACCTACGGATTCTTCCTCTGAACATGTGCAACAGCTTTCAGAGAAGCCTAAAGGTAACAGCAAACATATGAGATAATAATATCTTTCAGTTGCCACATGCCCTTTAGTAGTATGTGAAAATCATCAAGAGAGAAAGGGCCTAAGCTATAGGTCGACAGGCCCACCAAATTTTTCAACCAACAACTGTACACCAGGATTTGCAATTTCACAGCAAAGTTTCTGGATAAGAAAATATTAGGGTTAGGTTCTATAGTAATAGCAAAGTGTTCTGAGTGAAAGAGAGGCACGTTTAAAATTTGCATGAGCAGGGAGACACCTGATTGCCTGTAATTAGCAAAGGACATGTCTGTGTGTCTGTACAGGTTATTGATGATGTGTGCAGTACCAGACACATGGGTAAGCTTTCAATGTCACACAGCCAAGTACTGTTGTACTGTACATGCCTGCACTGCTTGTAGAGGGACTGTGCTGAAACTTAAGTGATTTAATAAGGAAGCAGTGTTTAAAAGCTTCATTAAAAAAATAAAAAAAAATTGACCATTATTGGAATGTCCCATTTATTTGTTGATCTGTCCCCTATTTCTTAGGATATCTAATCTGAACCACCATTTCTGTAAATCAAGTGCCTTATTATCATAAACTTCTGCTGTGTGCAGTTTTGCCATAACTTAAATGTGACAGTTGGTATGTGTGTATTGCATTGTGGGTGTCATAGTGATTACTGAGCATGTTTGACTTCATAGAAAGTCTGTTTGGGTGGAAGGAGGTGTCAGTTAGGAGAGGGAGAGGGGATACTGAGTCTAAGCAAATCTGTACTGGATAATACTGAAGGCTTGCAGCAACACACATGCCTCAGAGTAAGAGCGCTGAAGTCCTGAGTTCGATTCCACCCTTGGACACATCTGCAAGGAGTTTGTATGTTCTCCCCGTGCTTGCGTGGGTTCCCTCTGGGCACTCCGTTTTCCCCCACATTCATAAAGACACACTGATAGGTTGTATGTGTAAATAAATGTGCTTAGATTGGAAGCTCTTCGGGGCAGGACCTGATGTCAATATATACATGTAATTGTAAAACACTATGGAAGATGATGGCACTATATAAATCAACAATAATAATAATAATAATAATAAAAAAAGAGCTACTTACATGTAGTAATTTAAAGATTAAGCTGAGGCAAAGTAATTTTTTCATTATAGTTGCCCTTTAACCTCTACCTTACAATAACAACTAAACAATGGGTTTGTTGTAATGGTAGGGAAACTGCTTTTCATTTAAATCAATGTTTAATAGAGATCACATTTCTCCTTTAATACAATTGTATTGGGTATAATTTACTAAAACTACAAGAACAAATAAACATTGTATTTTGTTGCATTATCGAACCACAAATCACACACAGCGCTAATTGCATTTCACACAAGTTTTTCCAACAGGAAAATTGCAATAACATGCTTTGTTCTCTATCTCCGCTAATGCAAATCTTCCAATGACATGCTCTGAATTGTGACATAGCCTGCTAAAGATAGACCTGTTACTCATTCAGTCCTGAAGGACACTTTCACCAGAAGGATCAACCATGAATATCATTTCAGGGGCAAAACATGTTTCTTTCTTTCTTTCGTTCTTTTTTTACTGCTGCACTTTCTCAGAAACCTGGCACAGAACCAGAAAGACAAGGTTAATTATCCAGAGAAGCAACTATTTTTATCAGGTTATGGTCACAGTCAATTGTCTAATGCTATTAAATGTCTGCCCATGTGTGACTTTCAAGCCCACTTACGTTGATATGTTCAAACTGTAACCGTTTCCTCTGATTGGTGCAATGTTTGGCTGGAGGATGCTCATTCGGTAGTAAAATGTAGAACATATTTCTGTTTGTTAGCAACACTTCCCTTTCTGTGTGACAGAAATACTCAATACTGGATTCCTCGTTGTACTCCATAATACTCTGTCTTTTTTATTTATCTCTGTTACTGAACAAATGACACATTAAATCCAAGGCAGCAGGGAAAGGTGCAAGTGGTACCAATCTATAGGGTCTCTGAAGGATTTAGAGAAAGGGGCAGGAGAGACGTGTAACTGTATATAGAACTACAAATGAATAGTGCTCATCATCAACATCTAATAAAGTATTCCTTTTAGGTAATTCCTCTTTAATAGCTTGAAGCGGAATAAACAAAAGACCGAACTGCAAATCACTATACCTTTATCAGTAGCTTTATTGGAAAAGGACAAGAAAGAGCTGGCAAATATTAGAGAGAGTGAGAGTAACAAACAGGAGCTGGTCTACTGAATATGCAACAGGCTCTTTCATTCGGGAGAGACACAATCAGTGCATGAAATCACAGCACTCAGGTAATGACTCCATACTGGCTGTTAGACTGATATTATTCTTCATCTGTTTCATTAAATACTGAAGGTTTAAAAAGGTTTGCTACAGATACAGGGAAATGTCTAGCTTTAGTACATTCATCTAGCGCAGGGATGTCCACTACAACACCCAGCATTCTGCAGCAAGGGAATGCTATGAGTTGTAGTTTATAAACACCTGGAGGGCTGCCCTCCAGATGTTAGTAAACTATAACTCCCGGCATTCCCTGGCTGCAGAATGCTGGGAATTGTAGTATTCATATATCTGGAGGGTTGCAGGTTGGGCATCCTTGAAATAGTTATTTTAGAAAATTTTAGAACCATGCTAATGCTGAGAGGAATCCAATTTTAAAATCTTTTGTTAAATCAGTGGGATTAGTGTTGATGTATGGTTTTCATCTTTCAATCAAGAATCTAATCTCCCATCCTGCCTCTCAGCAGGATGGGAGTATAGTATACGATTGTATACAGCATAGTATACGATTGTTAAAATAACACTGCACCAGTTCTTATTATGGTACTTCTACCCTTCCCTATGTATCTGTTACCCACCTAATTAGATTGTAAGCTCTACGGGGCAGTGACCACTTTCCTCATGCTACATGGTTTATACTTTTTGATGCACATACTTATTTATAGTTATATAGTTAGTTATATATTTATTTATTTGTATATATTTTTGTTCAATAATACGTCTTTTTATATTACAATATTGTATATCCCCAAGTGGTGCTTTATAAATAAACATATACACATCAGAGTATGTTAGCTGCAAATCGAGTATAATCATCATTGTAGATAACCCACATGGGCTGCTTAGGTACCAAAACCTTTCCAGCATGCATGCTTTGTGCACTGAACAATTAACTATGAATAGGTTTTTATTGGACGAAGTTAGCATACGTATGATAATCTGCCATCTTTGATAAAGTGCATTCAAAAGAATGTGGGGGCAGAATAATAGCTACCAAATAGTGCTATTAATCTGGCCGAAAATAAATATATAGAAAAAGACATAATCAATGTAGAGCCCCATATACTGTAGTATTACAGTATTTCTGAATTAGCATATGGTAGAACATGTTTAGTAACCTGTTTATATTCATAAAAGTGAAAATCCTTTCAACAACAACAAGTAACCTCAGTATGGAAGTTACATAGTTATTTGGATTGAAAAAAGTCCATCAAGTTCAACCCTGTTTATGCAAATCCCAGCCTCCCCAACCCAACAAAAGTAGAACTTCCATCACCCACCCAGTCTTTGCCCCCCTATTGCAACTAAATTAGGACACCACCAGTCAAACATGCACATGTGATACAGTCCCTAGCTGTAACTATGGGCATTCCTCTTGTCCAAAAAACAAGAAACCTCCTTTGTTTAGAGATTTAGGCTACGTTCACACTATGTGTTTTTTTTAACACATTCGAACATTGTGCTTGCGCTGTGCCATTCACTCCAATGAGCAGGGCGTTTTAGTTAGCAGAGCGTTCTACAAGCTTACTGCCCTCAGAATGAAGAATTATTACATTGCTTAAGCTGAAATTGGTTGAACTCTAGTCTGTAGGGGTGTCCTATTGCCTTTTGTGAACCCCTATGAGAGACAGACACAGAACAACAGGTGAGCGTGTGTAGGTGTACACAGGGTAAACTGCTCTGTGTTTATGCCAACTCCCCCAACTACTAGAGGCACTGTTAACAAGGTTGGGCAATGTCAGTTTCCTTGCTTTGTTGCTTTTTTAAAGCAGCATACCTCACCTATAAAGGATTTTTTTCTGAATAAGGCAGCAATTTGCTGACTTACTTTCTGTATAAGTTTTTCATATTTCGCCTCTAGTTTTACTTTTATTCATTAAATAGGATATCTTTTGCAGTATTATCTTGATGGTCTCTTGCAACGTTTTACAATACAATTATATTATTATTTCAAACATGGCTTTAGGTATTTCAGAGCCGATAAAATTTAAAGACAAAAAAAACCCTGTACAATGTGTCCTCTCATTTAATGAGACGAGGTGTCAGCCTTGCATGAAGATTTCTACGATTATAAGGCGAATGTACAGTTCTAAGCAGACTAATGACCCCATACAAAAAGACATTTGTCCATAGAGCAAACAAACCATGTTTGATCATTTAAATCACTTGTTTGTGAGAGCCATATATGAGATAATGATCACAGAAATCATAATAATTTTATATCTGCAGCTACCAGGGAACATTTCAAGATTAGAATGAATTTACAAATGTTTTTATATAATAAGAAATGTGTCGTTTAGAAATACTTTCTCTTTAATTATTCCCCATAGAAAAGTGTGCCTTAAATTTCCATTCTCACAACTGACAAATGGAATTAAACATTGGTAAAGAGATCATTCTATAGAGATTTTCTAGTAGAAACTGCTGCACTGATTCTGTTACTGAGGTAAAATGAGAAATAATCCATTGAATGAATGAATTAGTGCCCCCCAGTGGATACATTAACAGGAAACTTTCTAGATTCTTGCCTGGTAAATTTATTGAGCATTGTAAGCAACAGTTTGGGAACTATTATTATTTAACTTGACAAGAAAACCACATATGATATTAATTATTCATAAAATACATAACTTAATAATATGGCCTCTTTATTTATCACTTTCCTATACTCCACAATGGCATGTGAAATACTTGATGGTTCTGAGTGGCTATATTAACCCTCAACTCTGGGAATCATTTGAATTCAAGGGAAGTGATTATGTACCAAAGGGGTGTTCTAGCACGTGAGGGAAATAAGACAAGATGTGATTAACGTGTCTCTGGTTTGTCCACTTCTAGGAGCATCTGGCCACATCCCCCCCCTCTTCCTTCTGGTTTAAACCATGAAACCCTCATAGTCCTGAGATTCACTTACAGAGCATGTGAATTGCTAACCAGATTTCTTTTTGATTCCCAGCTAGTCATTATCCTTTGCCACCCGGAGACGGCACAGGCGACAGGATTAAGCAAATGACACAGAATGTATCAACCTTTAGATCCCTGTAGGGAGTTTTAAAAAAAAATCCCCCAGTTTTCCTGATCAAGGCAACAAAAGCTCCAAATCGTCTTTTTATCATACCAAAAGGCTTTCTGCTCTCTCAAAGGAGCCCTGTTCTCTGTGTGAACAACTTAGCAGACAAATGTCTAGCAATCATGAGAGCAAACATGACCACAAAGCTTGGGATTCAGCGATGATTCAAAAGCATTGCTAGGATCCTTCTAAAGCGTTTCTAACTCATTGTGAAACCTGTGCGCAGACAGCAAGATTGGCGTTAGAATCGTGTGATGGATCAGATCTATAGAGAAGTTTCAAAATACTTTACAAAGGAAAGTTCAGCTTGATCTCATCTTGCTTCCATTTAAATGGGCGTTGGAGGGGGAATATATTCTCCTATGTAATAGGATTAACTTTCCTTTCTTGGTTCTTTGCAGCATGTAATTTATTTTTAATTAGGATTAAATCTACCAGTATAGGAAATTAGAATTTGCAAGAGTCTTGAGGGTGAAAGTTGAAATTTTACAGGCCACTGACAGACCTGCCTGCCCTAAGCTGTATTTATATTGAATCAGAAAGCTTGGGCTACAGGGAAAAGGTTCAGTTGGATGTAGATGTTCCATTTTATGTCTTGAAATAGATTTTATTAAACTTATGTATATGAGATACCTGTATTTTATTAAAAAGAAGTCCCCTTTTTTTCTATTAACATTAACAGGGAGATGCAATAAAAATAAATGCAAAACCCATGCTAACCGATGTAATATGGGGTTAGCAAGGGTTCTGTACTCATTTTGCATTGCCTGCATTTCCAAAGACTTTTGAAAATAGGACAGTGCTAGTGATGCAATAAATTTAGTGATGATTATTGTGCTAATTTCAAAAAAGCCTTTTCAATTGTGGCTTTAAAACCGCGCAAAAGACCGACACTAAACGCTTGCATTCGCACAATGCAATAACAGTCACAAAGTGCTTACTACAGCTACATGATATACTGTCAACCCCATTTGCATAAATGCAGCCCAAAACTGTGGAGAGGCTAGGTGCAAATAACTCCAAGTGCTTCCCACTTGAGAAAGGGTGTTTGAACTTAAAGGAATAGTTCACTGCAATAGTGAACTATTCCTTTTCTACATTGATTGAAACCAGGGAGGTTAAGGAGCTATGCCTTACCTCCCGTTCTTCAATCAATGTTTAGATAGCCAGGAACGAACTTCAGAAAATCTTACCTTTCATGCGATCCAGCGGGCCGCTCTGAAATTCCCGACTGCTTCCTGCTTCTGTTACGCTATAACTCGCATTATCGGGCATGCGTGTTATAGCGTAACAGAAGCAGAAAGCAGTCGGGAACTATCCGAGCGGCCCCGCTGGATCGCGTGAAAGGTAAGATTTTCAGAAGTTCGTTCCTGGCTATGCAAACATTGATTGAATAACGGGAGGTAAGGCATAGAGATGTCCGAACTTCGCAAAATCCGGTCCGTGGTTCGGAAGTTCTGAAGGCGGAAAATCCGGAAAAATACGCTGTTCGCGAACGGGATAAATCCGTGGCGGATCCGAGTTCGGATCCGCAAACCGGCCATCCCTAGTAAGGCATAGCTTCTTAACCTCCCGGGCTTCAATCAATGTAGAAAAGGAATAGTTTACTATTGCAGTGAACTATTCCTTTAACATAATGTTATACTACTCAGCTTAAAGAAACAGCACCTGTTTCACTGCATTTTGGCTCAGCTTCCATTCTGCCTTTTTGCTGATTTTTTTGTACCCCAGCTTGGGAATATTTGAATTACTGGTCTTATGTCCATGTTGGAGGCATGGCTTTTTGCCTGCTATTCTTCCTTGAAGACCTTTTTTGGTCAGACTTCTCCAGACAGTAGATGGGTGTACCTAACAGGTTTCTGCCAGTTTTGAGCTGATGTCTCTGCTGCACACCTTCCTATTTTGTAAAGTAAACATACAGTATGTCTCTTAACTGCTGCACTAAGTTTTCTTGGCCATCCACTACATCCACAGTCCTCAACATTATTATTTTTTTTTTTTGTGCTTTCTTCGGTTTTGATATCTTTATCTGTAAGAGGCCTTGTTGTAGTATAACCTTGGGTCTTGCTTCTGTGCTCAATGGCGTAACTAGGAATCACTGCCCCCCCCAGCAAAACTATGATGGGGCCCCCTATCTGTGCTTCATCCACAGTGGTTATCTGCCATAGGAAAAAGTTGGGGCCCCCTTGGCTCCTGGGCCCCCCTGCGGTTGCTCCAACTGCTCCCAGGTAGTTAAGACCCTGGCTGTGCTCACTCTTGCTTCAGTATATGACCTGTGACACAAAACTCTCTTCCACATCCTCACATGGTAGCTGAGTTGGCTGTTCGTCATTCAGTTTTAAGCCTCCTTCACTGCTGTTTTTGTTTCATTAAATGACAGTTTCAACCTACATATGAAAATGATGATCTTTAGCACCTGCTTGGTATAATTTGTTTATCATATGCTTGACTTCAATCCTGCAAATTGATGTACCTTTGATTTAGATTTTTCTTCTGTTAGCTTTCTTTGAATTTTGTGAATTGATATAATTAAACTATACTTTTTCATTCCTGACTAAAAGTCAACCTGGCTTCCTCATTTATACCAACTTTTTATATGGAATGACCTTTAAGATGGTTTGCGTTCCTCATATGTACCATTGACATGTACCATTGACAACTTCATATACTTTTTAGTTGGTATGGCTTCCACATATACTATGCTTTTAGTTGCTATGGTTATTTATAGTCCTTTTAGTATGGGTTTTGCTCATACTTCAGAGGTGTATATTCCCAGTGCACATTCAATATTAGATGAGTTCTAGTTCCTAATATTCCTTACCAAAGAAATGACAATGAAAAGGATGGAGACACACACCCAAGAAAAATGCAAATAATCCATTGCCACAACAAATGTGAAGCACAGCGTCCATCTATGAAAGTAAGTTTTCATGAATTACTGCAGCGTTATATCATCTAAGTAATATATATTCTCTAATAGACATTATCTACTTGAAATTCCAATCAATATTATTAGCATGGAGCCCTCACCCCAAAATATTCTGTCCCCTAGAATCCTTTCTAATAACATGTCTACCTAAACTTTTCCTTGCCTTCTTCTCCTGTCCCAAGATGGATTATTCCAGCAGATGAACAAACATCTGTCAGTAAGTCATTGAGAGGACACAAAAGGCTGATATGACTATAGGCTATAGCAGTGTGTAATGTCAGGCACCAGGTACCTGGCTTACAATGTCACTGTATAAATATAGGCCATTTAACCCACAGGGATTTCGATGTAAATCCAACATTGAAAATTCAAATAAAACACTTTACACTGCTAAATTTCTGTGCAGGAAACACTCATAAAGAAACTTTAATTATCATTAATCAGACATTAATCAGCAGTTTCTTTTCATCATTTAATCATCATTAACCGCGGTTTTAATCAGCAGTTTTATAACTATAAATATGGAAATAGGTATGTTTTATATTCCTTTTAAACGTACCTTAGGTTATGTTTTATTTATGAAACAGAGGAAATCACTCAGTTCTTATGAAGCCAGTTCTCTCTTTGTTTCCTTGGGCCTGCAGTGACCAGGGCCATTTCTAGCCAAAGGTGACCTAGGTGAAAAGCGAGGGCACCATTCAAATGTGAAGGGGCCCCATTCAAAATTTTTTCTTTTAAAAGACAGGGATCCTTAATAGCCATAGAGCAACAAGCTGTTACTGAGGGGGTTTCCTGCAGCCTCTCTGTTTCCATACAATATAAGCATCATCACTGAGTTTTCAAATGGGAAGACTTTCAAGAGGTAGATGGGGGAAGTTTCAAGAAGGGGGCACTAGGGGAGACTTGGCCACCAAAATGGCCACAACCGGCCCTGGCAGTGACCTAGGATAAAGTAGGAACTGTACACTCACTACAACAATGTGTGAGACTAGATCCACATGGCACTGACCCGCAACCCAAATAAATAAATAAATACACACATATGTCTTGTTTTATCACATTTCTTTTCTGGGGACATCAGTGAGCTTACTGGTACATATCACAGAGCCCCAATCTGTCACCCACCATCATAACCTGACCCCTGGTTAATTACAAGATATTATTTATTTGAAAAGGTAAAACATAGCTTTGTGATTTGTAAGGTTCTCATTCATCCAGGTCATGGTATAGCTTTGTGATGTTTTTAGTTATCACCATTTTATGTTCATCATGTTGACTCAAAACCCTTAACTGGTTGTTAAAGACGTTAATCGATGGGAGTCACACTGTTTAATAACCAGCTGCAGGCAGACACAGTTCCTTAGTAAGTGTGGACAAATTCTTACCCCTTGTTAGAGTTTTAATAAGGAATGTAATGAGCAGCACTGCATTATGCCAGGGCAAAATTTGGAAATTAATTTGGTATTATTTTAGCTTAGAGATGGTGTAAAGATCCCATGGTACCTTTAATAAACATGGTTATTGTCCAACAGCAAATCATCATTCTAGAACACCTTAGAGATTTGTATAGATGAAAACCTCAATAACAATGCAAATTATTTTATCTCTCGTTGGCTTTGCAATCAGCACGCTTACAACTCCACCGAGACAGGAAACTGTTCCTGTTAAGCTTTTATAGTTGCTGATAGAGAATTTTTCACAAGTTCCCGCTCTGCTCTTTTAGGTTAGCAATGTGCATTCTTGGGATGCTGTGCGATCATCACGCAATCTGAATGCTAAGGACAAGTCTTTCCTATGTGCTTTACAGTACAGGTGTCTATTAACACGGATGTGCTTTATAATCCATCCAAACGCCTACATATCTAGAAATGATTACTGCTTAGTAATTCTCTTCTGGCTGCTATGGAAGTGAAGTCATTTTAAACACAGGTGCATTTCATTCAGAGTATATAGAAGTATATTTCATCAGGTTTTGTATGGCTCGTGATTGTTGATGTGTATAGAGAAGGCATACCCAGAGGCATAAATCAGACTGATGGAGATTAGGAAGCTGATTGCTTTTGTGGGGGAAATAATGCGTCTAGCATTCTCCCTGAGTAGTATTTATCTTTGTGCTTCTAGTATTGGAAAGCATGATGTTAAAGGATTAGCTGTCTTATTGAACTCCAAACTCCAACAACATCAACAATCTCCAGCACGTAAACCCTGTATTAGAAATGTGGTCTCCCGCATGGAAACGAGTAAAGAAACACTACAAATGGCCTAATCCCATCAAAAACTCTAAACAATGTCAATTACAAGCGTGGCATGCCTGTATTATAATTCAATCTGGTAAATAACATGCTCAGATCCATCCTGTGATAACAATCAGCTATTGCACAATAATCAATGCTGTGTGTACAGATTTTCTATGCAGCTTCTTATTGAAAGAGAATATGGAGAAGGTATAAATTAAAGGCAATTATCAAACTTCCACACTAATGTGACAACAGACAGAAAAAAAACTTTTTTGCTTGTATATTTCAGTATGCCATTTAAAGGACAACTAAAGTGTCAGAACAACACTTGATAAAAAAGCAGTAATCTGTATCTCACCTCTTATTTTAATGTGGGTGCTGGGAAATTTACCTTTCTAACACAGGGTTTGTGTTTCATTTCCCAGCATTCAGGTTCTACACGGTCAGTGACCATTGCACATGCCCAATGCTAATCTACTGTAGGAACTTGTTACAGCAGGTCACAACTAGAAGTAGTCTGTAGTCTATATTAGTCTATATTGGGATGGGGAGCATGTGACTGAAGTCAGGAGGTGTGGCCAGACAGTGCACATGCACACAGTTATCATATCCATTGCTTTAGGGGATTATCAGGGAGATCCAATAAAAGTTCTTATTGTTTAAAATTGTGCTTATTTTGCCCCAACCAATCATTTGAAAGCTAACATCTGATTGGTTGGGGCAAAATTAGCACCATTTTAAACGATAAGAACTTTTATTGAATAACCCCCTATATTTACTTTAATGCCATTTACTCGAGTGGTAATTTTCTGTTTATAAATATTTTGTTTAGTTCTCCTTTTGCAGATAGTAAGGCATTTTGTTGCTTATATAATAAGAGGTGCACAATTTTACCTGTTATCTTAAACTGCAGGGCATGTCCACCCCCCACCCCCCCAACTAAAGTTTTCCCCACTGATGGCTCCACTGTGTAGTGTTAAATTACTACCTCTACTTTTACATTCTGCTGCATGTGGTTCTCCTGCATGGCCGCAATAAAGTCCAAGAAACAGAAGAGTAGGAGCATTTTCTTGGTGTAATCTGTTTCTGCCTCTTACTCGTTCTCCTAGGGGTTTCTGGCATGCGCAGTGGGCAGGGCTTGATTTCATATAAGGACACATAGACCATGGCCTAGGGCTTCAGGATCTATAGCAAGTGGCATGTCCGAAGCCCTTAGTTTTTACAAAAACACGTATTGCTTATTGCAGTAATAGCAGAGAAACATTCAGGGAGATTCAATTAAAGTTTTTATCGTTAAAAATGGTACTAATTTTGCCCCAACCAATCAGGTGATAACTTTCAAATGTTAAATAAGATCTGATTGGTTGGTGAAAAATTAGCACCATTTTAAACGATAAGAACTTTTGTCGAATAACACTGAATGTATCTCCTAAATCTGGGCAGCCAGCCAAGAAAATACAGAGGGGTAAAATATAACAACTAATAAAGACTGAACCTGCAATGGGATTAGTATAGTATATTATAGTATTTGAGGTTAAATAAAGACATGTCCAACCAATCCAGCAATACTCTCATTTCCTACCTAACTGTTGATCCAGAGAAAGGCAAAGAAAACTCTACTTTATGTATCATCCAGCCTTTTTTTTAAAATGTCCGATGACCCTACAACATATAAGTCCAGTTCACAGGGAAATAGGCTGATTCACGTCTTCCAAGTGTGATCCTGTCCTCAGCACCGACATCAGTACAAACATGTTCAAAATGAAGAGCATAGAGTCCTCACGATTGAATGCAAGTGAGATTATTGCAGCTTACACTACATGTTTCAGTTATACATACCCTTTGTCAAGTGTAACAAACCCATAAGTGAACACAATTTATATGTACACACAGGAAGTGTAGGCCCAAACCCTCCCCTCTGTAGTGCATTCAGAGTTAAGTTAAGGGTAAGTGTCCACTTCACCCAAAAAGTCCATAGACTGAAACTTCTCCTGAGACTGTAGAGGCTAACAGAAAAAAAACATCAAGACAAGCTCTCAAACTGCCCAATTTAAAGGCCTATGAAAAAACACGAGAGTAAAGGTTCGTACACACGTGCGATCGCGGGTCCCGACCCACAACATGTGATGTGTCCGAACGTTCGTTTCGGGCGATAATCGGTCGAGGATCGTTGCCCAAACATGGGCCGATTATCATCCGAAACTAATGTTCGGACACATCCTGCATCGCACGTGTGTCGCACGTGTGTATGAGGCTTAAGAGTATAAAAGCAAGTGGTAGCCAATGCATCTTAGCTAGTTAACAAAATAGGAAGAGCAGAGAACTCAATATCAAAATAACAATAAATATAAAGTGCAATTCATATAGTTAGTATATAGTCACATATGTTTAAAAAGCATAGGTAAATGTAGTCACATATGTATATAAATATAGTATAAATGATGTACACATAGCTTACCCTTTGGAGTACACGTTCCATCAGGGTGATTTCTGATGATCTATAAAAGAGGGAAGAGTACTGTATAAGGCAAGTATGTAACGAGTATTTTAAACAAGTGATATTTATACATTCATTCAAGTCCATAGCTTTTAAGGTGCTCAATTTCTTGATCCATAAACACTCTTCCTGTAATAGCACTTTAGAAAAATCCCCACCTCTAGGATGTGGTTTAACCACTTAAAGTACAAGCCACTTTCACTGACTCTGTGTGTGACCAATTTCAGCAAAATGACGAGCCACAAACGTGTCTGAATAGGTAGCAGCTTTAAAATGATGTATGTAACCTTTATGTTCTTTAATTCTCTGTTTAATATTAGGAGTGGTCTCAGCCACATAAGCCTTGCTGAAAGGGCATTTTAGCATATAGACCACGTGGGTGGTATCGCAAGTGGCATAATCGTGGAGTTTCACTTTGTGTCCCTTACTAGGGTGACAGACAGTATACCCCTTAATGATAAACGAACAACCTATACAATTTAGGCAAGGAAAAGTAGTTTCTTATAGATTAATGTATCAGAGGGACATAAAATATTGCGCATAGAACCTGGCATCACAATGTTCCCAATGGAAGACAGTTTCATCCATGATTAAGGGGGTGGTCCCCTTGCTGCGTGTTTTTTATATGTGTTAAATAAAGTTGCTTTGGATGGAAGTGTGTCTGTTTCCTGATTCATAGCTTTACCTTCTTTTCTTCAAGTCTTAAAGGGATGTCAGCGTGTCCTCTGACATGCTCTATTGGTGAACAATGCCCCAGATAGTCTATTGTATGGCCCATTAATTTATTTATACACAGTAATCATATCCCCACGCAAGCGCCTTTTCTCCAGCGTACATAATTGTAACTTTTCCAGCCTCTCTTCATATTCAAGCTCCCCCAATCCCCTTATTAATTTAGCTGCCCTTCTCTGAACCCTTTCCATTTCAAAGATGTCCTTTTTGTACGCAGGATTCCAAAATTGCACTGCATATTCCAAATGAGGCCTTACCAATGCTTTGTAAAGAGGGAGAATAACATTTTCCTCCCTTGAATCCATACCTCTCTTTATACAAGACAATACCATGCTGGCTCTGGCTGTTGCCGCATGGCACTGCTTGCTACCTTTAAGTTTGTTATCCACCAAAACCCCAAGATCCCTTTCCAACAGGGATTCACTTAACGCAGAGCCATTTATAGTATAAGCAGCACAAGGATTTTTAAGTCCAAAATGCATCACCGTACATTTATCAACATTGAATCTCCTCTGCCACTTAGCAGCCCAATGTGACAATCTATCTAGATCCCCCTGCAACGATTGCACATCCTCTAAAGCTTTTAATAGACGACAGAGTTTTGTGTTGTCAGCAAACACAGAAACGTTGCTGACAATACCCACTTCCAAATCATTAATAAACAGATTAAATAAAAAAAAATATTTAACAGATTAAATATTCAACAGATTAAATAAAAAAGTGGCCCCAACACAAACTCAAGTGGCACCCCACTTAGCACTTTAGTCCATATTGATGAAGCCCCATTTACAACTACTCTCTGCATCTATTCATTAACCAATTTTCTATCCAAATGTGCCTCCCCAGACCAACAGACCTTAGCTTATACATTAGTCGCCTATGGGGGATTGTATCAAAAGCCTTTGCAAAATCCAAGTTAACTACATCTACTGCTATGCCAGAGTCTAAATTTCTACTTCCTCATAAAATTCAAGCAAGTTAGTTTGACAAGATCTATTCCTCCTAAATCCATGCTGGTTACTACTTATAATGTCAGTCCTTGAAACATACTCTAGAATATGTTCCCTTATTAAAGTTTCCAGTATCTTCCGGATTCGGACAGATCATTCGGATTTCGGAACCGAGGGATTCCGTGATCCTATCTCTACTCCTAAGTTCCCACTGTCTTCCCTTACATAGCACGTGGCTGCGCTAGTATTTCTGAAAACACTACACTGGAGGTCCTTGCTTTTAACTTGGCCCCTAGCTCTCTGAAATCATGTTTAAGGACCTCCCCTCCTCCTCTGACCTTGTCATTGGCACCAATGTAAACCAAGACTGCCGGGTCTCTGTCTGCAGGATCCACCTCACATGCCTAACCTCAGCACCAGGCAAGCAACACATAGTTCGACATGTAGGGTCTTGGTGGCAGATTGCCCTATCTACCTTTATAATAATGGAGTCCCCTACCACTACCACCTGCCTAGCATGCTTGATCCTAAGTTCTTCCTCCCTTGTATTAGATATGGCAATCTCCTTGGTGTTCAGAGTTTTAGCCCTCTCCATACACCCTAATTCTGCTGTCCTCCACTTTATTACCTAAGGCAGCAAAATCCGTTGATGGGCAAGCTGAGAAGAAGCAACCCTACCCTTTTGTCCCCCATTTCCCCTTGTAACACTTACAAAACTACCTCCCCCCTCAACCTTCCCTGTCCCACTTCCACTCACCTCTATACTGGCCCCAGTCAGTGCCTGCTGTCCCCCCAGATTTGCCAATCCCTTGAAAAAAACCAAAAGTAACTAATCTTCCAACTGGTTTCAATGTCACCTCCCAATGTAGGAAGAAGGGAAGCAGTGAATGGACCTGCCTTGTACCTCTCTGATAGTAACTAATCTTCCAGCTGGTTACACTGTCACCTCCTAAAGTAGGGAGAAGGAAAACAGTGAATCAACCTGCCTTGTGTCTCATTGTTAGAGCACTTTATTGTAGGAACTTATTTATTGCATTGGGACATGGTTAATTAATTTTAATACAATCTTTTATAGTAGCTTATTTAATTTGGTCTGATCTATAAAAATCCATTTAGTATAAATATTACTCCTATTCATTGGGGATGAAGTGCTATTTAATGGAATCTATCTGTGTTCCAGTAAATAGGCAGGGAGGATTCCCCTGCCTCTCAAAGTGGTCATGTATGTGGGCCGATTGTTACTTACAGGAAAATGCACTACTGGATCCTACACTAAATACTACTATTAATTTTTTTTTAAAAGTGCCTCGGCTGCACAGTTATTTCAAAAGAAACAAAAACAAAAGCTTTTAAGCGCCAGCTAATGGATGGCTTTATGGTCACGCAAGTTTTACAATTTGAAAAATACGATCGGAAACTACTTTTGCATTTCCTATCTTTTTTTCGGGGGTTATCTACCGAAAATAACCTTGTACATTTGGTAAACTGTGAAAATGCACCCCAAAGTCCTGAAATTCTAACAATCTGCCCAGTTTTGGAAGGAAAATTCAGATTTTGGAAGCGACATTCCGTGTCAGATCCGGGGCAGATGGTTTGCATTTTTTCAAAGTCAGCCTTTCTATATATTTTCTATCATATTAATATATTTCTATTCATCAAGATGTTTAGCAGCAGTGAAACAATATTTTGTCAATTGTGACCACCTTAAAAAACGCTAACAAAATGCTACCTGAGTGAAAGCATGCCGCTCAAATGAAATTAAATAGAAGTCAAACTGGCCTAGGGGAGAAAAAAGTATAAATCCAGCCCTGGTAGTGGGGGTTCCCTCCCCCTTCCCTCCTGCTGCTGCTCCGTGCACACTTTTTTATTTTGTAAAAATAGGCTATTGCCCTTGTAGTGTCCCATTACCTAGACCTCGCTAGGTCTATTTGCAAAAAATCTAAACCTAAACTTACCAGTCCTCATTCCAGCGCCTGCTTTCTGCTGCATTTTGCGATAAGATTTTTTGCATATAGACACAGCGAGATCTAGGTTATCGGCTATTTTTGTGGAGAGGGTGGTGGAGATGCCCTTTAAATTTCTTCTAACTGTAGTAGACCAGTAGAAAGGTAACATCATACAGGCAATGCTTTGCACCTCTTATTAAATAGGCACAGATTGTGTGTTTTTTTGGCTTGAATTAACCTGTCCATATTTTTCTTTAATTAAGGAGTCGTGACAGGCATGTATGGAATTCATGGTAGAAATGAGGGAGAAATTAAGAAAATGCAAAAATATTTATGCTCAGGCCTACATTTTAAGGAACTCTCAGGGAGATTCAATAAAAGTTCTTATTGTTTAAAATGGTGCTAATTTTGCCCCAACCAATCAGATGTTAGCTTTCAAATGTTACATAAGATTAGGGATGGCCGGTTCGCGGATCTGAACCTGGATCTGCCGCGGATTTATCCCGTTGGCGGATTTTTCCGGATTTTCTGCCTTCCAAACTTCTGAACTGCGGATTTCTCGTATTTTCAAAAAATTTCGAAATTATGAGGATTACTCATATTTTCGAAAATTTTCTAAATTACGAGGATTTCTCGTATTTTCGAGGATATTTTTCATTTTAATGGGTCCGCTCGAGGATTTTTTCGAATTTTTTCGAAAATTTGCGGATCCTCGAGCGGACCGGATTTTGCGAAGTTCAGACATCTCTACATAAGATCTGATTGGTTGGGGCAAAATTAGCACCATTTTAAATGATAAGAACCTTTATTGAATAACCCTGTCTGTATTTAAAACAAAAAAATTGCTGATTAAAAATTGAGCAAAAAAATTAAAAATAAAATAAGCAAAGCCAATGTGTCTGTCCCATTCCATGTTTAAAGGAATAGTTCAGTGACTCATTGCACAATATTTTGATTGAGTGGGCTAAAATATTGTCTAAAATTTTAGTTAAAATTTTACTAAACTGCTGGCAGAATGAAACTTGCCAGTTTTGTTCATCTCTAGTGGCTATAATAAAATTATTTTATTGTAATATAACTTTGTTTAATTAACTGCTGAATTTTAACATAACATTTCGATTTAGGCTTATCTTTTCCAAATCTTCAGTTCATGTATTTAAACTACTGGTCTGGTTGGTAAGTCAATCGGCCTCTGAAAATCAGATTACAGTTTAAATGCCATGCTGAACACTAATCACAGTTAGTCCAGAAATTCTTCTATCTACAACACCCAATATGACTTAAACATGTAAATACCATTTTACTTTACCATTAGAGATGCAATTAAAAGATTAAAATACTTTCATTAAAGACCAACACCCCGCGCCATTTCCAATAATTTTTTGAAATAGCGTGGCGTAGACAATGTAGTAATGGCTAAATTGAGACTGGCACAACAATTTTGCGCAAATCTTAATGCCATTACCACTCTGGCGTACAGACCTGATGCAGAACAGAAACAGTTGCGTCTTACCTGACCAGGATCCTGTGATGCAATAAGTCTCACGAGAGAAGAAGCATTGAGGGATTCCAGTCAGGAAAGACAATTTTTTTTGTATAGGCCCGTTCATTCTATAACATTTCATTCTATAACATCGCATTCTGTAATATTGCATAGGGCCACTTACCTATTTGATAAATACTGCAGCATTCTATAATATTACATTCTTTAATATTAGATTTTATAACATGACATTCTATAATATTACATTCTATAATATAACATTCTATAATACTGCATTCTACAATATTGTATTATATCATATTACATAATATTGCATTTTATGTTGGGTACCTATTTGATAAATACTGCAGCATTCTATAATATTACATTCTAAAATATTATATTCTATAATATAATAATATTGCATTCTATAATATTACATTGTATAACATGACATTCTATAATAGGAAATTCTACAATATTACATTCTATAACATGACATTCTATAATAGGAAATTCTATAATATTACATTCTATATAACATGACATTCTATAATAGGAAATTCTATAATATTACATTCTATAACATGACATTCTATAATATTACATTGTATAATATTACGTTGTACAATATTACGTTCTATAATATAACATTCTATAATACTGCATTCTGTAATATTGTATTCTATAATATTACATAATATTGCATTTTATGCTGGGTACCTGTTTGATTAATACTGCAGCATGCTATAATTTTGCATTTTTTATATTACATTTCTATAAAATTGCATGCTATTATATTGCAAAACTTTACTAGTATTTTAGCCTGAAATTCTTCTTTAAAACAATGGAAACTATTGGCTATTTACAAACAGTTTTAATATCTGTGTGTTGATGTAAAGTGATTTATCTATATAATGTAATATGTTCGAGAACACTGAAGAAGTGAAGTTTTCCTTTAATGCATTGATTGAAGAACGGGAGGTTAAGCAGCTGTTCCTTTCCTTCCGTTCTTCAATCAATTTCAATGAGCCTGGAACTAAGAGAAGCATGAGAGAAGGCTGTGAACGTTACATGGACTCTGATGACTGTCAGATAAATGTAGAATGCTATATGTTTTGCCATTGCCCTGCTTACTTATAGCTCTGAACCTGCTTTTAAAAATGATGTATCATTTGGCTTGCTAAATGATTCCTTAATCTTTACCAGGTTTGCCAAATATATTGTGGCAGAGGTTAAAACTACGAACTAACCTTGAACTTTTATGATAAGCTGGGTACCCCCTGACCCCCCCCCCCAGCCAATATATTTCATCCAAAAAATGCTTAGATCGATACTTACAGCCCTTATACTCCCGTGGTGTCTCCTCCCGGCACCCTGTTTGGAGGTAGTCACAAACACAGGATGCCAGCCGCATCTGTGATTGCCTGAGAGGCCAGGCAGTGTTGACAGGTAAAACGCGTCCAGTATTGACCTTTTATCTGTGATATATATCTCTTTATATATCTGTGTTATGATGAATTTCTTTTTTTCTTCTTCCCTCTATCACTTCAGGGATTTTGATCTGTAGTACTATTTGGTTTATCTCATTAGGTGCTATCATGTATGTCTAGAACTACAGTTATGCTAGGTGTTATTACTCATTATTTTCACCACTGACTCCACTAGGATTAGAGGGATGTGCTTTTAATTATTTTTAATTGTTTTAGATCTGTATATAGTGATGAGTTTGTTTTACCATCTATATCCCCACTCACTCAAACAGTAATGCCTGTGCACAGAACTCACAGGCATTACTGTTTGAGGCTCAAGCAGGAGGAGGCAGAGTAAATCTCAGAGGGGCGGAGCTTAACATTCAGCAAACCAGTAACAAGATGTTTCAAGGCACAAAGCTAGGCTCTGGAGGGACATAGGTAAAAAAAAAATGGCAACAGTATTTTTAAAGCTGCAGCTTCCAAATGAACATAACTTGATTTTACAGTGCACTTATCCTTCAAGAATAAACAATTGTAATAATTGATTCAGCCAGAGAATGCTGGGAGTTGTAGTTATCAAACATCTAGAGGGCTGAAAGTTAGACATCCCTGCCTGGTCTGATTCATTTTCCATATATCTGCACAGAGAATAATCATATAGCTGGTACATCCAGTGTCTTCTCTTCACTAGAAAGGCAGAATATAAAAAATGGGGAAGATTTACCCAGAGCCACTATTGCTCCAGGTAGATCTTCCTTCTGCAATTCAATATCGCGGGTAAAGTCGGCTATTAGCTGCCATTAAAATCTTGTGATAAAATTAGGGTGAACAGAATTAGGAATCGTGAGTGCCGGATGTGCCATATCTTTTGCGTAATCCTGCGCATCAGGCACTAATATGGAGTTAAAGTCGAGCTAACATGTGATAACTCATAGTGAACTGGTTAGCGCGACTATGACTCCATATAATTGGCTAGCGTCTCTGGATAAATAAGCTAGAATGTCTTTTTTGAGGAAAACTACATCTGGAAAGGAAAATGATGAAATTAATAATTTATATATAAAGCAACATTACTCATGAACATTAAAATGTGTCTTGAAACTGGTGCAAAATGTATGGCACAATAAAAAGAGACTATTAAACTAATGTGAAGCATGTTACTGTTCTCCATAAAAAGAACACAGCATAGAAGATTGGTCTGTCCAGCTAATAAACAGTTTTCAGCTAAAAGCTGGAATAAACATTCCATACAATCAAGGTGAATGAAGGTAAATACTGTTCAGGAACCCCTGAGTGTTCCGCTTCTAGCAATGCACCACATGGCATGCTTCAGGGCAACAGTCAGGCTGTTAGCACAGCTGCCTACAGAGGCTGCCAAGAAACCAGATGAGGATGCTGGAAGCATTTCTGTCACCACTCTAGTCAGGGACAGTTCAGATTTCTTTGGTCTAGATTTGGCTCCTCTATCTGGGAATGAAATTCACATGGAAGAGAAGTAAATTGGAAACAGCTAATCTCGTTTATCGTATTACTATTCATATTTCTATCATAGGCACAGCATGTTAAAGGGAATGGAAACCAAGTAAAAATAAAATGGAAATGTGGCCAAAGGAAAAAATAAATGTACTTATACCCAACCCCAGCAGTACCATGCTATTCTTTCTGTGGCTACGCCCTGTGATTGTGAGTAATCTGTGGCTACGCGTGATCAGCTGTTTAAAGGGTAACTGTGGTCTCAAATTCTTCCAAACTAGTAAGAATTATATAAAAAGCCTTCCATTACACCTTCAAAATAAAACCTAAATCACATCTCTAGATGAAATTTGTGAGAAGTTATTGCTGCAAAAGTTCAGCAATGTAACTTCCTGGTTGAACTCTTCCTGTTTTTAGCCATGTGACCAGCTTGTAGTCATGTGACCAGCCTCTGCCTGGATTAATAGGCTCCCCTTCTCAACTGTCAATTTTTTCCTCAGGTACTTCCTGATTTCCCCAGCAATAAGTCTTAACTGAGCATGCTTCTCCCCCGGGGGAAAAGGGCCAGCAGAGGTCAGGTGATGTCACTCAACCTACTGAGAGCAGGAAATTACCCCAATGTAATTTCTTACAGGCTCCAGTCAGAGATGTGATTGTTGGTTTAGTGTAAAGGAAATACTGCAGGCTTTCATTTAACCCTAACTTGTTTTGAGACCACAGTCTCAAAACAAGACGGTTTTGAGACCGGACCCGAACTTCTTTTTCAGTTCCGGGAGTTCGGGTCCAGTTTTAAACAGCTGATCGTGCTATGTTTCCTTCATACACGTGATCAGCTGTTTAAAAACGCTGGTCGCTGCACAGATCTTGGAGTCTGCAGGGATCTTTGTGGAGAGAGGAGGGGGAGTGGGGGTGGCCCCTTCAATTATGACCCTGAATACAAGTAAATTAAAAATAGAATATTATGATGATCTGACTAAACATTGTCAAGTTGTAGCTTAACAGACAAATGTTTCTTTCTTTAGATGTATTACCCTTATCTTTTTATAAACACTATAGGCAGCGTTTTCCCATTGTTAATGCAAATTTCTTTGAGATGACAAATCCATCTCCCTGAATAAGTCGTGAATGCAAATCTCATAAACCAGGGACTGTCTAATGATGCTGGAAGTTGGCATTTAGCCTGTACTTCATGTAGCTGATGTACTTAGTGGAAATGGAAACACATAGAAACAAAAATAGAAAGTTACACCAGTAAATGTTAATATCTTATCATTTCTAAAATGGTGCCTAATGCTGGTTATACCTGTATGGGGGGTTTGCAAAATGCTATATTTTATGAAGAAGGGTTTGGGTTTTTAGAGAACTGGGCAGGCTTTTCTGTCGAAAATGTGTATTAAAGAGTATAAATAAATTACAGGATCTTAATCTAAAATGTATGTTTGCAAATGCGATAAGCTTGGCTGACAAAATGGTTGAATTGGAGATAATGGTGTTGACTGAAAAGTATGAGGTAATAGGTATAGCAGAACCGTGGATGAACAGTTCTCATGACTGGGCTGTAAATTTAGAAAATTTGTTCCGGTTTCGGATTTTTGGATCTTCTGGATTTTGCAGAGATCCGGGAATCTGAAAACGGAACTAGTCTAGTTTCGTCCATCTCTAACTGTAATAAGGATTGTAAGAACGCAATTAAGCTAGCTAAAATGAATAATGAAGTTAGGATAGCTGAACAAAGCATCACTAACCCTAAACAAGTATGTTAATAGTAAGAAGATGAATACTGAAAGTGTGGCACCATTAATTAATAGGGATAAGTTAGTTACAGAGGATGGCGATAAAGCAAATGTTTTTTTCCCCTCTGTATACACTATAGAAGAGTATAGTAGCAATAATGGTATAAACTACTAAATAAGGCTAATATTAATAAATCCATACAATGCAAGAATTGTGGAAGCACTCCAATTAGGCTAATTTACAACTACATTTAGTGGAAGTGCTACTGATCTGGTCAAACATTTATACAAACATAGAAAAGATAATCATGAGAAATGCAAAAGTTTGCTAATCGTAATTGAAGTAAAAGAAATTGAAAAGGTTAGATGTTAGGACCTTCCAGACTGGGGTTACCTTGACGTGGTTGGAAGGCTTTTCATTCATGTGATCACAGTAATGTATACTAAAACCCCTTTGTTTATAAGTATGCCAGTGAGCAGATAATATGATATTGTATGGGGCCTAGGAATGTGCATTGATTATCTTTTCTATGTTGTATAATGTTGACCAGATCAGTAGCACTTCCACTAAATGTAGTTGTAAATTAGCCTAATTGGAGTGCTTCCACAATTCTTGCATTGTATGTATTATTGGGAGGCTTGGTCAAGCCTCCATGTGGTAATAGCACCCCCAACACGCCCCTTTAATGGGAGGTCCTCTGCCTTTAATATAAAGCACTGGATGGCCTCTTCCCTCATTTTAAAAGCCAAAGGGCTGAGGGGGAAGGGAGAGAGCCTGTTAAATGGATCCAGTGTGTAAATGAGAAATCAAAAGTTTGCTAATCGTAATTGAAGTAAAGAAATTGAAAAGGTTAGATGTTAGGACCTTCCAGACTGGGGTTACCTTGACGTGGTTGGAAGGCTTTTCATTCATGTGATCACAGTAATGTATACTAAAACCCCTTTGTTTATAAAGTATGCCAGTGAGCAGATAATATGATATTGTATGGGGCCTAGGAATGTGCATTGATTATCTTTTCTATGTTTGTATAAATGTTTGACCAGATCAGTAGCACTTCCACTAAATGTAGTTGTAAATTAGCCTAATTGGAGTGCTTCCACAATTCTTGCATTGTATGTATTTATTGGAGGCTTGGTCAAGCCTCCATGTGGTAATAGCACCCCCACACGCCCCTTTAATGGGAGGTCCTCTGCCTTTAATATAAAGCACTGGATGGCCTCTTCCCTCATTTTAAAAGCCAAAGGGCTGAGGGGGAAGGGAGAGAGCCTGTTAAATGGATCCAGTGTGTAAGAATGAGAAATGCAAAAGTTTGCTAATCGTAATTGAAGTAAAAGAAATTGAAAGGTTAGATGTTAGACCTCCAGACTGGGGTTACCTTGACGTGGTTGGAAGGCTTTTCATTCATGTGATCACAGTAATGTATACTAAACCCCTTTGTTTATAAGTATGCCGTAGCAGATAATATTATTATTGTATGGGGCCTAGGAATGTGCATTGATTATCTTTTCTATGTTTGTATAATATTAATAAATCCCCATGACTGGATAAAATACATCCTTGGGTCCCTAGGGAGTTAAGTTCAGTTTTATATAGACCATTGTTTCTTTTTTTTTGCTGATTCCCTCATGTTCGGAAGTGTTCCACTGGATTGGAAAAAAGCTGATGTAACTCAATGTTCAAAAAGGGTAGTCATTCCCAGCCAGGTAATTACATTTGTACATGGATAGAAAGCTGATGGATAGGATACAGAGAGTAGTTGTTAATGGGGCATTGTTCACCAAAAGAACACGTCAGAGGACACAAGGACATCCCTTAAGTAAAGTTTCGTCTTCAACTTCCGAAAGAAACTGTCTTCCATTGGAAGTTGTTATGGCAGGTTCATTGGTTTGTTTCAATAGAAAGGTGGATACGTTTCTGAAAACAAGGAATGTTGCAGGTTACTGGTATTGATTTATGAAGTAGAGTTGATCCAGGGATATTTCCAATTGCCACTTGGAGTCAGGAAGGAATTTTTTTCCCCTTCATAATTCTGGTGTTTGTTTGTTTTTTGCCTTTGGCTGGATCAACAGTTAGTCAGGAAATGTATGTCTTTATTCAAATGTCAAATACGTACGATACCAAAATGATATTTATCTGACAAATTTTCCCTAGAAAATGTTGCATTAATAACACACATACAAATTGTGGCAAAACCAGGGTAATGCAGTGAAATAATCCAACCAGAACATTTCCTATTTCCAGACCAGGACATACTGATGTTGTGTAGGTAACACAGTGGGGGGAAGTTAGTAAAATAAGGTAGCACATTCTATAGTTGTGTGTAAGTAGAACTTTATTTGTATAGTGCCACTTGGGGGTGCAGCTCTGTGCAATTTTACAATATATAATACTGATAAAAGGGAGAAAATAATATACAATTTACAAGTAATAATTACACAAATAAGTGCAGTTATATTAAAAGTGATTGAAAAAGAGAGAGAGGTCCCTATCCTGAAAGCATACAATATTATATATAAAAGTGGGAAGCATAAAGAGAGAAATTAAAGGATAGAAAGAAATATGAATAAAATAATCATATACTGTGCTGTTTTTTTTGAAAGATTCGATTTCAGTCTACAGATTGGCAGGATCAGAGCTGAAACAGAGTTAAATTTGGAAGGTAGGTACAATCTCTTTTATAGACAGCCTATGGCTCCATTGCTGATTGCTTGCAGAATATTTTTAAAATTTTTTTTTGGCTATATATGTTTATATTCCCCAAGATATTTCCTAGATTCCTATGTAAAAGAGTTGGAAGTGTATGGAGACTTTGAAATAAAGCCGGTTGTTTGAAAATGTTACCTATTGTATTTTTTGCATAATTTCATCTATATTCATAATTACATGTGGAGCATATTGTCATTCGTTTGTATCTATGTAACCAGCACACTTCTCTATCTGGATGGATCGCCATGCTACCTCAACTGTCAATGTCAGACTGATATTTTACTGGCTTTTTCTGTCTGTAAGATGATACAGATGTCTGGGGACAGGCACTGATTACATGACTCATCTGTTCCCTCTGCAGGGACTTCTGTTTTTTTGCAGAATTAAACAGGGAGATTTAATAAAAGTTCTTATCGTTTAAAATGGTGCTAATTTTGCTCCAACCAATCAGATGTTAGATTTCAAATGTTAAATAAGATCTGATTGGTTGGGGCAAAATTACCACCATTTTTAACAATAAGAACTTTTATTGAATAAGCCTGAATGTCTCTAGTGTACTGGGGAGGCCATGTTTCAAAATTTCTGAGAAATGTGACTAGGGAATAAGAAGCTGGGGGTCTGTATATAGAGCAACATGCAGTTTGTGCCATAAAATAAACTCTCTGGTGCATAGGTTTACTAATAGGTCATAATAGGAGGACTGGCAGACATCCTTCAGGTTAGGAAAGAAGTAAGAAAGTTGAAACTGTGGAACAGTTTTCCAGCAAAAAAATGACTGGTATAAATTCATATAGTTCTGGTTGATCCAGAGACTCTAGAACATTGCTGTTGGCTGCTGCCTGACTCTTACAGGGAGATTCAATAAAAGTTCTTATCGTTTAAAATGGTGCTAATTTTGCCCCAACCAATCAGATCTTATTTAACATTTGAAAGCTTACATCTGATTGGTTGGGGCAAAATTAGCATCATTTTAAACGATAAGAACTTTTATTGAATAACCCTGATAGTATGTGCAATCCTCCATATCCCCCTAACCTAGGTTCAAGGTACTCCAAATGCAAAAAAGGACTGAGGAGCACACTACATTGTGTAAACAACATGATATAACGTTTCGGGTAGAAATGTTGTATCATGTTGATTGCACAATAAATTGTAAAATACTTATTAAGTGTGCTCCTCAGTCCTTTTTTGCATTTGGAGTACCTTGAACCCCTAGGTTAGGGGGTGATTTTGGAGTCAGGAGCTATTTGGAGTCAGGAAGAAAAGGAAAAACTATTTCATTTGTCAGCTCTCCGGATGAGTAGCAATGAGTTCAGAAAAAATCCTGGTTTCAAAACAGAACTGTGGGATTTAGAAAATTTGCAGATCTGGCATAAATTCGGGAATTTTAAAAGGTAAAAGTTTGTGGTGTAGAAAATTCAACATAGTCCAAAATTTAACATGCAGTGAATAAATAAATTTTTTTGTGTTTAATAGTTTCAAACCCTGTATTGAATTCTTACAAAAAATTCAAGAACTCTACTCGCATTGACCTTAATTGGGTTTTATACAAATTTTTAGTTCTGTGGAATTTAAACAAATTCAGTGGAATCACTGGTGGTATCTAGCCCGTTTTGCTTTTTCCTTTTGCCATAATTGTAATGGAACTGCGGGATGACTAGCTCATGACCCTAAACAAGGCTTAGCAGTAATAAAATGACTTATTATTACTTGAGAAGGAGATTTTATATTAGTAGTAGTATGCTTATGAGTAACAGGTAAGAAACGTACTCAGTGAAATGGTAAAAAGTGGCATTGCATCTTACTAATTCTAAAAACTATTGTTTCCCCAATGAATACATTTTTGAAACATGAGAACGTTTTACAAAACTGGCCGGTTAGTTCTAATTTTTATTTTACTCTCATACATATGACCTGCAAAATATTATTTTTTATATTGTTTTAATAACGGTAAAATGACTGCTGATTTATTGGAATTTTCCCAACAATATTCAGTGCTGCCAAAAGAAAACTTAATGAAAAGCAGAAAAGAAAAGCATGAACATCTTGGCAGGATGATTGATTTCTGTGGCTGCTAACAGAAGGGAGGGAACAGTTGAAAAGACCATTTCAGAGAAATCTAAAGATAAGTGTACCTGAAGGCGAGGGAGAAAGAACAGGGATCTGGCTATTCCGTTTGAAATGTTTAAAAGCAGTCCAATCTATTTATTAAATAAAAGGTACAGCTTACCTAATAGGTTTTTTTTTTTAGAAGTAATTCAGCGAAAATGGATAAAAGCTGCAACAATATCCATTTTGTGTAAAGCCCATTATGCTACAAGGGTGCCATTTTGACGACTACCAACTGTGTAATAGAAGCTGAAACAGTATGCAGAGAATTTTCAGAAGTGCTTCTATTTACATGTTTTACTGCTCTGATTTTTTTTCTTTGTTAGACTTTGAATTAATCAGCAGCCATGTTGAATTTTGAATGTGATAATTAAGCAGATAAATACTGAACCCAAGATATTAATGAGGAAGGTTATGTTAATGTGCTAATATTTCCGTGCATAAAACCCTGGCAAGAATATATCATTTTTTTCAAGTCAGACTGCTAATCATCTGTCAGTTACTGAAAACATGAACAAGTAAATTACAATTTGTAGACTAGGGTTAATGTCAAAATGCTCCGTATATGTCATAGATTACCATAGGTCACTGATGTAATTGTAGCTATTCTATAAAGGGTTTTCTTTAGAGTAGAAATAAAACACGATGGCTTAGTGACATTTTAGGGGGCAGCTACAGAAATGTAATCAAAGCAAAGAAAAATCTAGCGTGGTCATTTCTAATGATATACGGTAAATGATATTGCTTTATGACATTAGTCATGCTCCTGTAGCTGGTCTTTGGCCTTTGTTATGTGGAACGTCATTATTTACTTCGTCCTTGGGGAGAAAATAGTTGCCCGGCTTTTTTCCACCTGTGCTTGACATTGTCATTAAATTGAAAGAACAGATCTTCGGTTTTTGTTGAGATGTTTTATGATAAAACGCTGTTACACACACTTTTAATTTTTTATTTATTGTGTGAAAAAAAAAACCTTGGTAGTTAAAATGAAACCTTCAGTGCCAAAACTATATTGCTGACCAAACAATGCACAATCATTATGGCAAAACTCATGGTAAATGTTCAGCAAAAATACATGTTTCAAAAAACATTTTCTCATTCCACTAACCTTAATCTGCCCATCAAGTGATTTCTCTGTGCTTACATAGAAATGTATTTTGCTGTATGAGAGATCCCTAATAGTGTTGTGTTCTTGCCCTTGACACAGCCCCTGGGACAATTCAGTTGCTCAGTAGAGCACACCTTCTTCCTAAGTGACTGGTAATTGCCAATATACGAGTTTTTAGTGTTGAACACACATTTTTAGCAAGTTTAGCAAAAATCTGTGAATTTAAATAGTTGATTGCAAGCTAGCAAACAAAAACTGAGAAATGTTTTTGCCAGTGTTAGAACTACAGGGCACAGTGAAGGTGGCAGAAAGAGACAGAGACGGGAAATTGTATAGAGGGCTTTGTTTCCTTTCACCTATAGAATTACTGATAATATGGTCAGAGTTCTAGTTGTGTATTTTGTGTTTGTCATCAGAAGACTAATTAATAGAATGTCAAAATATAAAGAATTTTGAGGTTAAAGGTTACATTAACCAGGGATATAAAGGTGCAGGCAATACCTACAGCTGAGATTTTAAAATAGGTTTGGGGGGGAGGGTATTAGCAGTCTCACTGGGATAGATAGCCCAGGAGAACAGCAGGGTGTAGATAGGCCAGTGGTGGGCTGAAAGGGGGGTGGGGCTAGCATTGGGGATAGGGAAGCATGTGTATTAAAGTGTACAAATAAATTACAGGATCATAATCTAAAATGTATGTTTGCAAATGCGAGAAGCCTGGCTGACAAAATGGGTGAATTGGAAATTGTGGCATTGAATAAAAAGTATGATGTAAAAGGGAAAAGCAGAAACGTGGTTGAACAGTTCTCACGACTGGGCTGTAAATTTAGAAGGATATGCCTTGTTTAGGCAGGACAGAGAAAAAAGGAAAGGGGGAGGAGTATGTGTTTATTTTAAAAAAGAATTAAAGCCAAATTTAAAAGAAGAGATAACTGGCGATATGGATGTTAAAGTGGAGGCAATATGGGTGGAATTAGGCAACAGGAAAGGGGGTAATGTCATTGTTGGTGTCTGCTATAAGCCGCCAAATGCTAGCAGAGAGGAGGTGAGAACTTCATATGCAGTTGGCATGGGCTGCAAGTTTGGGGAGTGTGCTCATTATGGGGGACTTTAATTACCCTGACATTGATTGGTGTAGTGGAACTGCCATCACAGAAAAAGGTGTTGAGTTCCTGAATTTGCTGCAGGATAATTTTCTCTCACAGGTGGTTGAGGTTCCTACTAGAAAAGGAGCCCTATTGGATCTGGTAAAATCTAACACTGTGGAGCGCATTATAGATATAAAGGTAATTGGAGGCTTAGGGAATAGTGACCATGAAATAGTGGCGTTTGGACTTTGTTATCGACAGGAAAAGTGCGCTGGGTTAACAAAGACTTTTAATTTCGGGAAGGCAAATTTTCCCAGGTTAAAAGCAGCTCTTCAGAATGTCAACTGGGATATTATCAGGAAAAGGTACTGAACAGAAGTGGACTGTGTTCAAGGGGATTTTAAGCCAGTTCATATCTAAATTTATACCCTTGGGAAATAAATGTAAAAAAAATAAATCCGCTCCCATGTGGCTGAATTCTGATGTAAAGAGGCAAATGGAAAGGAAGAAAAAGGCATTTAAAACTTTTAAGGCAGAGGGAACGGAAAGGGCCTTTAGGGATTATAAAAACTGTAACAAGGAGTGTAAGAAAGCAATCAAACTAGCTAAAATTAATAATGAAGTTAGGATAGCTGAACAAAGCATCACTAAGCCTAACATTTTTTTAAAGTATATTAATAGTAAGAAGATGAGGACTGAGAATGTGGCACCATTAATTAATGGTGATAAGTTAGTTACAGAGGATGGCGATAAAGCAAATGTCTTGAATTTTTTTTTCCCCTCTATATACACTATAGAAGTTCCAAGTACAGATATCATAGAGTATAGTAGCAATAAATGTATAAAAGATTCAAGTGCACTTTGGTTAACCGAGGATATGGTACGGAAAGAACTAAATAAGGTTAAAGGGACTGTCCACCCCTCTTTTGAAAAATGAATATGTGGTAGATAAGCCCCCAAAAACCTAGACATTGTTTAATTCTCAACCTTTAATTCGGCTTCCACACAGAGATATTATACTTACATCCTCCTCCTCGCTCCACCGCCGCGGCTCTGCACTTCCGGGTAAGGCAGTCAGTGTCGGCCGTGACTGTGACGTCACGGCCAATCACTGACTGCCATTCCCGGACCAGTCTCCACTGCGGCTGTTCGGGAACAGAAAAAGAACAGAGCAGCCACAGTGGAGGCTGGGAGAAGAACCCGGAAGCGGCGGTGGAGCGAGGAGGATGTAATTATAATATCTCAGTGTGGGAGCCGAATTAAAGGTTGAGAATTAAACGATGTCTAGGTTTTCTGGGCTTATCTACCACATATTCATTTTTCAAAAGAGGGGTGGACAGTCCCTTTAATATTTATAAATCTCCTGGACTGGATAAAATACATCCTTGGGTACTTAGGGAGCTAAGTTCAGTTTTATCTAGGCCATTGTTTCTTATTTTTGCAGATTCCCGCATGTCCGGTGGTGTGCCTCTGGATTGGAAAAAGGTTGATGTTATTCCAATATTCAAAAAGGGTAGTCGTTCACAGCCGGGTAATTACAGGCCTGTAAGTTTAACTTCAGTGGTGGGGAAGATCCTGGAAAGTTTAATAAGGGAACATGTTCTAGAGTATGTTTCAAGGACTTACATTTTAAGTAGTAACCAGCATGGATTTTGGAGGAATAGATCTTGTCAAACTAACTTGCTTGGCTTTTATGAGGAAGTAAGTAGAAATTTAGACTCTGGCATAGCAGTAGATGTAGTTTACTTGGATTTTGCAAAGGCTTTTGATACAGTCCCCCATAGGCGACTAATGTATAAGCTGAGGTCTGTTGGTCTGGGGAGTCACATTTGTACATGGATAGAAAATTGGTTAATGAATAGGATGCAGAGAGTAGTTGTAAATGGGGCTTCATCATTATGGACTAAAGTGCTAAGTGGGGTGCCACAGGGTTCTGTGTTGGGGCCGCTTCTATTTAATCTATTTATTAATGATTTGGAAGTGGGTATTGTCAGCAAGGTTTCTGTGTTTGCTGACGACACAAAACTTTGTCGACCATTAAAAACTTCAGAGGATGTGCAATCATTGCAAGGGGATCTAGATAGATTATCACATTGGGCTGCAGATGAAATTCAATGTTGATAAATGTAAGGTGATGCATTTTGGACTTAAAAATACTTGTGCTACTTATACTATAAATGGCTCTGTGGTAAGTGAATCCCTGTTGGAAAGTGATCTTGGAGTTTTGGTGGATAACAAACTTAAAGGTAGCAAGCAGTGCCAGGCGGCAACAGCCAGGTATTGTCTTGTATAAAGAGAGGTATGGATTCAAGGGAGGAAAATGTAATTCTCCCGCTTTACAAAGCATTGGTAAGGCCTCATTTGGAATATGCAGTGCAATTTTAGACTCCTGTGTACAAAAAGGACATCTTTGAAATAGAAAGGGTTCAGAGAAGGGCAACTAAATTAATAAGGGTATTGGGGAGCTTGAATATGAAGAGAGACTGGATAAGTTACAATTATGTACGCTAAACAAAAGGCGCTTGAATGGGGATATGATTACTGTTTATAAATACATTAATGGGCCATACAATAAACTATCTGGGACATTGTTCACCAACAGAACATGTCAGAGGACATGAGGACATCCCTTAAGACTTGAAGAAAAAAGGTTTAGGCTTCAAGCTCGGAATGGGTTTTTCACTGTGAGAACAGTAAACCTATGGAACTGTCTTCCAGTGGACGTTGTTATGGCAGGTTCATTGGTCAGTTTAAAAAAAAAGCTGGATTTCTGCAAACAAGGAATGTTGCAAGTTACTGTTATTGATACATAAAGTAGTGTTGATCCAGGGAAATTTCCGATTGTCACTTATTATTATTATTATTATTGATTTATATAGCGCCAACACTTGGAGTCAGGAAGGAATTTTTTCCCCCTTCATAAATTTGGTAGGTTTTTATTGCCTTCCTCTGGATCAACAAGGAAATGAGGATATTGCTAGATGGGTTGGAGTGGATGTATGTATGTCTTTATTCAACCTCAAATACTATAAACTATAAACTAATAACTAACAGGGTTATTCAATAAAAGTTCTTATCATTTAAAATGGTGCTAATTTTGCCCCAACCAATCAGATGTTAGCTTTCAAATGTTAAATAAGATCTGATTGGTTGGGGCAAAATTAGCACCATTTTAAACGATAAGAACTTTTATTGAATCTCCCTGTAAATATGTTAATGCAAGCATTTTAAGAAAACTCAATTCATTTAGTCGGGGTTAGGCAGGAATAAAAAAAATACAACTGGGAACACACCAAGCTGTTAATATGAATTAAGATTGATCCAATAGGAGGAATTGTCAATTGGCCATGTGTTTGTGTTGAGATATTTTGACTGATGACCCATTGCTGACAGCTGGTTATAAAAGAAAATTACTATTGGCAGCTATCTGCTCCCTGTATGAGGCAATAGTACCGGTAACTGCTGATTTTGTGCCCATCTTTTTTATTTATTCTCTCTTAAGTATATGAAGAGATTGGATGGGATTGCATACTTGTTGAAAGTCACAGATTGCAATGGAATCTTCCATGTAATCTTGCTACAAATCAGTGCAGGATTGTTTCTAGACCTGTGGTACGCTTTGCATGCTGGTAAAAAAAAGCTATCAAGGCTTGTGGAGTTGGGTGTAGTGGGCTGGCTTATCGCTGACTGGTGAACTAGATGGCTGACTTAACACTGACTAGTGAACTTTAAGGCCAACTTAACACTAGCTGGTGAACTAGAGGGCTGAATTAACACTGATTACTGAACTGGAGGGCTGACTTAACACTGACCGGTTCTGGAGGGCTGATTTACATATTATGTATGGGATTTACAAAGAATGATTGTATATAGATTTGTACCGTTCAGTGTACATACCTTCAACTTACCAACAAATGTAAAAGAGAGACTTTTCATTGACATCCAGTTATAGTGAGATTCAAAGCCTTTATAATACTGATAAACCAGAGGGCATGAATGTAGTATGTACAGCCTTGTGCCCAAACATCACAGCTACTTTGATAGATAGTTATTACTTTGTATTCTCAGGATGGGTCGGGTAAATCAAATTGCCTGTATAAATATTAAGGATTTCTGCACTTGTGCAGACATCATATTCGTTTCAAGGTGTCCTTTGTAACTGAGAAGGATTTTCACTTCATCCCAAGGTCTGGACTTGAATTTGACGTAAGTAATAAGTATTTGAAATGCTAACATGTGTTGTATATAAGAAGAAAATACAGATATTGATATTTGCTGGATTTGAAGAGATGAATTAATAATAGTATATATATGTAGAAATGCATTGGACTGCAGAATTCCTAACTGGGAATTTCCTGAAAGAAAAATAAGAACGTAGCTGGTTAAAGGAGACATGGTCTAAAACTTGTATCCCAAAAACATCAGATAAAAATGAAATGTCACTTATCCTCACTACAGCAACTCTATAGGCATCGTACTTTCATTTTAACACAGGGATGTCAAACTTGGAAGGTACCACAGGGAGGTAAAATGCAGTTTATTGGACATTGCCCTACTTGGGGGATGAAACACACTGAGCATGCCTGAACCACTGGGAGAGGGGAGAAGTGGGGTAAGAAAGAAAATAATTCTATAGGCTATAAGTCATAAAAATGTGTTTTAAACTAAAATTTGCCCCGCTGCTGGCCCCAAAGTATGGTGTTAAGAAATCCCTACCTTTCTGTTCTACTCCTTAAGCTTATCCTGCAGGGACTGATGAAAGTCCAGGAAACTAAAGAGTAGCAGCCTACCTGTGTGTAATCCAGTATCTGCTTCTTCCTTTTCCTCTTAGAGAACTCTGGCATGCGCAGGTTCTCCCCTCCCTCCTTCCATATACCTCTACAATGCAGTGTTCCACCACCAAATCTTAAAATTTAATATAGTGTAGGAGACCCCCCCAACCCTAAATGCTATGGTTATAACATTAAAAACTGCACAGAAACACACTGTGGGAATGGTGGGAAAGTGTGTTTATTTGTGCATTTTTTAATGTTATTACCCTAGCGTTAAGGGTTGGGGGGTACCCTACACTTTATTAAATTTGAGGGTGGAAATAAACTTTAAGCAATCATTTAGGCAAGTATAACCTCCCCTACCCCAATAAATATGTTAAGTCTGTTGTGGTGACACAGCTTTGGTGATGTCCCCTGGTCACCATTCACACAAGAAGGTATTTCTTTATGGGGTGCCGTTTGTTCCTAGATAATTTTGTAACAAAAAACACACTTCAGTGACCAAAATAAATTCAGTGGTAACAAAATACATTTAGAAAACAAAACGCAACACTTTGGGGACAAAACTATATTAAGTCGACCAAAAGAAGTACTGTGGTAACAAAATACATTTAGTCAACAAAAAACAACATTTTGATGACAATACTATATTTAGTTGACCAAAAGAAATTCAGTGGTAACAAAATACATTTAGTTAACAAAAAACAATGCTTTGTTTAGAAAACTATATTTAGCCGACCAGAGAAATTCGGTGGTAACAAAAAACAACTGTAGCACCAAAATGTATATTTTGATGACCAAAATCTTTTTTATGAACAAAATGTACAGTGGATTGAAAGAGAATTTTTTTTGGTATACAAAAAGTTGTGAAAAGAAACATGCTGGCAAAAAGAAAATTGTGTAGACCAAATTCATCTCATCTGTGTATGTTTTTGTACACAAAATGAACTAAGGAAAAACAAGCATACTTTTTGTCTCAAAAATGCAATTTTGTGCACCAAGATTTATGTTTGGTAACGGTAAATGGCAAGCTTCCCCTTTAATCTTGTTAAAAAAATATAAACTAGTAAATTGTTTGCTTTCCCTTTAATCCCTTCAGAAAAAATGTGTACACTTAATGACTCTTTTGCTCTTAATATATTTCCCTTTAAACTCTTTAATAAGAAATATCTGGTGTATGATACACTTCCACCTGGTAATTGTCATGCATTACCTAAATAAATTCTGGTAAATGGAAAACGTTTCCTTTAATCTCTGCTGTAAGAAAATACTACTATATGGTGCAGTCCTTATTTTCTTTTTATGGGCAAGGCCCCACTAGGCAGCACGCAAGAATCGCGATACGCAGTGAAATTGCAATGTCACGCAATTCATGTGCGCTACCTTGCGTGTGCGCTGTGATTGATTTAATGTTACCCTATTGCAGTGCATGCGATGCACACCAAAAATGACCGCATGCTCTACGAAAAGGGTTGGCAGCGCAGGGCAGCAGAGATAGTGGGGCCATCCCCATCCTCTTCTATTGGTGTGCGCTGAGGGAGGGGTTGGATACCAGACTTTAGAGTTTTTCTGAGTTAAATTTTTCCCTTGAAGAAACCAGCTAAACAAGGAACCAGCTACAGCTTCCTCTATCTATCTAAAGCAGTGACGTCCAACCTAAATATTTACTAAATATGTTTTGTAAACACCAAATTTCTTTTGGTCAACTAAATATAGTTTTGTCACTAAAACATTGTTTTTTTTGATGACTTAATATGTTTTGTTGCCATAGAATTTATTTTGTTCAGCTAAATATAGTTTTGTCACCAAACTTTTTGTAATGTTGATTAAATATATGATTTCCTACCACTGAATTCATTTTGGTCTACTAAATATAGTTTTGTCGCCAAAAGTGTATTTTTTGTTGACTAAATGTATGTTTGGTTCCCACAGAATTTCTTTCGGTCGACTAAATATAGTTTTGTTACCAAAGTATCGTTTTTTGTTGACCAAATAATCTGGGAATAAAAGGCACCCCATATTCTTGTACCCACAAATTATCCAGCACCCCCTGATTTAAGTACTGCACAAATTTGGACAAAGCTGGGTGGATGTCACTCTCCCATCTGCCTTATTTAATTCTGCAAGCTTGTATATTAATCAAAAACTCTTGTTAATTTAACAGCCATTGTTTTAACTTTAACTTAATAAATAGCTCATCTTCTCCTTCTCGCTGTGACTGCAATCGAACCCAATCAACCAGTAAATCACTACTGAATTATAATTAAGTGAATTCAACTGGATTGGTTTAGTACTTAAAGACATTTTTCTACTCATCAAAGTGGATTCCCCAGTTCAGCTGAGTGGTAGGATTAACCACCTTTCTTCTACATATATTGCCATTTTACCATCTTTACCCTAGCAGTTTAATAATAATAATTCAGACCTATGTAATTCAACAAATTAATTGTGAGTTTCACACCTACAGTTATTGATATCTCTATACACTATAAACGTACTGTATAAACATATCTTCCGACATTCCCATCAGTGGCATTAGTAGGGAGGATTGCAGACTGGAGTGGTTAACAGTGTATGTGCGTGTAACAATGTAGGTATGGGTGTGTAACAGTGGGTAGATGTGTGTACAAACGTGTGTAGAGGTGCATGCATGTGTGGGTTGGTAGTATAGTATAGTATTTGAGGTTGAATAAAGACATACGTCCATCCAGTCCAACCCATCTAGCAATATCCTCATTTCCTGCCTAACTGTTGATCCAGAGGAAGGCAAAAAAACCCCACCAAATTTATGAAGGGGGAAAAAATTCCTTCCTGACTCCAAGTGGCAATCGGAAATTTCCCTGGATCAACTCTACTTTATGTATCAATACCAGTAACTTGCAACATTCCTTGTTTGCAGAAACTCCTCCAGCTTTTTTTTGAAACTGACCAATGAACCTGCCATTACAACGTCCACTGGAAGACCGTTCCATAGCTTTACCGTTCTCACAGTAAAAAACCCTTTCCGAGCTTGAAGCCTAAACCTTTTTTCTTCAAGTCTTAAGGGATGTCCTCGTGTCCTTTGACATGTTCTATTGGTGAACAATGCCCCAGATAGTTTATTGTATGGCCCGTTAATGTATTTATACACAGTAATCATATCCCCACGCAAGCGCCTTTTCTCCAGCGTACATAATTGTAACTTTTCCAGTCTCTCTTCATATTCAAGCACCCCCAATACCCTTATTAATTTAGTTGCCCTTCTCTGAACCCTTTCCATTTCAAAGATGTCCTTTTTGTACACAGGATTCCAAAATTGCACTGCATATTCCAAATGAGGCCTTATCAATGCTTTGTAAAGAGGGAGAATTACATTTTCCTCCCTTGAATCCATACCTCTCTTTATACAAGACAATACCATGCTGGCTCTGGCTGTTGCCGCCTGGCACTGCTTGCTACCTTTAAGTTTGTTATCCACCAACACTCCAAGATCCCTTACCAACAGGGATTCACTTAACACAGAGCCATTTATAGTATAAGTAGCACAAGTATTTTTAAGTCCAAAATGCATCACCTTACATTTATCAACATTGAATTTCATCTGCAGCCCAATGTGATAATCTATCTAGATCCCCTGCAATGATGCACATCCTCTGAAGTTTTTAATGGTCGACAAAGTTTTGTGTCGTCAGCAAACACAGAAACCTTGCGACAATACCCACTTCCAAATCATTAATAAATAGATTAAATAGAACGGCCCCAACACGAACCCTGTGGCACCCCACTTAGCACTTTAGTCCAAATGATGAAGCCCATTAACACTACTCTCTGCATCCTATTCATTAACCAATTTTCTATCCATGTACAAATGTACTCCCCAGACCAACAGACCTAGCTTATCATTAGTCGCCATGGGGGACTGTATCAAAAGCCTTTGCAAAATCCAAGTAAACTACATCTACTGCTATACCAGAGTCTAAATTCTACTTACTTCCTCATAAAAGCCAACAGAGTTAGTTTGACAAGATCTATTCCTCCAAAATCCATGCTGGTTACTACTTATATGTATCCTTGAAACATACTCTAGAACATGTTCCCTTATTAAACTTTCCAGGATCTTCCCCACCACTGAAGTTAAACTTACAGGCCTGTAATTACCCGGCTGTGAACGACTACCCTTTTTGAATATTGGAATAACATCAGCCTTTTTCCAATCCAGAGGCACACCACCGGACATGAGGGAATCAGCAAAAATAAGAAACAATGGCCTAGATAAAACTGAACTTAGCTCCTTAAGTACCCGAGGATGTATTTTATCCGGTCCAGGAGATTTATTAATATTAACCTTATTTAGTTCTTTCTGTACCATATCCTCGGTTAACCAAAGTGAACTTGAATCTTGTATACCATTATTGCTACTATACTCTATGATATCTGTACTTGGATCTTCTATAGTGTATACAGAGGAAAAAAAATTATTCAAGACATTTGCTTTATCGCCATCCTCCGTAACTAACTTATCCCCATTAATTAATGGTGCCACATTCTCAGTCCTCATCTTCTTACTATTAATATACTTAAAAAAATGTTTAGGCTTAGTGATGCTTTCTTCAGCTATCCTAACTTCATTATTCATTTTAGCTAGCTTGATTGCTTTCTTACACTCCTTGTTACAGTTTTTATACTCCCTTAAGGCCCTTTGCGTTCCCTCGGCCTTAAAGGTTTTAAATGCCTTTTTCTTCCTTTCCATTTGCCTCTTTACATCAGAATTCAGCCACATGGGCGCGGATTTATTTTTTTTACATTTATTTCCCAAGGGTATAAATTTAGATGTGAACTGGCTTAAAATCCCCTTGAACACAGTCCACTTCTGTTCACTACCTTTACCTGATAATACATTATCCCAGTTGACATTCTGAAGAGCTGCTTTTAACCTGGGAAAATTTGCTTTCCTGAAATTAAATGTCTTTGTTAACCCAGCGCACTTTTCCTTTCGATAACAAAGTCCAAATGCCACTATTTCATGGTCACTATTCCCTAAGCCTCCAGTTACCTTTACATCTATAATGCGCTCCACAATGTTAGATATTACCAGATCCAACAGAGCTCCTTTTCTAGTAGGAACCTCAACCACCTGTGAGAGAAAATTATCCTGCAGCAAATTCAGGAACTCATCGCCTTTTTCTGTGATGGCATTTCCACCACACCAATCAATGTCAGGGTAATTGAAGTCCCCCATAATGAGCACACTCCCCAAACTTGCAGCCCTTGCCAACTGCATATGAAGTTGACTCACCTCCTCTCTGCTAGCATTTGGCGGCTTATAGCAGACACCAACAATGACATTACCCCCTTTCCTGTTGCCTAATTCCACCCATATTGCCTCCACTTTATCATCCATATCACCAGTTATCTCTTCTTTTAAATTTGGCTTCAATTCTTTTTTAACATAAACACATACTCCTCCCCCTTTGCTTTTTTTTCTGTCCTGCCTAAACAAGGCATATCCTTCTTTATTTACAGCCCAGTCGTGAGAACTGTTCAACCACGTTTCTGCTATACCTATTACATCATACTTTTCATTCAATGCCATCATTTCCAATTCACCCATTTTGTCAGCCAGGCTTCTCGCAGTTGCAAACATACATTTTACATTATGATCCTGTAATTTATTCATACACTTTGATACACATTCCTCCCTATCTCCTATGCTAGCCCCACCCCCTTTCCGCCCACCACTGTCCTATCTACACCCTGCTTTCCTCCTGGACAATCTATCCCAGTGAGACTGCTAATACCCTCCCCCCCCAAACCTAGTTTAAAATCTCCTCCAACCCTCTAGCCATCTTCTCCCCTAAAACAGCTGCACCACCATCAGTGAGGTGCAACCCATCCCTACTAAAGAGCCTGTAGCCGACAGCAAAGTCTGCCCAGTTCTCAATAAACCCAAACCCTTCTTCCTTACACCACTCTCTTAGCCACGCATTAATGCTCCTAAGCTCCCGCTGTCTCCCTGGCTTAGCACGTGGCTGCGGTAGTATTTCTGAAAACACTACCCTGGAGGTCCCTGCTTTTATCTTGGCCCCTAGTTCTTGGAAATCATGTTTAAGGACCTCACCTCCACCTCTAACTTTGTCATTGGCACCAATGTGAACCAAGACCGCCGGGTCACACCCGGCTTCACTCAGTAATCTGTCTACACGATCCACCACATGCCGAACCCTAGCACCAGGCAGGCAACACACAGTTCGGCATGTAGGGTCTTGGCGGCAGATTACCCTATCTACCTTCCTTATAATGGAGTCCCCTACCACTACCACCTGCCTTGCATTCCTGACCCTCCGTTCCTCCTCCCTTGTATCAGAGATGGCAGTCCCCTGGGTGCTCAAGGGACTAGCCCCCTCCATACACGCTAATTCCGAGGTGTCCTCCTCCACTTCATTACCTAAGGCGGCAAATCTGTTGGGATGGACAATCTGGGAAGAAGCCCCCCTACTCTTCCGTCCCCCACTTCCCCTAGTAACCCTAACAAAACTACCTCCTTCCTCATCCTTTCTTGTCCCTCTTCCACCCACCTCTATACTGGCCCCAGCCAGTGCCTGCTGACCCCCCAGTTCTGCCAATCCCCGCAATGCTGCAAGCTGCCCCCTTAGACTCTCCACCTCAGCTTCCAAACGGGCAACCCACTCACACCTGACACAGATATAGGTTCCCCGGAACGTCTGCTCCAGGTTCCTATACATGTGGCACGATGCACATTGCATGGTACTGACAAAACTGTCCCTTCTAATACACCACACCAACACAGTGACGCACAAACCTTGTTTAATTGTCCTTCTTTTTCTATGTCCTTGAGATCAAGGTCCTTAAGAGAAAGGGACACTCACAAGTTCGTTTCACTCACAGGAAACTTCCTTTTGTTAGGTCCAAAACCTATAGTATATATATCTGTAGCAGAACATGTACTGTATATGTAAATGTGTAGTATTGTATATGAGAGGATGTGTGTAGCAGTATATTAGGGTGAGGCCACACTGCAACGCACAGGAATCGTGCACCAAATCACGAGCGTTATCGCACGCAATTGTGTGCGCGATTCTTGTGCGTTTTGCGCATGCGTTTAAATAGGGGGAAAAAATTCCTTCCTGACTCCAAACGGCAATCGGAGCGTATCCTTGGATCAACCAGATCTATATGTATTAATACCAGTAATTCTCAATATTTTTTAGTTTTAGAAACTTATCCAGGCCTTTTTTAAAGCTATTCAATGAACTTGCCATTACTACTTCTGCTGGAAGACAGTTCCACAGTTTCACCGTTCTCACTGTAAAGAAACCTTTCCCAACCTGAAGATGAAACTTCTTTTCTTCCAAACTTAAAGGATGTCCACGAGTCCTCTGATATGAACTATTAGTTAACAATGCACCAGAGAGTTCATTGTATGGGCCATTAATATATTTGTATAAGGTTATCATGTCCCCATGCAAACGTCGCTTCTCCAATGTAAACAGCCCTAACTTGTCTAATCTGCCTGAATATTCAAGCCCCTCCATTCCCCTTATTAATTTAATTGCCCTTTTCTGAACTGCTTCCATTTCCAAGATGTCCCTTTTGTATATGGGATTCCAAAACTGCACCGCATATTCCAAATGAGGCCTTACCAGTGCCTTGAAAAGAGGCAGAATAATATTTTTCTCTCTTGAATCTATTCCCCTCTTTATACAAGACAACTGCATATGGAGATTCATTTCCACCTCCTCCCCGGCATTTGGCGGCTTATAACATACTCTAACAATTAATTTACCTACCTTCTTGCTTCCTGTACACAGTTCCACCCATATTGTTTCTGCTGTATCTTTTACGCCCCCATCTATTCCATCTTTTAAATTTGGCTTTATTTCCTGTTTAACATATACATACATACTCCCCCTCCTTTCTTATTAACTCATGTCTAAATAAGGAGTATCCTTCAATATTTACAGTCCAGTCGTGTGAATCATTTAGCCATGATTCTGCTATACCAATCACATCATACCTTTCCTTTAAAGCTATTATTTCAAGTTCCCCGGTTTTTCCAGCCAGACTTCTTGCATTTGTAAACATACATTTTAGATTATCAATTGATTTACTTACATACATGGTCGTACATGCCTCCTTATCCTCTATGCTCCCCCTCCCCCTTCTCCGTCCTCCGTTGTGTTATTAGCCCCCTGATCCCTAACTTCTCTATCTACCCCTGTGTAGTTCAATGTACCCTCCCCTCCATACCTAGTTTAAAATCTCCTCCAAGCCCCTAGCCATCTTCTCCCCCAAAACAGCTGCACCATCACCATTGAGGTGCAATCCGTCTCTACTAAAGAGCCTGTAGCCAACAGAAAAGTCAGCCCAGTTCTCTAAAAACCCAAACCCCATCTCCTTACACCACCCTCTTAGCCACGCATTTATACTCCTGAGCTTCCTTTGCCTCCCTAGCGTAGTACGTGGCTGTGGTAGTATTTCTGAAATCCCTACCCTTGAGGTCCTTGCTTTTAACTTGGTCCCTAATTCTCGGAAATAATTTTTTAGGGACCTCACCTCCACCTCTAACTTTGTCATTGGCACCAATGTGAACCAAGACTGCTGGGTTACTCCCAGCCCCACCCAATAATTTGTCTAAACGATCCACCACATGTCTACCCTTCTAATAATACCACTACCACCTGCCTATGCTTCCTAGCCCCCAGTTCTCCCTCCCTTCTATTGGAGATGGCCATTCCCTGGGTGCTCAAAGGAACGGCCCGCTCCATACATGCGGCTTCCCTCCACATCTTCGCCTAAAATGGCAAATCTGTTGGGATCAACCAGCTGGAAAGAAGCGCCCCTATCCTTCCATCCCCTACTTCCCCTGGTGACCCTTACAAATCTAAGTTCCTTTACCACCTTATCTGCCCCATTTCCACCCTCCAGTTTACTGGCCCCTGCCAGTACCTGCATATCACCCAAGGTTTGCCAAGCCCTGCAATGCTGCAAGTTTCCCCTTTAGATTCTGGACCTCAGATTCCAAATGGGCAACCCACTCACATCTGACACATACATAGGTCCCTTGGGGCGGCTTCTCCAAGATCCCATACATGCGGCAGGATGCACATTGCGTGGCCCCAACAAAACTGTCCATACTAAACAGCAATACACAGCAACAGCAATACACACAAGATAATCAGCTATACACACCATAGAAACAGCAATACACAGCAGAGAAACAGCAGTATTGTACTTAAACCCTTTCTTGTTCTAAACGCTTTTGTTTCTTAACAAAAACGCTTTTTGTTATCTGTGGTAAGATAAGGAGAACTGAAGGACACAGATAACACACCCAGAGATGGTGCCCCACGCAGCCACACAGGCTGCACACCCCAAAGACCATCACTGAGGGACCACTCCATATATTCTTTGTACAGCGATATTGGGACGATACCGCGCCTTTAATGATTGGTTTAACGATCTATAATTTATGTTTATGTTCGTTAATTAAATTAAATAACGATCATAAATTACCAATAATGATAGTAAATCTACGATAACCATAGAATACCATTGCAGTAGTTTAATAATTAATTAATTAACAAACATTCGGCATAAATGTACGACCGTGCCCATACATTTACGGCCATGGTTGTACATTATTAAGAATGCACGCTATCGCTAAATATGGCCCATGGTACGGAAACAATTAGACAAAGTTAATATTAGAGATGGACTCGAACCAGAGTTCGAGCCGGATTATTCGAGTTCGAATGGACTTGGACTTCTCGAACTATCCCAGATTTTCGATATTTATCGGATTTTCGATAATTATCGAATGTTCAAAAGTTCGAGGAAAGCGAATATGTGAGTAAAATGTCTATTATACCTATTCGCAAGTAAATATTGAAAAAAAACACGAGCCTCGAATCTGTGAGTAAAATGTCTATTATACCAATACGCAAGCATCGAATCCACAAGTAAAATGCCCATTATACATAGATGAGAGCATAGAATCCACAAGTAAAATGTCTATTATACTTATATGCGAGCATTGAATCCGTGAGTAAAATGTCCATTATACTTAGACGCATGCATCGAATCCACGATTATAGCTAGACGTCAGCATCGCATCCACGAGTAAAATGTCTATATAACAATACGTGAGCGTCGAATCCATGAGTAAGATTTCTATTATACCTATACGCGAGCATCGAATACGCGAGTCGTTCATGGGATAATTATTGAATGTTCGAACGCGAGAGCCCGAAAGTAGCATGCGTGAGTGTAAAATCGAGTTTTCAAAAGTCCTGGATATTCGAACATGTTCCCCAGACCATTTCCCAGGTCCCACAGCCATTTACATTAAGTTACTATTGATATTTTAATTGCATTTCATTAGAACTTTTCGAACTATTTGACTCCCAATGACTTTAATGGGTCCGTTTTTTTAAACTTTTGAACTTACCATATAGTTCTAAAGTTCGAAAAAGGACCGAACTTTTGAATTTTCGTCCATCTTTAGTTAATATCAATAAAGCCTCAGGACAGGATGAAATACATCCTAGAATCTTAAAAGAGCTTAGTCCAGTTTTATCTAGACCACTGTTTCTTATCTTTTCAGATTCACTTTTGTTTGGTGAGGAGGCGCTGGATTGGAAAAATTACAATGTAAAATCAATATTCACAAAAGGTAGTTGTTCCCAGCCTGGTAAATATAGAACTATAAGCCTAACATCAGTGGTAGCGAAGGTGTTGGAAACTTTGTTACAGGATCAAATCCTTGTCTCCAGAACTGATCTTATTAGTAGTAGTCAGCATGGATTTATGAGATATAGATTGTGCCAGAAAAATCCACTTTTTTATGAAGAAGTGAATAAGAATTTAGATTTCGGGCATAGCAGTAGATGCATTGAGAGCAACTGGGTTTGCTGATGACATTAAACTATGCAGAGCTTTGGAAACTTAAAATAATGTGAAATTTCTGCAAGCAGACCTAGATAGATTATCAAAATGGGCAGCAGAATGGCAGATGAGATTCAATGTTGATAAATGTAAGGTGATGCATTTGGGGTTTAACAGTTTTTGTGCCACCTATACCATAAATAACTCTGTGTTAAGTGAATCTCTAATGGAAAAAGATTTGGGGGTTTTGGTAGATAACAGACTTAGCTGTAGCAATCAATGCCAGACAGCAATAGAGCTAGCAAGATATTGTCTTGTATAAAGAGGGGAATAGATTCAAGAGAGAAAAATATTATTCTACCTCTTTACATGGCACTGGTAAGGCCTCATTTGGAATATGCAGTGCAGTTTTGGAATCCCATATACAAAAGGGACATCTTGGAAATGGAAGCATTTCAGAGAAGGGCAACTAAATTAATAAGGGGAATGGAGGGGCTTGAATATGCAGGCAGATTATACAAGTTAGGGCTGTTTGCATTGGAGAAGCAAGGTTTGCGCAGGGATATGATAACCTTGTACAAATATATTAATGGGCCATACAATAAATTCTCTGGTGCATTGTTCACTAATCGGTCATTTTAGGGGACTTGTGGACATCCTTTAAGATTAGAAGAAAATAAGTTTCATTTTCAGGTTAGGAAAGGTTTCTTTACAGTGAGAATGGCGAAACTGTGGAACTGTCTTCCAGCAGATGTGGTAATAGCAAGTTCATTGAATAGCTTTAAAAATGGCCTGGATAAGTTTCTAAAACTAAGCAATATTGAGAATTACTGATATTAAAGGGCATCTATAGTGTAAAAAACACATTGCCCCTTTGCAAAGTTAAATTCATGTACTCTGTGCTGCCTTAATACTATCTCATGCCAGTGACTTTGTTTAACCATGGTGTCAGATCTGTGTGCAGCACTCCCCCCTTCCCCCTCCCCTCTGTTACCTCCTCCATGTCTCAACTCCGGCTAACCGACAAGCTTATTATGTGCAGTGGGAGTTAAAAGTTCAACATCCTGAAAAACACACCCACGCACATTGGCGAATAGAAAGCAAGCTGTCCTGGAGACACGGAAGAAGAAGGAGAACAGTACAGTTTACGATTTCTCACTTTGTGACCCATCATCAATCAGTGAAAGCTATTAAGAAGGGGGGTCAAATGCAGCCATATATCTACCATCAAGGCTACCTCTCTCCCCCTGCTAATGCTCTTATCTCTATGTTTATTACAGAGCAGGGAGAGGGGATCCTGTCACAGGGATTTGATTGACAGTTCAAGTAGGAGTAGAGGAATGCAATCTTGTATTCTTCTAACTGGTGTATCTCAGGACAGAGAGGGAATCTGAAAATAGTGAGGACACTCTGGGGGTTGTGGGGAATTATAGAACACGTGGAAAGAAAGAAAAAAAAGTTCATTTTCCCACTATAGATGCCCTTTAATACATATACTGTAGTTCTGGTTAATCCAAAGATACTTCCCGAGGGCTGTTTGGAGTCAGGAAGGATCCCCCCCCCCCTTTTTTAAGCTATTTTTTTGCCTTCCTCTGGATCAACTGTTAGGTAGGGTTAAAAAGGTACACCAAGGGGTGGATTAGTGGGTGGGGGGTGTTAATAGACACCCCTTCAACCATAGGCACCCCTAGGCACATGCTTACTCTGAACAATGTTAAATCCGGGTCTGCCTTCGGCTAACCTTAATGAAATTCAGTCAATGATGAATCCACCTGCTATTTTAGTTACAAAATGGCTTTCTCTCCTTCTTTGGAACCACAATAAGCAAAAAATGAAAGTGTCTGAAAGTAGCCAAAAAGCACGAACACGTAAAAAGATATCAGCATAATAAGTTAATAAACCAGCTGGAAGGAAGATATCAATAACAAGTGAATACCTAATTGTGTGAAACACGGTTGACAAATCAAGTAAAATTAGAATAGACAACTAATTCATGTTAATAGCTCAAAAAATCAAATATTGAACAATGAGGACAGTTTCTCTTCCATGGAATTGAATTCAAATCCAATTTCAAAGATAATGAAGAAAATATATCTGAATGAGTATAATTATTTTGAGCCATCTAAGTGTTATTAGGAAGAAAACAATGTGTCGAAATAGAATATAGATAGAACAATTAATATTACATTGTATTTAAATACTTACCACCAGTAACTGGAATAGCTTCATGAAATGTGCAAGATCGTTTAATGTCAACAAAGAAAGGAAAGAAAGTCACAAAGTATAAAAGAAAGAATACAATAACATAGAACAAGCTTCACGTGAAATGAACAAATTAAAAAGAAAAAGTACATTTTAATATCATTAATTGAATTTTTAACTCAGGTAATTGTCTTCTATCTCTCATTAGAATTCTAATTTTCACATAAACTATGTTATGCTTTTTACTGTGTTATTCTCCCACAACTCGGCTCTGTTGCCTTGTTCTTATTTTTAGCTTTGCACCAACTATGAAGTCAAATCGGATATTATAATTGGTTATCCAAATTTTAGTATCAATATAGAACTTTACAAATAAACACATGTTGGCTTCATATAGGTCACATGACAAGGATTGATCTTCCTCAGGTCAGGTACCAATACTTCATTTGGAACTCTGTATGTTATGGCTAGTCTATAGCTTTCAAATGTTTAAAGGGGATGTTCACCCTTAAAACAAACTTCCCCTATCCACCAACTGTTTTATTTTTACTTTTCACTTTATTACCTGCATTACTAAGCAGATATGCGAGGATAATTATTGTCTCTATTCTGTCAGAGTAAGCTAAACCCTACCTCCATGCAGTCAATTGGCTATTTGGCAGCTGACATCACAACCAATGATTGACTGCTGTTTCACCTGTTGCCTCTCCTGCACATGCACAAGCATATAAAAAGCTCTTTCAGCAAAGTAATAGAACTGATCATTCTAAAACTGGTTAGAAATACATGTAACAAACTGGGAAAAATAGCAGTTACGTTTGCGGGCAGTAAGTCACCAGTTTTTGTTTTGAGGGTGGGCATGCCCATGTGTAGTGATACGTCCTGGTTTTCAAACGGAACATGAAATCATGCGGGAATTGCAGGTTTATAAACCTGTGGAAATGTTAAGAATCCCAATCCAATTGTGCTCAATTCGATTAGAATTTTAGGTTTAACTAAACATTAAGCGGAACCACTTGGGGAATGAAACTCGATGTGTTATTCATCAACAGTTCTGTGTTTTAGAGGAGATAAAAAAATGCACCTATTGTACTATTACAATTAAATAGAAGAAGTAGAATAACTAAAAATAATAATAATTAAAAAATTATTTCAGTTTGCATACAGGTTAATGCAATGCAGTGCATGTAAACAGGCTTTCTTTAAAGGGGAAGTTCAGTGCAAATACATGTATTTTTTCATCCCAATGACCTTAATCTGCCAATTCAGCATTTTGTCTGTGTATAAATAAATGCAACCGAAATACTGACTTCCTGTTTGCAGGACCCCTAGTAGAGACCGTTATGGTCTTGCCCATCACCCAGCGCCTGGGTGGATTCAGTTGCTCAGTAGAGATCTGAGCATCATTGACCCATCCAACAGCCAATCAGTAGAAATTACTGTTAGGAACATTCCAAGGATGTGGTGCATCCTGGGAAGAAGAATGCAGAACGCAAATCGCAAGCACAAGCGCGCGTTTTCAGTGCAATGCTGCGATTCCAATGATTTGAAAAAAACGCAAGCGCAAACACAGAAAAATCGCAGCAGTGTGGCCTAGCCCTTACACCCTATGTAAGATTCATTTGGCAACTGCTCTGGAGGCACCCAGCAACTTTAGTAAGTAACACTGATTTTCAGTGCTCGTTAAAGGAAGATCTATGGAAGATTCTATTTCAATTACCTGTTCTTATAGGAGGGTTAGCCTAATGGCAGTCTGTTAAGGTTTTGAGTTGGATAAGCCTAATGTAATAGATTGTAGCACAAAGTAAAATGAAGAGATATGAAATTACCACCATATGCTTTGATCTCTTGTATTAGACTAATATATATATAAACAAATGATGCCATAGTCTAATGACTCTAATTGAGAACATTTATACTCCAAAGAGATGGACTTAGGGTGAGGCCACACTGCAACGCACAGGAATCACGCACACAATCGCGAGCGTTATCGCACGTGATTGTGTGCGCGATTCTTGCGTGTTTCGCGCTCGCGTTTTGCGCATGCGTTTTAGCGTTATGGACACGCATGCGTTAACGCACCAAAAATGGTGAACGCATGCGTTACCAAAACGTGAACGGACGCGCAATCGCATGCGCATCGGAAATCGCGGGAATTTTTGCGTTCCCGCGATTTCCATTTTAGCGAAAATCGCGGGCGCAAACGCGCGAAAAACGCGCTAGTGTGGCCTAGCCCTTAGAACTGAACCAGAGTTTGATCCGAACTCCAAACTCGCAGACGTATTTTTGCTAATTATTGAAAATTCCCTAATTATCGAATTTATAAACAGGTCGCTAACCCTCGATTTCGGCCATAACAGTGGAATGTGGTGTTTCAGCAATAACCCTCAAATATATCTTTTAAATTCGGTAACCCTCAAATGTTGCAATCATTTTCTGAAAACCCTTGAATGTAAGTTTTATTTTCGGTAACCCTTGAATGTAGCATTTTTTTTCTGTTACCCTTGAATATAATGTTCGTTTTCAGGGCTCACAATCCTCTCTTGAGAAGATCCACGATATACTGTTTTCAGGGCTGTTTTTAGGCATAGGCCACCTAGGCAAAGAACTAGGGCACCTATGTTGAACCAGGGTGCCTAGTCTTCTCCCTAGCATCTCCCTGTCAGCTTTTACTTCCAGTTTCAGATCTGGTCTCCTTGTTCAGCTGTAATTTGCAACATTGTATTTAGTACAAAGCCTGAACTCCACACACTCTATTTAGCAGCAAATGTTGCAAATGAACTGAAGGTGAAGGAAGGAGGGGGAAGGATGAGCTCAGATAATAATACTGAGGAGAACAGTTCTAAAATGGCAGGTAAAAGCTGCTGCAGACTTTATAACAGTGACCCTGTGACTAGCAGCCATGAGATCACTATCCCTGCCTCTTTCTTCCTTCCAAACAACTCTGCAAGTAGAACTTAGAGTAGGTGAGGAGTGAACTATTCAATGGAGGAGACATGGAAAGCAGATACATATCATGTCAATGCTAGCAGCTGAAAGGGTTAAAGGTAATACTGTTCTGTCACTGAAAGTGTTAATGGTAATACTCTGGGAAAGTGCTGTCACTGAAAGTATTAATAGGAAAGTCTGTTGGCGTTGAAGGGTTAATGGTAATACTCTACTGGCACTGAAAGTATTAGGTCAATACTATGAGGAAGTCTGCTGAAGGGTTAATGGCAGTACTCTAGAAAAGTGCTGGCACTGAAATTATTAATGCCAATATTCTTGGAAAATCTGCTGACACTGAAAGAGTTAAACATCTCAGATCTCATTAATTTTCCCTGTTCTGCACTACTCGGCGGGAAACAATTTCTGGGGAGAAAACTGATGCCACATACCGCACATCCACTGAAACCTATCCTGTCCTTCCAATCAGTATTTAATTGGCCAGTGTCCCTGCATTCACACTAACATATGTATACACTCCCGCCTCACCTGGTACAGCGGTAAAAGGTCAAGTTTCTTTTCTTTTTTTGGGGGGAGGGGGGGTTGCACATGTAGGTGGGATGGTGCCTAGGGCACTAAAATGGCTAGAAATGGTTTTAACAGTACTGTTCTAAACAGCTGATCACGGATCTTCTCGGGAGGGAGAGGGTGTGTATCAGGGGCCTGATACAGAAAAACCCACAACAGACCATGTGAATGAGTAAGAACATGCATATAAACAGCAGCACATTATATTTGATAACCACTATAGTAAGTATCATGCCACCATTGCCTCATGAGCTAACCCATCTTTGAGCCACATAAGCTAACATGAGGATATGTATATTTCTGCATTGTTAGAGTCACCTAACAACTTCTGAAAAAAGGGCTTCATTGTATTTATCAAACTCTACATTATTTTAACAAACCCACACAAACAGTTGCATGGTTTGAGCAGTTGGAAGACACAGCTCTGCTATTTTTAATGCTGGAAGCAAGCAACACAGAGCTGAGCAGGCAGAACAGTAAACATAGGCTGTTATGTGTGAAGATGTTTGAAAAATCCCCATCCACTTTGCAGTTAAAGACATCTGTACCAACAGGGATCTGGAAGCATTTCAGATTGATTTGCTCTGTACTATTTTCTGTAGTTGGCAGAGAAGATTTTAACTTCTAAAGGCTTTTACCTCTTTTATGAAAAAATGTTTTCTGAAACCTTTTAAAGTATGGATTCTGCAGGTGTGACGTAAACTGTTCGCTATCTCTATACCAGTAACCAGGGCTGCATTAATACTTTTTTCTCCTAGGCCAGCTTGACCTTTATCTAGTCTAACACGAGCGACATGTTTTGCTCAGGTAACATTTTCAGGCAACGATTGAGGCGATCACCATTGATAAAACATTCCATGTAGAGTATTTCTGCTGCTAAACATCTGTATACGCTCAGAAAATGCTACAACGCCATTCGTTTGTAAATAGCCTAAAGTATACAGCTACGGCTGACTTAAGGTCCATACACCTCAATTTGCGAGTGAGTAACGAGCTGACGGTTGAGCGCTACACGTGACGAACGGCCTTTTCTGCTGAGAATCGCCTTGTGTATGCGTTCGGTCAGGGGTTGTTCATTGATCGGCCTGGCGTTAAACTGGAGGACTTTAGACATGACGCCCCTGCAGATCCTTGTGCCCTAGGCCATGGCCTAGGTAGGCTTATGAGAAAGCCGGCCCTGCCAGTAACCCTCTCAGAATACAGGTTCCTTCTGTATTTTTGAAAGCATTAGCTTAAGGTGGCCATACATACGAACAATAATGGGTAAATCCCGTCGGGGAACGAAGGGATCTACCTATTATAACTCGTGTGAAGGGGATATTCCCGACTGATCAGAGTGCAGATGAACGGCTGTAGTCGGCACTCTGATCGATCGGGAATGATGGAAAATTTCCATGGTTGGCATCGTCTCCCTTTACTTTAAGTATAGGGAGCCGATACCGATCGTGTGGTGTATGACCGCACAGCTGACCGATCCCCATACCACGTATGGGGATCGGCCGGGTCCGTGTGTGCTGTTCCAACAGTATGTGTGCCGACAGATACCAATGTGATCTGTTGGCACACATGCTGTGGGATCGCATGTGTATGGCCAGCTTTAGCCACGTATAACCATGGCCAATTTAGATCAATTCAAGACCGCAAATGGATTGCAGTGGTTACCCTAGTGGTGGGATTCTGCATTACAATATATTTTGGATGAGCGCTGGATGTCTCAGGTTAAGTAGTAACAATACATCAATAAATCTTTATTTATTAAAAATTGATTACTATAGAGAAATAATGTTTTTAGAAACTATTGTGGCCTTTATCCTCCAAATAAAAAGCTGCAAACATTTAGGAAGTAATTTGTAATTAGAAAAAAGTGAGACGACATTTAAAAAAAACCCAAAAAAAACCTTTAAAGAAGACATACATTTTATTATCAATATCTTAAATAATTTGTTAAATAAAAGGATCAATTCTAAATAAGATGTAATATGTAACAAACATTTATAAGTTTAAAGTCATAGTTTCCAACAGTATTATTAGTGTAAGGGGATAGTACAATGGGGGTATTTAATTTGCTCCAGCCTTATCCCAATTTCATGCAAGTAACAAAACAGAGGTGACCTAGCAAGGCACAGACCTCACATAAATACTCACAAACCAGAGGGATCAGAAACAGCAAAAAGAACAATCAGCTTCTTAGTGCCACCCCAGCTCTCAGATCACTGTAGTAGAATCTTCTATCCCTATATCTGGTACTATATCCCTATTTTTGGGTGGTATACCTAGGACCTAGTCCTTACTAAATCTCCTTGTTGGAGTTCAGGCTGCTCACTAGCTGACCTACTCCTATCTATCACTCCTGGAGTGATCAATAACAGAATCTTATCTCATATTAACTGGGCCTACATGTTATTAAGGTCCCCTGGCTCTCCCCTATTCTCTGGGGTAACTCCAGGAAGTAGAGATGCTGAGCACATTGCCAATCTCCCTTTTATACTTTTTTTTCTATATACAGAGGCCCTTACTGGCCAAATCCTGCAAGAACAAGAAGACTAAAGGGAAACTAGTTTACCAGTTCCCTACATTAGTATTAGTTTTTTTCTTTCAGACCAAAGATTGAACTGGTCCCAGGTGCTGGCAAAATGTTTGATGAAAGGCTTTAAATGTGATATCGGACAACCTGCAGCATCAAATACGCTGTACAGTTAATTAAGCAAAGCCTATCCTATATACAGCTTTCCTACATAAACTGCCTCCGTGCAAAGCCATACATTTAGAGCATGATGAATTTCTCTCTTGAATTATAACGTTTTTATGCAATAACTTGACCCAGATTTATCATATGATAGGTGTTATGTACTGCATAATGGTATTATAACATACATTGATCAGACGCAATATTTGTATAATGTTTGTTTGCATGGTTATTTGACAAGGACCAATCAGATAGTAGCAAACACTTCCTTTAGAAAATAAGTTAGGTAACTTTTTTTAATATATATCTGTATCTGCATATGTAAGTAACACATACTTAATCAAAACAACATTGCAAATGGGTATAATTCTATGAAAAGATACTGTATTCTACTGCAGTCCTAGCCCAGTGCAATATTTTTTGTACTCATATAAATACAATACTGCCTGGCTCTGTCTAGCATCTCTTTCTTTAACTAGGTACCCATACACATTTGATTCCCAGTCTGGTATCTCCCTATCTTAAATTATTTTCTTTCCTGCAGAATATATAACACCTCCACCCCCACACTCCCATTTCCATAATGATATGTGAGTGTCCACAAACTGAAGTCTAAAAGTAATTACAGTATTAACAAATATAAAGGAGTAATAAAAGAAAGTAATGCTGCCAGATAAGAGAGCACTCAGTAAAGAAACATGTAAAATATGAATATTACTTAGTTCTATGTTGGCCTCTAAGACAAAATAAAATGTATGCAACATTACATTCCAGGCATTTTTTAAAGGCTATGCAGCCAAGAGAAGTAGAGATATACGGATATACTTTCACTCTTTCTATGAGGTAGTAACAGATTTTCTGCCATATTGATGCAGTTTGTGGTAGAAACGTAATAGATACTGAAAATGAATGTGCATATAGCAGGTTAGGTGACTGAAATAAATGGCAGTGAGAGAGTGTAGTGTCCCGTGCCTCTGTGTATCCACTAATCAAGTGCAGTAGAATGTTCCTCTGGAGTTTTGAGTCCTCCAACTTTATTGATGAGTGGTTTCATTCATTAATTATTTTGTACATTTAAAAGTGCTAGAATTCACATAATCAATGCATACAAAATCCCTAGATAAAGCAGAAGGGATTAAAACCTATGGCAAAGAGATAATTTAATAAAGGCGTTGTTGCCGTGAAGCTTAGGCATCTAGAACTCATGTAAATTACTTAGAAACATAAGAATAATGGTATTGTCATTAAAGGATAGACCTAGTTATTTAGTTCCCTCAGTGAGAAAAGCTGCCAGATCTTACAGAACCACTGAGAGACTAGTTTGACATTTTAAGACTATGGTATACCTTCAGAGGCTGAATATAATAAGGCCTTATGGGGCTAAAGAACCAGGTCTAAAGCTCTTGAGATCAAAGTTTTTTAGCTAAGACTTCAAGCACCAGTTTTACTAGCATATACAGACACCTTTCATAGCATAGCGTAGTATATATAGACCCCTTTCATAGTATAGCATATATATACACCTTTCATAGCATAGCATATATAGACACCTTTCATAGCATAGTATATATATACACCTTTCATAGCATAGCATATATAGACACCTTTCATAGCATAGTATATATATACACCTTTCATAGCATAGCATATATAGACACCTTTCATAGCATAGCATATATAGACACCTTTCATAGCATAGCATAGCATAGCATAGCATATATAGACACCTTTCATAGCATAGCATATATAGACACCTTTCATAGTACAGCATATATAGACACCTTTCATAGCATAGCATAGCATATATAGACATCGTTCATAGCATAGCATATATAGACACCTTTCATAGAATATATAGACACCTTTCATAGCATATATAGACACCTTTCATAGCATATATAGACACCTTTCATAGAATATATAGACACCTTTCATAGAGCATATATAGACACCTTATAGTATAGCATATATAGACACCTTTCATAGCATAGCATAGCATATATAGACACCATTCATAGTATAGCATATATAGACACCTTTCATAGTATAGCATATATAGACACCTTTCATAGCATATATAGACACCTTTCATAGTATAGCATATATAGACACCTTTCATAGTATAGCATATATAGACACCTTTCATAGCATATATAGACACCTTTCAAGCTAGCATATATAGACACAATTCATAGTATAGCATATATAGAACCTTTCATAGTATAGCATATATAGACACCTTTCATAGCATAGCATAGCCTATATAGACACCTTTCATAGCATAGCATAGCCTATATAGACACCTTTCATAGTATAGCATATATAGACACCTTTCATAGCATAGCATAGCATATATAGACACCTTTCATAGCATATTATAGACACCTTTCATAGCATATATAGACAACTTTCATAGAATATAATAGACACCTTTCATAGAATATATAGACACCTTTCATAGCATAGCATATATAGACACCTTTCATAGCATATATAGACACCTTTCATAGAATATATAGACACCTTTCATAGCATAGCATATATATACACCTTTCATAGCATATATAGACACCTTTCATAGAATATATAGACACCTTTCATAGAATAATAGACACCTTTCATAGAATATATAGACACCTTTCATAGCATATATAGACACCTTTCATAGCCATATATAGACACCTTTCATAGATTTAGACACCTTTCATAAATATATAGACACCTTTCATAGAATATATAGACACTTTCATAGCATAGCATATTATAGACACCTTCATAGCTATATAGACACCTTTCATAGCATATATAGACACCTTTCATAGCAATATAGACACCTTTCTAAACATATATAGACACCTTCATAGAATATAAGACACCTTTCATAGCATATAGACACCTTTCATAGCATATATAGACAACCTTTCATAGAATATATAGACACCTTTCATAGCATAGCATATATAGACACCTTTCATAGCATATATAGACACCTTTCATAGAATATATAGACACCTTTCATAGCATATATAGACACCTTTCATAGAATATATAGACACCTTTCATAGCATATATAGACACTTTCATAGAATTCGATAGACACCTTTCATAACATATATAGACACCTTTCATAGATATATAGACACCTTTCATAGCATATAAAGACACCTTTCATAGAATATATAGACACCGTTCATAGCATAGCATATATAGACACCTTTCATAGCATATATAGACACCTTTCATAGAATATATAGACACCTTTCATAGATACAATTATAGCATATATAGACACTTTCATAAATATAAGACACCTTTCATAGAATATATAGACACCTTTCATAGCATATAGAACTTCATAGCATATATAGACACCTTTCATAGAATATTATAGACACTTTCATAGCATTATAGACACCTTCATGCAATATAGACACCTTTCATAGAATATATAGACACCTTTCATAACATATATAGACACCTTTCATAGAATATATAGACACCTTTCATAGCATATATAGACACCTTTCATAACATATATAGACACCTTTCTAGCATAGCATATATAGACACCTTTCATAGCATATATAGACACCTTTCATAGAATATATAGACACCTTTCATAGCATATATAGACACCTTCATAGAATATATAGAACCTTTCATAGCATATTAGACACCTTTCATAGCATATATAGACACCTTTCATAGAATATATAGACACCTTCATAGCATATATAGACACCTTTCATAGAATATTAGACACCTTCATAGCATAGCATATATAGACACCTTTCATAGCATATATAGGACACCTTTCATAGAATTATAGACACCTTTCATAGCATATATAGACACCTTCATAGAATATATAGACACCTTTCATAGGCATATATAGACACTTTCATAGAATATATAGACACCTTTCATAGAATATATAGACACCTTTCATAGCATATATAGGACACAACTTTCATAGCCTATATAGACACCTTTCATAGAATATATAGACACCTTTCATAGCATATATAGACACTTTCATAGAATATATAGAACACCTTTATAGCATATATAGAACCTTTCATAGCATATATAGACACCTTTCATAGAATATATAGACACCTTTCATAGCATATATAGACACCTTTCATAGCATATATAGACACCTTTCATAGAATATATAGACACCTTTCATGCATATATAGACAACTTTCATAGCATATATAGACAACCTTTCATGAATATATAGACACTTTCATAGCATTATAGGACACCTTTCATAGCATATATAGACACCTTTCATAGAATATAGGCATTTCAATGAATATAGACACCTTTCATAGCATATATAGACACCTTTCATAGCATCTATAGACAACTTTATAGAATATAGACACCTTTCATAGAATAATAGACAATTCATAGCATATATAGACACCTTTCATATCATATAGACACCTTTCATAGAATATATAGACACCTTCAAGCATATATAGACAACCTTTATATAGAGCATATATAGACACCTTTCATAGCAATATATAGACACCTTTCATAGAATATATAGACACCTTTCATAGAATATATAGACACCTTTCATAGCATATATAGACACCTTTCATAGAATATATAGACACCTTTCATAGCATATATAGACACCTTTCATAGCAATATAGACACCTTTCATAGATATATAGGACACCTTTCATAGCATAGCATATATAGACACCTTTCATAGCATATATAGACACCTTTCATAGCATATATAGACACCTTTCATAGAATATATAGACACCTATCATATCATAGCATAGCATTTATAGAAACCTTTCATAGCATAGCATATATATATATATATACACCTTTAAATCGCCCTTAAAGAAATTTTATATTGAAATAAATGAATTATGCTTAAAGCCACATATAGTGCTTCAGATACAATATTCATGCAATGCAATTCCATTCACTGATATTTTTATATCATAATGCTCTGCACTTGAGAAAGAACGCCTGCACGTTCGAAACATGTTGTGACCCTGTTTAAGCAGCATTAAATTTCACTTTGAATTGCAAACTGTAGTTTGCCGGTGTCTCCCTGTCAATTTTGCTGCTCTGCATTACCTTCTGTTTAGTAGGGCTAAATTTGGTTACATTTGTATGTACCGGCCCCATGACTATAACAAATGATGTCCCATAAGGTAGTCTTAGCATATTATATTGAGCAGTTGATGTAGGTAGAGAGATTTAGTTGCATATTAATAAATCACAATGTGATTGTACACCTTTAATGCCATTGTACAATAATGAGTGTTATCAGTGTTTTACAATGACATCTGTATTTTGCACCACAGTCATGAAATATAGACCACGGTACAAATACTGATAACCATTGTGGTTTTTACCTTATGCTCCAGTATTTTACTAAGGCCATGGAATGCAGAATAACATTGCAGCCGTAAACTACCTAATGTTTGGTATTTTATGGTCGCATTATACATTTTCAACACAGCTAGTACAGATTCGGGGTTTTGGTTGTTGCTGATACAACAGGATTATAAATAAGCCCCTCCGTGCTTTCTATTAACCTTAAGTGATAATTTCATTAGCCAAAAAAAGTCTGTGACTGTAACAATATTTATCATTCTGCTAATCAGAGAAAACTAACCTAACATAACCCCCCCCCCGCTAGCATTTAAAGATCACACAGAGAGGTGAGAGCAATGTTCCTTCTAAACTGTGTGCTTGTGGATGCTAACACAACTCTGGAAGCCTGCAGGCATAAGGTTAAAATAGAGCACACACAAAAGTCTAGTTGATTATTGGTCAGGCATATTCTTAATTATTATTATTGTAGGTTTATATAGCGCCAACATCTTCCATAGCGCTTTACAGTTGCATTAACATACACATTTTTATTTTGTGTTTGCACAGATTACAGTATATATATATATATATATATATATATATTGCTACATACATACAATACAAGAGGAATGTGCATTATACACACAAACAAAAGATCAATGCACATTCCTAGGCCCCATACAATATCATATTATCTGCACACTGGCATACTTTATAAACAAAGGGGATTTAGTATACATTACTGTGATCACATGAATGAAAAACCTTCCAACCACGTCAAGAAGATAACCCCAGTCTGGAAGGTCCTAACTTTTATCCTTTTGAAGAATACTAGTTAGTTGGTAAGTTATATAGCAATTGTATACCTATATTCATATATTTAATATATTCATGACAACACGTTCTTATTACGGCTGGGTAAACACAAGCAGATTTTTCATCCCAACCAACTGATAATTCTGTGTAACTGTTGGTCAGGCTGAGAAATCTGAGATGATTTTGCCGGTGCATATGTCAGTATTTCCTGTGGACACTGATCATTTGATTTCCTGGATGGATCAGTCATGGCAAACTGACATTCGCCGCGGCTGACCAGCGCCGCTCCTACCATGATGCAACGTGAAACAGTTGCTCACGGCGGCACTCCAGTCCCAAAAAAATAATAGGCGGCATTTCCCCTCTATTAAAGCGCAGCATTTACCTTAGCAGCGCATCCTTATCCTTGCCAATAAGTCCGTGATCAGTCGGTGGAATATCGGGACCCAGAACCCATAACTGCGGCTGCCAAAGTTGAAGTGCCGGGAACCCGGAAGTTCGGACCCAATAGGAGCGCTGGAAATAAAAAAAATTTTAAATTTCCCCCTGCTACCTTTCTGATTGGCCAGAAAGGTTTCCGTGCGCAGCGGCGCGCTTTGCGTTATTGCGTAAGTGACGTCACCTGACTTACGCGCCCAGGAGGGAATCGGCTATTAGTTGCAGAGCGGAGCAGCGGCCTGGTGAGAGAGGAGTAGTGGATTGGGCAGCAGCTGTGCAGTGCTTTACTCTCTCATCAACTCGGGGCGAAGACAGGAGCCGAAAGTCAGTCGGTTACAGTCTACAGACTTACAGTAAGTGAATTTTTAAAAAAAAAATTAAGTTGCCGCCTAAGTTCTTTTACCTTCTTTTTTTCTTCTAACTCCTTCCTGACAGTGACAGCAGGGTCGGGCTGGCTGGCTACAGGGGGGTGGTAGGTAGGGAGATAGATAAACAGACAGTGATAGATAGATGAGAGAAAGGTAGGTAGGTAGGTAGGTAGGTAGATAAACAGACAGTGATAGATAGATGAGAGAAAGGTAGGTAGGTAGGTAGGTAGGTAGGTAGATAGATAGATAGATAGGCAGATAGCAGAGGTAGACAGATAGCAGAGGTTGACAGATAGCAGAGGTAGACAGATAGATAATATAGATAGATATCAGAGATAGATAGATAGATAGCAGAGATAGATGGATAGCAGAGATAGATAGATAGATAGCAGAGATAGATAAATAGCAGAGATAGATAGATATATGGATAGCAGAGATAGATAGATAAATATCAGAGATAGATAGATATATAGATAGCAGAGATAGATAGATAATAGAGATAGATAGATAGATAATAGCGATAGATAGATAGATAATATATATATATATATAGATAGATAGCAGAGATAGATAGATAAATAGCCGAGAACGATAGATAGATAGATAGCAGAGATAGATAAATATCAGAGATAGATAGATAGATATACAAATCTTTTGGCCAACATCTTTTATTCTACAGAGTATGGTAGGGCTTTCTAATGTAATGTACCAGTTGCACCAACATGTTTTTAGTGTTTTCTAAAAATAGAGAAGCGTATAAATAACCATTTTCAAAAACAAAATTATGAAATTTGCCACGCCCACGCAACAAGCCACACCCACACACCAAGCCACGCCCACACACCAAGCCACGCCCACCTTTCCGCGGCGGCGGCATTCAAAGTTGTTTCAGGTGCCAAAAACCCTAGGGACACCCCTGCGGCTGACAGTGATTCATTCTGACCGACTGTTCACTAGTTGTGAACGGTCAGTCAGGACAAAAAATATGCCATGTGTACCCAGCTTAATGTGTATTATAGCTTTGTCATATGAGTTACAATTTCCCAAAAATATATTTAAGCTGTGTAATAAATGTTTTAACTTCCCTATGTCAATATTTTCCATATTAACAACAAACAATGCAACAAAGTTGCATTTTCTTTATTATTATTTTTATTTCTGTTTAGCTGAATTATCTCGATTTCTTCCAACTGAATATTACATTTTAAAAAAATATCTCAGAAAATATGTGTGACAGGAGCAAGGGAGAAAAATCTGATGAGATTGAATGAACCATAAACTAAATAAGAAATAGCTTGTATTGAGAAAACATAGCACATGGAGGAGAGGAGAAGAAGAAAAAAAAAACCCAGAGAAGACAGATTGCAGCAATCTCTCGCAGATAAAATATCTTGCATGGGTTTGGACAAGATGCTTATCAGATATAGCAAAGGAGATAAATAATCTCTGGCAATATGTGCTTGGCTAGTCGGATCACTAGTAAAATCTTTGAAGAACATAATATCAAAATGCTCCTGTAGGTCAGCACCTTAAATAATACTTTATAAATGTCTCAGTGGAATCCAATGGTTAGTGTTTATTACTTATTATATTTTGTGGAATATACCAGGCAGCTACATAGCTTATTTTTTATATTTTGATGAATAATTCATTTAATTAAGATGCTATCTAATCCAGACACCCTTTCAGTCTGTGTACCTTCATTTCCCGAACAAGTGCGCAGCTGCCGAACAATTGGGTCGGGCGAACGCTCATTCGGGAAAGACCGAAAATTTCTATCGGCCGTGCTAGACTCCCTATTAGTAGTCTAGCATGGCCAATGGAAACATACAGTCGTGAGTGTTCTCCCTATGATGTTTATAGGGAGAACGCTTGGGACTGTGTGTATGCAGATCTTTAAAAGATGACAGACAGGATCTTCCAGATTTTGTCTGTCATCTTTCAGTGATCTGTACTGTGTGTACCCAGCTTTGGCTACTATTCGTCTAATGGTCCTGTAAATCCTTTATCACTTATCAAGAGAAATAGAGATATCTGGTGAGAGTGAACGTGTGCCTGGTGGTATGGTGTGAGATGTTACATGCGAATGGGACAAAGTCTTTTTTACTCAAATTCATTGTTATTGCTGGGAAACCCCAACATGTGAATGGCAGGCACAGTGCCACATTGTGACACAACAGTCTGAGCTAATGTAGCTGTATGTTTGAAAATAGCAGAATGAAGTCAATAATCGTTAAGAGGCTCAACCCGTCTTCTTCTCATTTCTTCCAACAAATTTCCTTTCAGTGGCAGAGCTGGGCATGGTGATGTCTTTCCACTCTAAGCAAATAGGCTCAGTAGGGTTTGGATTTAGGGGCTTTTTCTTTTCTGCCATCTGGCATCTAGAAATGAAACAGCAAAAGGTCAGTAGGATAAAGCGATCTGCTAAACAAAATGGTTAACAACTCATGAATACTACTTTTTATAGAGGGATAAAAACACAGAACAATGATTGTAGGGAGGGGTGGGGGATAACTTGATTTTATTTGTTTCCTTCTTCTTATTTGTGTCACCCATCAGCCCTGCCCACTTCTTTTCCAGATCATTTCCATCATTATGGCGAGAAACATGTTGTTTTTTAGTCTGTCAGCATCAGCAATCTGTGTCGATGTGCCTAGCAGATTTCTAATGACTTTTCAATGATAATGTACAAATCTTTGTGCCTCCTAATATGGTCCCCTCCCTTCTTGCCACCTCTTTCCTTTTATAAGGAAATGCTGTGACTTTTGTCCCCTATCCGCTTCATCGCCCCTGTTCTTTTTGCTTCCCTCATCCTGCAAGGTCAGCTTTAGCCGTTCAGTCTCCCATGCTCCCTTGCAAGGAAAGTTTAAAAACAAATTAAGAAAAAAGCAATGTTCAGTCCTAAAGGATAAGGATTAAATTCATTTGCAAAAAAAAAAAACTATCAAGGCTACAAAGTCAGTCACATGATTAGAACTTATCATTTTTATCAGGGCAGCAATTGTAGACAAGTATTAACCTTAATGCAAATGCATAGATTGGATCAAATCCTTTTATATTGCTTTGTCTCTACTTCGGTATGTAGGTCTGAATTAATAAGATCATCTGCATCCTCCTTCTGTGCTAAATTCCCTTGGTAAAGATTCCGTTTCTCCATGTAAGCTATTTGTGTTTGAGATTTAATCAAGACTTTGTGAACCAGATGTGAGGAGCCCTCACCCTTCGATACCCCGAGGGAGGAAAGACAAACCTTGTTACAAAGACAAAATAAAAACAGGTAGAAACCCTGGGCTTTACACATTTCCATTAGAAGTCTAATAGGTATGGGCACTGCTGCTTTCATTTAACACTTGACAATTCACATTTTAATTTGGTTGTCAGAGATTAAAGCAAAGGCAGAGAATATTAAGTGGCAGGTTCATTTGTTGTTTTGTTATCGGTAAAAATGAAAAATCCGGTGGCAAACTACACACTGTTCTGTTCAGTACCCGGCATGGTAAAACCGGAGGTGATTTTAAGTTAGGTAGCACTGCTGCATACTCCAATTCCCTATCTCAGCATTAATCAGATATGCTGACTTCTGCTTTCCTTCCGGTGGGACCAATGACTCAGTGGGTCCCAGGTGCTCACGGAATGTTAAATGAAAGGCATGTGGATCTGTAACAGGGCAACCTGTGCTGTCAGTTGCTCTGTTAATTAAGTAAAGAATATGAAAACTGCCACCAAAGATAGCTCTTTAATACACAAGAGAAGCAAGAGGTAAATATTAATGTCCCTTTAGCAATCTAATACAGCACGGAATGCCAGGAAGAATCCAAATTTAGTGCAATGTCTTTGTTAAATTTTAACAGTATGCTAGTGGGAAAAGATACAAACAGCAAGTACAGGAAAAACCAGAAGGGAAGATAGAGGGAAGGGACCTCTGTGGTTTGTTGCAAATCCAAGAAATGCTGTTTGGCTGAAACAGACTATTAATGATCAGTATGGGGAAAAATAAAGTAGAGTTGGGATGACCCATGGATACTGGAGCAGGGGGGAGATGTGTGGGTGTAAATTAGTAAGTATGGAAAAAGAAACAAGAATTATATGGAACAATAAAACAATTCGGGACAATAAACAATAAAGTATAGGGGCACTACTTCCAGGACAGTAGACCCCGCAACCACAGGGGAGCCAAATCTTCCTTTCCCTATGACAGTTACAGCCTACCCTAAGTAAAGCACTGTAGATAAAGCAGGGAGGAGGGCTCCTAAAATAGTTTTGCTGGGGGGTCCAGTGATTCCTAGTTACACCACTGATGGGTTAAATGTCTATAAGAAGGCCTGAGGGGGATCTACAGTTGGTGATTACATTATAAACGTGTAATGGGAAAGGGACATACTGTATGGACAAATGGAACATCAGTAAAAGCGCTGGATATATTTTTCAATGAACTTAGGTTTGCCTTGGAAGAGGAAGAAGCAAACATGTAAATGTAGAAACATCCAACCCCCCACTGATGTGTAATAATGCTAGACAAGAGATTCTTACCAATGCCTTAAAGGTTTCTAAAATGCTAACAACCAATGAAATAAATGTTAACAATTATTACGACAGAACATTTAGAACAAACAGATAGATATTTAAAAGATTCTGTCTACTGTCCATCTGCTTGTATATCTTGATCCAGCGTATGGGAGATTACACAGACCTAATCCATTATATTAGGAAGTAAGTGCTGGATGGATTGATCTTCAAATCTGGATATATGGATACAAGTACTTATTTTCCTTGACATGTGTAGTGGGAACAGAGAGATAATACCATGTTAGATACTAGTAACCTCACAGTTATTTTTCAATTTCTCTGTATCAGATCAGGCACGGTAGCTACGGCATTGTATAAAACCTTTTCATAGCAGATGTTAAAAGAGAACTATAGCTAAAATAGAAAGTTCTGTAGATTTATGACATTTTATGATACAATATCTGCAGCCCTCATTCCTTGTGAGTGACAATTGGTTTTCTCACTTCTCACTTATGACTACAAACAGGTCACTAAAATTATATGCCAAGAATGTATCCTTTGATCTAAAATTTAGCAGTATATCCATGTTAACAGTATCATGTATACATGTATATAATATTACAGTCTCATATATAAATGTATATAATATTATAGTACCATGTATAAATGTATATAACTGTCCCATGTATAAATGTATATAAAATAACATTACTATATATAAATGTATATATTACAGTACCATGTATTAATGTGTATAATACCACAGTACTATGTATAAATGTATATAATATTACAGTACCATGTATAAATGTGTATAATACTACAGTACTATGTATAAATGTATAATATTACAGTACCATGTATAAATGTATATAATATAACAGTACCATGTATAAATGTATATAATATTACAGTACCATGTATAAATGTATATATTACAGTACCATATATAAATGTATATAACAGTACCATGTATAAATGTATATAATAGTACCATGTATAAATGTGTATAATATTACAGTACCATGTATAAATGTATAGAATATTACAGTACCATGTATAAATGTATATAATATTACAGAACAGCGTAATTTCAAACATGGAACCAGGAGTTCTGACCAAAACCAGGTTTGGGTAAGATTTTAGGCACATCCCTAGTCTTTGGCTGTTTATTGATACAAACCATATGGGGATGCGCAATGATGTCTGGCTAACTATTGCATTCTATTGCAGTCAATTCAGTCACTAAACGTATAAAAGGAATATTTGGAAATCAAAAAAAAACCCCTAAAAACCTTAGAGTGCTTTGGGCCCACATGATCCTCTGTCAGAGCAGATTGGTCAAAGCGGAATATATCGAGTAACAGCATAAGCACGTATGGGTTAAGGCCAGGAACTGTCAATTTGCTGTTTTTTTGGGCTCTGACTGTCAAACCTATGTTAGTTCGAGTTGATTTTTCTTAACAAACCCTCCAGCAAAGCTGACTGAATAAATCACGCATGGGGGTGACATTCTTATCATTTGGGTTTATCTCTTGACACTGGAGGAATGAAAAACAAAAACCAATGAATTAATCAGTAGTTTATACATGGCATTTCAATTTCTTTGTGCTTCCTTAGCAAAAGTTTTACATTTAAATGTTTGAAGTAGTATTGGTTGTTTTGAATGCGGGGTGTTTATTATTAAAGCCTAGGCAATGTGAAGAGGATCCAGGTAACGTCAAATTTGAACGAATGGACATGTACACAGTTTACAGGTAGGAGTTACTTCACAGAATATGGAGTCATACCTACGCTGAGCAATCATTGAATCTGGCAGGACATATCAGGAATGAACAAGCATTCTATTTTGTGGGGCCACCCCTTTTGGACTTTGTGCCATGCATGTTATGTGAAAGTAGCCCACAGAGGAAGGATAGCTCTGATCAAGATTCAAACTAAGATGGATTTATGTGAATGTCTATGGGCGTTTTTTCTGTAATAGCAGCAATTCCCTTTAATCCTAGATTGGTCTTCTACATTTACATTTACGGAATTCTGTAATATTTTTGCAGGAAAGGTAAAAAGGCCTGGGTAGGGAAAACACGCACAGTATTTATGTACTGTATTTAATAGAAATGTTGTGAACAATTGTGTAGAAAATATCCTAAAAGAAAGGATGAGCACACATTTAGACAATTATCCGCATATACATGAAAGCCTTAGCAGTTTTTATTTCTCATGCATATGTTACTTTTGGCTGCTGCCAGACACCAAGAACAATCCAGGGAGAAATCCACAAGCAGTTTAATTAGTTGCTCATGTCAGCAACTGTGGAGCAATTTAGAATAAAAAGCAGGAATGGTTGGACAACTGACATTAACTAGAGATGATCATCATCTTACCGTATATCTCAATGGAGAAAACTAATCAAGAACAATTGTAGATATGCTTAATTTTGTTTACAGTTTCTAGATCTGATGTGCCCTGATCTAGACTAGAAGAACAGATTAGGTATTGCCCTCTTTGTCTAACTAGAAAAAGTGATAGAAATTTTACACATGCAAATAAATAATTATTTGTTTAAATATCTTTGCACACCCCAATGATCTAGAGCTGGTTGAAACTTTGCTCAGGGTGCCAACACCCCTATCAATATAAGTGAGTGGCAGGGCACACCCTTGCCCAAAGGGGACAGAAATGGAGGCACTTCAGTCTGGGTGCTGGCCCACCTTGCAGTGCCAATAAGGACAAAGAGAAAGAATAAAGGGGGTGTCTATGTTAAACCCAGAACACTTTTTTCACATCTTCATCTGCTGGATAGTCTGTGATATTGTTTGTCCCCAGAAGATAAAGCAGTTTGGCCAATAATGACAAATAGTTTGTCCATATCACACTTTGTATGCTAGTTGAATATTTGGGAGGTTTTAAAAAACAGTCACTGCATGTGGTACAGGGAAGACAGGCCCAAGTAATTGAATTATTATATTTTAGTGCCAACATGATATTTTTAGTGAATTACATTGATATCTATGCAAAGAAAACATACATGTTACATACAAGGGTAGTACATTAAATACAAAGTCATGCTGAGAAAAAGTGGCAAGATATTTACAGGAATGCTGTGATTCAATAGGAAAGAGGGGCCCTGCCCAAGTGAGCTTCCAGTATAGTGGTTATGGGTATATTCGGTAGGCGGTTACAGGCCTGTCCTTTGTCCGTGACCATTTAGTAATATTATATACACACAGTTTATGAATCTGAAAACAAAGACCTGTATTGCTGAAGTTGAAAAGACAAATTCTAAATGGTAAGTGCAAAATCTCTTGTTAATATTAATCCAGGAAAACTGCCTTTTCTATTAAAGCTTTTAACCCTCTATTTAAAGAGGTTAATGTATCTGCGATACCTTCACAGTAAATTAAATTATTTTAATACTGGCTTTCTGTTGCTCAGGGTGGGATCTAATTTTAGTATGACCTCTTGATGTCATTACAAACTCTGTCCTTTGATACAGGCTGCCAAACTAAAAGGCACTCAGTCTCTCTGAATTCTGAATCCTATGAATTCATTACTGTATGCCTGCTATGCTTCTGGATGCCTCATGGAAACAGCAGTTTAGAAACCTGTACTGAGTCTGGGCATGCTCAGAAGAGGCAGATAGGGGATTAACATTCAGTCATTGGCTGTGATGTCAACTGTCAAATCCATAACTGACAGTTGCTAACTGGAAGAACCAGGAAGCAGAAACAGGGGAAACAGCACATTGTGCAGGATTTAAAGGACAATTATACTCAGCTTCCCTCTGCTCCACATCTTCGTGCAGTAACTTTTACCCAGGGTGAGGACCTGAACCGCTAGGTCCTCACCCCGGGATTCACGAAACCTACATCAGCTTGTTGCAGTAACCTTTCAGGTTAGACTTATATATTTCAGATTTCAAACAATTACATTTTAGGGTTTGAGGGGTGATTTACCTGTATGTAAGTTTTCATTTTAGGACTGGACTTGCCCTTTTCGGGTCTATTCTGCCTGAGGACAGATGGGCAGATTCAATCTGTTTTAGGGCTATTGGTTTTTATTACTCTATTCAGGTTACCCACACTTTAAAGCTGATTTCTGTTTTATTTCCCAATGCTAATGAAAGAATGTCTGTATTGTATGCCTCTTGTTGTTAAAATGTCTTTAAAATTATCATTTCACTTTTGCTTCTATACATACAAATAATAACCATCTTTAGCTATGTAGTCAGTGAGCTGCAAGTTTAGAATTAAACAGGAAGATTCAATAAAAGTTCTTATTGTTTAAAATGGTGCTAATTTTGCCCTAACCAATCAGATGTTAGCTTTCAAATGTTAAATAAGATGTGATTGGTTGGGGCAAAGTTAATCACAGACGTGGCTGCCGGCTGTGATGATAGCTGGGGGAGAGAAGGGCTGTAAGTATGAATCGGAAACTTTTTTTGTATCTAACACGGTTGGGGGTGGGCAAGGCAGAAGAACACTATATAAAAAGGATTTTACGCTAGGTAGAAGGGTAGCCAGATGGGATCCGGCCAGAGGACAAATCAGAGTCAGAAACCTTTTGGCAGGAAGACAGCTCCTACTATCAGTTTCCTGGACTTTGGACATCGACTGCAGGAGAACCATAAGGAGCAGGGATGTAAGTTAAGGATTTTTTAAAACTACACAGTAGAGCCAGCACTGGGGCAAATGTTAGATTTGGGGGTGAACATGCTCCTTAATTAATGAGCTTAAATGGCAACTGTACTCCAAAAGCCAAGATTGTTTGCCCTATTTTTACCTTTATCGGGAGGCCTGTTCACAACCTTTACTGAAGTTCAGCAGAATCAGCACTAGTATGCAGTGAATTTAATAGTGGCCATGGATGCAAGGATCGCGGTTGTAAAGTACTGGGATATGGATGATCGCCCAAAAATTGTACAATAATAAAAAAGAAAAAAATGTTTCCACTGCCCATTCTGATCATACAATCAATGGATTGTACAACACGATAATTGTACAACCCTTGAGAACGGCCCCGTTAAGGGCCGAAACACGTCAATATGCGTGTATAGAATACATTTTTCATTTTCAGAAGATACCCAGGAGTGCTCCGTTTTCTTCAGTTAATGCTCTATTCCCACCTTACAGCGGAAGCACCCGGGCAGTTGTTCAGTGGGGATTAGGAGTGCCGCTCCATTTTGGTTATTGTCTACACGATGTATGTATGTATATGTTTATTTATATATACTAGGGGACGCATCGCTGTACAATATAGAATACAAAAAGTCATACAAGGGGGACAGTAAATAAATATATAAATAAGTATGAGCATCATGAAATATACAAGTGCTTGAAACATGTAACATGAGGAAAGAGGTCCCTGCCCCGTAGAGCTTACAATCTAATTAGGTGGGTAACATACAGACACATAGGAAAGGGTGGAAGTGCTAAAGTAATAACTCGTACAGTATCAACAGTCCTATGTTGTGCTGTGCTCAGAGAGATAGGATGACAGGTTAGATTTAAACTTGTTTATTGAGGTTTCTTGACGTAGAGAGAGGGGAATAGAATTCCAGAGGATGGGAGCCAAAAGAGAAAAAGGTTTAAGGTGAGAGGAAGCAGTGTGAGTGGGGGGTCTATATAAGAGATTGTTCTGTGATGAGCGGAGGGGACAGGCAGGGACATATGGGACACTAGAGAGGAAATATAAGAAGGAGCAGCAGAGCGAAGGGATTTAAATGTTAAGAGAAGGGTTTTGTAGATAATGCGTTGTTTAATGGGGAGCCAGGTAATTGTGCGGCACAGAGGAGATTTAATTTCCCAATTGTTAGAAAGCGAGATAATGCGCGTGGCAGAGTTAAGTATGGACTGAAGCAGAGAAAGATGGGAAGCAGGAAGACCTGAAAGCAAAAGGTTGCAGTAGTCTAGGCATGATAAGATGAGAGCATGGATATGCATAGCCAGTGGCGTAGCTACAGACTTATGGGCACTGATGCAAAATTTGGGTATGGGCCCCACAACCCCGCCGCAAACACAAATCTGCACTGCAAACCAAAAAATCATTGGTAAAATGCTTTGTATATAACCACTGGTAAAATAGTTGGCACAAAGACTGGTTAAATGCTTGGCATGCAGACACTGATAAACTTGTTGAGCCAGACAATGGTTAAATGCTTGGCACACAGACAACGGTAAAAATGCTTTCAACACAGACCACTGGTAAACAGTTGGCACACAGACTGGCAATTTTGGAACCTTAGCACAAAATGGGGCCCCTTCTTTGCCAAGGGCCCTGGTGTGGTCTCATCCCCTGCACCCCTGGTAGCTACGCCCCAGAGCAGTAGAGCAGTAGTCGGAAGAGAAATAAATCTACAGATTTTCGCAATGTTACGAAGAAAAAAGCGACAGGTTTTAGCAACATAGTTAATGTGATTAGAAAAGGAGAGAGCAGAATCAATAATAACCCCTAAGCAACGTGCCGACTGAATAGGGTAAATGGAGGTGTTTTCTACAGAAATAGAAAAAGGTGGGATAGAACATGGTTTAGGTGGGGAAATGATTAGTTCGGTTTTAATCAGGTTTAGTTTGAGGCATCGGTGTGCCATCCATGAAGGGACAGCACGGAGACAGTGAGAGCTGCGTGATTGGGTGTCAGGACTAAGCGTGGGGGTGCATAAATATATTTGCGTATCATCGGCATACAGATGGTAGTTATAACCAAATGAGCGGATGACTTCTCCCAGGGAAATAGTATAGAGGGAGAACAACAGGGGTCCAAGAACAAAGAACACCAACATTAAGAACCGGAGAGGATGTTTTATCATCATATGACACAGAGTAGGTTCTGATTGAGAAGAAACTTATCCAGGCCTTTTTTAAAGCTATTCATCAAATAGCTTTAAAAAAGGCCTGGATAAGTTTCTAAAACTAAAAAATATTGAGAATTACTGGTATTAATACATATAGATCTGGTTGATCCTGGGATACTTTCCAATTGCCGTTTGGAGTCAGGAAGGAATTTTCCCCCCCTTTTTAGCTGTTTTTTTTGCCTTCCTCTGGATCAACTGTTAGGTAGGGTTAAAAAAAAAAAAAAAAAAGAGGGTGAATAGGTTGGACTTGATGGCCCCATGTCTTTATTTAACCTTAATTACTATGTTACTAAGTAGGATCGTAGCCAGGATGCCGCTTCATTCCGGATGCCCAAGGAGTGAATAATTTGCATCAGGAGGGAATTATCAACCGTGTCGAAAGCAGAGGAGAATTCGAGAAGGATGAGAATAGAAAAGTGGCCATTGGCTTTGGCAGTCTAAAGGTCAGGATTGTAGCATCTATGGCCAGCATTAGAAGAGAACTTCTTGTAACTGGGACACTGGATAGGGTTAATTGCAGAACTACAAAAGGAATACTTTTTTCATTTTTCGGGGCTGATGCAATAAGAGGTGAAACATTTTCTTGTGCTATTAACGTGCAGGAACCAATCAGATGTTAGATTTGCACTGGGCTAATGCAGTTCAATTACATGTAATTGGCTGCTTCAGATTGATAGCAAGGGCAAATGTTTACACCTTTTACGGCATCAGCTCCTTGCAGATTTTACAGCAGACATCGTGGCTGACTGAATTTTTCCAGCCCGGCTGAACAATAGACCTTGAAGCAAATGAACAGCAGAAACTTTGTCTGATGTATGGCTACCTTAAAGGACAAAGGTACTTGCATATAAAGTGGACAGAAATCTTGTGCACTGTTCGATAATTTATTGAACACTTAAACAGGCGTCCAACTGTGACCACGCCACAATTTTAAACTTTATGTATTGAAGTATTACCCACTTCCTAAAAGGAACTTGGCACTTTCATGAATATTTATTTGTAATAAAATTGTGACTGAAATGTCATTTTAACATTCATTCCCGATCTCCCCACCTAGAATCTATAGGTGGGCAGTATTGTAATCCTCTGGCAGCTTGCCAGACAGTGTAAGAGTCTTTAAGGATTAAAATTAGTGCTCCGTACAAATCTGAACTAAGCCTTCTAATTGCCAGTGTGTTCCTATATATCTGTCGTGCTTTATTTACTTTATTTTATGTAATCACCTTTGAACTACTGTATCTCATTTTATCCAAAACAAGCCTAAGACTTAAATACTATTAAATTTTAAGCATTCCTCAATACTTTTTAGGAATACACAGGAAAACATTCAGCAGTGCTAAATTTTACCTGTAAACCAACAGCCCAATCCCAGTCTTTAAACTATTTTGAAAAGCTTTTTTCGTCTACTTTAATACTATTTGAAATACAGGTTGTTAAGGAAAATACTTTGCTCAAAGGGGAAATACAGCTAAAATATAGACCCTGCATGAACTCTATACTTGCAAAATGAGATATATGAGAGATATGCCGTATGTAAGTGATAACTCCCACTGATCTGATTTTATTTTAGAATTTAGTTTAGTAAGAGACATGTGTATTCTTATATACTGTTAAAACATGCACAATCAAAATAATATAGTATAAAGAAAAGAGCGTCAAAGACTAAAACTTTGATGGTTGACTAGGAAAAATGGCATACAGAATAAATAATCAGTTATATGTGTGTATGAAATGAGTCTCATCGAGTACTGATCTACCATTCCATTTAAAGCAAGATGAAAGCAATAACAGCAAAAGAGCAGTTTCTAAGCAAACATATGATTTTCATAATATTAAAGGCAGTAGAAAGATCAATAGGAAGAATCATGAAATGAGCTTAAATCACTTGCTTTATTTATAAACCCAGGTGAGCAACGAGAAAATAGCCCAAAATAGGTACAGGAAATGAATCAAGAAGGACTTAGTCAAGTATCTTGTTAGACATGTAAAATGTTATTATACTGTAACACGTTAGTGGTCTACTTTAATACAATCTTTTTGGACACAAAATAGACTAATTCATATTGCATTCTAAATCCTGCACCCCATGAAAGGAATTACTCATCAGATATGTGGTATCAAAATATGTGGTACACATGGGCGTAGAAGGTTTTAATAGAGGGTTGCATGTCTTTTTAGAATAAATAAAAAGAGAATATGTACAAGGATGGTAGGAAACATAGTTCAAAATCCTTCACAGCACTTTATCTTTTAAAGGGGAAGTTCAGTGCAAAGACATATACAGGGTTATTCAATAAAAGTTCTTATCATTTAAAATGGTGCTAATTTTACCCCAACAAATCAGATGTTAGCTTTCAAATGTTAAATAAGATCTTATTGGTTGGAGCAAAAGTAGGGCCATTTTAAACGATAAGAACTTTTATTGAATAACCCTGATAGTTTTAAAGAAAAAAACAGTATTTTTCCATCCCAATAACCTTAACCTTCCAATTCAGCAATTTGTCTGTGTATAAATAAATGCTACCAAAACACTGACTCCTTGTTTGCAGGACCCCTAATAGAGACTGTTATGGTCTTGCCCATGATCCAGCTCCTGGGTTGATTCAGTTGCTCAGTAGAGATCTGAGCATGTTTGACCCATCCAACAGCCAATCAGTAGGAATTGCTGTTAGGAACATTCCAAGGAATTGGTGCATCCTGAGAAGAAGAAGGACCATTACAGAAACAGAAATGGCAGCTCACTAATGACAACAGCAAGGCATAGCAAAGGGTATGAAATCAATTGCTTTTTCAAAATGGAAGTGAATATGTGGAATAACTAGGTATGCATAACATAAACTAAGACTCAATCCTGCGCTGATCTGGTCCGGCTCCCATGCCCACCCGATCTGCAAAGCAGGGGGCTGGGCCAGCAGCCGTGGCTGTGATTAGCTGAGAGGCAATGTGAGTAGCTGCCATCAATGAAAACGTCGCTGGAACGAGGAGGTGTAAGTAAAGAAGGGAAGCGATACTGAAGTTATGAATATAGCAGTTGGGGATGGGAAGGTATCCCCTACACGGTGTCACAAGCTTTTATAGATACATAACTGCCAGCCACGGAGGGAATGGGAGTAAGGGAGGGAGAGAGGGGAAAGGGCTCTACTGAACATGCCTCATTCAGCCAGCTGGACCAGCAGCCACGGCTGTGATTGGCTGAAAGGGGGAAAGGGGGGGAAAGGGCTCTACTGAGCAGAACTGGAGAACCACAAGGAGCAGGGAAGTAAGGACCCTTCACCAAGAACACTGCTATGGACACAGGCTGAGTAAACACAGGATACGGATGGGCAGTGGCATAACTAGGAATCACTGGGCCCCCCAGCAAAACAATGAGGAGGTCCCTCATGGTTTTCTTGGAGGAGGCTATATCTGTAACAGTAAAAATTAAAAGATGGGACCTTCTTAGTTCACAGGCAACCCATTGGTGGATATTTGGACCCGACCATTTGGCGCTTCCGACAAGTTAAAGGTGTAGATGGACGGCCAAGCAAGGACAGCAGCTGAAATTCCACTATGTTCAATTGGCTGAAATTTTCCACTGAAATGCTCTGTATAGACATGTAATCGTGGGGCTGACCAGAAGTAAAAAATGGAGGAGCACACTACTTCAAGTGATTACTTCAGAGTGCAAATCCCACAATGTGCCGACCCACAATGCATGCGTGGTAGATGAACGACCATTTCAGCCGAGTATCAGTTAGTTTATGCCTGCTCAGTTGGGCTGAATGGCTTTTTGGTTGAACGTCGATGATCCAACCGGTCGGATCATCAATGGCCGTCCATCTCTTAGACCAGCGTTGCGGATCGTACCTGTGATCGCATGTCTGTACAAAACTTAAGAACCTTGTTCGGAACATTAATTGAGTCCTTGAAGTTAGTTAAATTCAATAAGCACTGTTTAGGAAAAAATAGGGTTCAGAAGGCTTATATCCACCAATGTTTGCTCAGGCGTATGGGTTGGGGGAAAGGGATAGAGATAAAAAAAAATAAAAAAATAGGTTAAGGTCAAGATATCTGTTAAAATCAGTTGAAAATTACATTCACAGTATATATATTAAAAATCTTTAACACATAATTTTTTTGTTCTTATTTTCTGTTGGATTTGTCTTTGTAAGTTCAGTGTTTTCAGCTAATGCTCCATTTTTTCGATTTGTGCTAAAAATTACATTGGAATTTCCACTACTTGTCACTGTGATACACTGTAAGTTTGCCCTTTTATAAATTCAACTGAAACCCCTGCAGAAAATTCATAGAGATGTCCAGAGTATAAAAATAAACAATTTCTTAAACTTTAAAGGGCAAATAAAATTTAACCCACTACTGGCAGCATTGCGTACTGTTAAAAATAATCTTTCCTTTTTCCTTTCAAATCCATATGGTTGTCCTGTAGTTCCTATTCAATGTCCAGGAAAGCGAAGAGTAGGAGCCTTCCTGTGTGTAATAAGGTTTTTGCCCCTTTCCCATCCTCCTGGAAGAATGTGGCATTGGCAGGGGAGCCCTCTCACCTTCCGGATTCCTCCATGTTGCAGTGATAGAGTCAAACATAAACTTTTTTCTGTTGTGTAGGGACCCTTCCCAAACCCAACCGCCATTTTTTAAATTGTAAGAAAGTGCCCAGAAGCTTAATTACCAAGCTTTGTTCCCTCGGCTAACTCAATAGCCGGAAGCCGCATCTGTGATTGGCTGACTCTCAGCCAATCACAGCAGTAGCATTAGAGGCAGAGGCCAAGGAAATGAAGCTTGGTAAGTAAGTTTCTCTGCACTTTTATAGCATTTAAATATGGCAGGTAGGGTTGGGAGGGGGGTTCCTACACTACAGCAAAAAATTAATTTTAGGGTGGAGATACCCTTTAACCAACTACCAGTCTGAAAGACTGTAGAAGTAAAGAATCATTTAGTTACCAGCAGCTGTCATAGGTTTAAATACCCACACTGCACTTTTTTTCTGTGATGGACAATGCATGGCGAAGCACAGATAACACACAACAGGCAACTGTAATCTACAAAAGTCAGTAAATATATATATTTTCCAACAGACCCTAAATACTTAGACACTGACAGTCTGAAATAATTACAGTCAATGGAGAAAAAAGTTACAGTTAATGCTCTGCTAATTCTAATTAAAAAAACAAGATCAAGGATGTAAATACAGGAACAAATATGGCAATAAAACACCCACTTCTATAATTGGAGCAAAATGCTGTTAAATCTTTTGAATCTAAAAACATTGTCCATTAACTTTTTTTCTTTCTTCCATGTGTTCTATAATTCCCTACAAACCCCAGAGTGTCTTCACTTTTTTCAGATTCCCTCTCTGTCCTGAGATACACCAGTTAGAAGAATACGTGATTGTATTCCTTCTACTCCTACTTGGACTGTCAATCCAATCCCTGTGACGTGATCCCCCCTCCCTGCTCTGAATAAACATAGAGATAATAGCATTAGCAGAGGGAGAAGGTTGCTTTGATGTTAGATATAAGGATGCACTTGACCCCCCTTCTTAATAGCTTTCACTGATTGATGATGGGTCACAAAGTGAGAGATCGTAAACTGTACTGATCTCCTTCTTCCGTGTCTCCAGGACAGCTTACTTTCTATTGGCCACTGTGCGTGGGTGGTGTTTGTCAAGGATGCTTGAAAACTTTTAACTCCTACTGCACATAAAAAGCTTGTCGGTTAGCCGGAGCTGAGACATGGAGGAGGTAACAGAGGGGAGGGAGAAGGGGGGAGTGCTGCACATAGATCTGACACCGTGGTTAAACAGAGTCAGTGACAGATATAGGATTAAGGCAGCACAGAGTACATGAATTTAACTTTGCAAAGGGGCAATGTGTTTTTTTCACTATATATGCCCTTTAAATCTTTTGAATCTAAAAACATTGTTCATTAACTTTTAACCAATTATTAAAAAGAAACAATGTCTGAAAATATAGATTATTATAGCAGTAAACTGTATAACCTTCCCTTAGGAAAGAGTGATATTCATCAGTAGACTTCCAAAGAAGTAACGTGTCAGTAAAACACTATGGGGCTCATTTACCCAGAGCCACTATCGCTCTGGATAAATGCTTCTTCCCCGATTTAATATAGTGTTTGCGAATGTGGATAAATCCCAGTAAGGTAGTGCTAATATGGAGCTAAAGTCGCGCTAACCGTTATCGAACCGGTTAGTGCGACTTTAACTCCATATATTTGCCCAGCGACTGGGTAAATGAGGCTTTATAATAGTCACAGTTTGTGTCCAAGACTCTTGTTGGATAGTCCATATAATTTTCTTCAATAGCAGGTTTTAATATTTTTGTCGTGTCATTCTAATGAACCTAAGTAATATTGCATCTTTTTCAGACTGTGGCACACTTGGCAAACCACATTTTATATGTGTCACTTAATGTTGTGATTGCTCATATTTAAAAAAAAACAATTTAAATCCAACTAAAAGTGTTTCCAAATTTTCAACCACATTTTCCAAGTTTTTAATCACATTTTTTGCCCTTGGGTTGAAATTTTCATTCAGTCCTGACTAAAATCTGCCAGATCTGTGGATTTTTAAAAACACACAGTTCGAAATTTTAACCAAGTTAATTTCTAAACTGGGACTCATAAATACCCTGCAAACCCTTTGAGGAAACCCTGTTGCCCAAACCAAGAGTATTAAAGACCCTGTGCACCCTTAAAACAAAAAAAACCTGGTTAATTCTTAGTTATTTTCCAGAAACCTCAAATGCTATTTTTACCAGTTTATTTTATGCATATGTAACCAGATATTAAATGATAAGTTCTATTTATTTCTGGCAAATAAGAGCTCAAAGAGCTTTTTATATTTTTGAGCATGTGCAGAGGAGGCAGCAGGTGAAACAGCAGGTGAAACAGCCTTGATTGACAGCTTACTCTGCCAGAATAGGGATAATAATTATTCTTAAATATCTGGTTAGTAATGTAGCTGTGTTTGGGGGCAGGTAACTGACAATTGACCAGTTTTTTTATTTTAAGCGTCAACATACCCTTTAAATTCTTTAATAATGAGAAACAATTTATTTTGTATGGGATGATTCATTGGGTTGCAATATGTCCAACTCTTTGTAGCATACAGACATTCTAAGGTCTTGATGTTATTAAAAGGTTTTGCAAAATATGAGCAAATGAATTCATTAAGAATATAATCCGAGCAGGTCCCTGCATTTTACATGTAGCTTAGTCAAAATGTTGAGTAGAATATGTTCTTATTCCAGTATAATTTTTTAAAAGGATCATTAATCTTAATAACTAATTATTTTCCTTTGAAACCTTTGCATTTTAATTGCAAGTGTCATTAATGCATTATTTACATGAATTGTCCCAGTTCTTAAGGATCATAGGGGCATTTTTGAGTATAAATTCTTTGATCACCTTGAATTTCTATGGGGCTTTTTAAAACAGCAACATCATTTTTCTGCACAGAAACGAACGCTCCCGACTCAATCTATTTTGAGCAAGAGAGAATGAAAGAGCCCTAAAGGGCTACAGCAAGGAGCTGTGAAATAAATGTTTTTTATTCTCTGTATTACTTATTTATTAAAGTTGCTGAAGCATAACTAAAAGGAAAAAGTCCAAGAAAATATAGAATACAATGGCCTTTAGATTTTAATGGGAGATATGGCTGGAAGCTATTACTTAATTATTTAATAAATCAGACCCTTTTTTTTGTTCAACATGTTCTCCAAGGTGTATTTTCCAACTTTAGAATGTTTCCTTTCAAATCTACTTAAAACCCCATACACACCAAAGTGGTTTCATGGTGCAAGTAAATACAATGCTCCAATTAACTTTTAGCATGCCGTAGGGCATTAAAAAATAACCCGCGTATATTTTACAATATGAAAAGTTCCAGTTAAACAAGGAACTTTGAGCTAATTTTCAGACAGTATTAAGGTAAACACTACCGGGTCAATTCTATATCAGCTGATTTTTGCCCAAATTAGTGCAAAACCCACGCTACCCAATGTATCGGGTTACTGTTTGTTTTTTTAACTAATTTAGCACTGGCTGTGCCTTTTTAAAACTTTTTGGAAATAGCACAGCATAGTTAAGTTTTGCACTAACTTTTGCATCTATTGAATGGAGGCGTAGACCAGTGTGTCTTATCTGTCTTGGATCCCACGATGACCCCTGAGGGCCATATGAATAAAGTCTCTTTTCTTTCATTTGGAAATTTTTTGGGCTTAGAAAGAAGCAGATTATTGCGGCAAAAATATTTCAACACACTTTTGCTGGTTAGCAGGGTATATTCAAAAAAAGATCAAAACACTTCCATAATTTCACAAGTATTACAATTGCTTTTTTTGGGGACTGTTCTAAGTTGGTAACAGGGTCTTTTTGTTAATGGAAGGTTGTCATTGCATTGCATTCCTTTGCCTGCTCTGCAAGCTCACATATGTGCATGGTGGTAGAGCTTGGAACCAAAGTCAATCATTGGCTGTGACATCAGCATCACGGCAATCATTGATGGCAGGGAGTCTAGGGACAGGAGAACTTAAGATGGCTGAATCATTCTACAAGAGACATTTGGTTCGTTAGAGTGAAGAAGTCCAGTCTTATCATTTAGAATAAATTCTGTCTCCTAACAAAATTAGTTTGAATTTAAAGAAACATTATTTTCAATATCCAATTTTTAAATAAATCGTAAACTGATTAAAAATAAAAACGGGACAGAACATTTACCCTACATACTGCTCAATTAAATGCTGTCCAGCTGACTATTACTCTCTGTACAGGTTTCTACATACAGAACAGAGTATGAGCTGTCAGATGTGATTTTGTTACATTATATAACAGAGAAAGGAAACAAAGTTTATAGTCAGGAGGCAAATTTAAGTTTAAATCAGCTTAGGTTCATTTTATTGAAGGAAAAAAGTTAATAAACTGTCAGGGAGATACAATATGTCCTAGTGGCATTTTTACCCGTGCATTATCCCATGATTCAATAACCTGGCGCAACGTTATTGCATTGAGGGAGCGTGCATAGGTAAGTAGCGGGGACTGAAAACCTGCAACAAGAAAACATTAAATATTGAGCAAAATAAAGGTGCAAGATCTAACGTTTTTTTTATTGTATCACAAAAGCTGTGCTACTTCCAAAAAGATTTGCAAGTGGCGCAGCCCCTACAAAATGGGAGTTAAACCCGGGCTACCGAGTATTGCATCTGGGTAGTGTGGGTTTCAAGAAAGCCCTGGACGATTGAAATAGAGGGAGGGGCAACATGACAAGGCTTGGAGATAGAGCAGGAAAAAGCAGTCAGGAAAGAGGGGGCTTATGGGAAGAAGAAGGCAGGCTGTAGGAGGAGCTAGAACTGAGGAGACATCTTGCAGCAGGGGAGGAAAAGGCCCACTCTCCCACCCTAAAATAGTTAAAGGTGTCACATACATATTACTTATTGGCCTATTTTATTCACAGGTTCAAGCGTGCACGCCAAATTCATGGGATGGCCTGGTCTAACCCTGAAGGTGGGTGGCCGGGGAGGATAGAAAAACAGTACCTAAAGTGAGGTAAATTGTTTTTGGTTAAGTTCATTGTAAGATTACAAAATGGAGGTGCCCTTGCAAAATAATTGCAGGAAAAGATCCAGACTGGCGGGGATCCTTCAGCCGACTAACTGGCAATATTCTGTTCAGGTTATAAATTAACATCGTTGTAACTGGTTTTAATATGTTTTAATATGTTTATATTAACAATGTTTTGGTTATGGATATTAAAAAAGTGGAATATGTTCATTTGTTAGAGAAACATGTATATCAATAAAAAAGAGCTGTGGCCAACACATTCCAACTAAAAAAGGTGTTGTGTCGTTTCTAAGAAGAGGGTAAAGGTAAGGAGGGTTGGTGGTGTGGCCAATAAGCGAAAGGTTGACCATGCCTTGATCATGCTTGTTTTACAGGGAAAATTAGTTCAGCAATCTTGCTCAAAGGAGTTCATCCTACAATAACATTTTCTCTGATTGAAAGGCCAGAGACTGCAAATTAAACTCATGTACATAACTTGTCTTTCCATGTTATTCCTAAATAAACATATACCAGCTTAAATTCAATAAAATATTCCATAAAAAAACTTCTTTCTCTACCAGTTTTGATTTTACCTCTTTTTAGTACAAGGGGACAGGAAGTACAGTAGCTGACAAGTGAATGTCTCTCTTTCTTTCTGGGCGAATCAGACTGAGAATGCCTGACCTCAATAGGGTAGGGGAGGGGGCAGTAATTGCAGGGCCCCCTGTACTCTCAGATTGTGATGTGTATCTTTCGGATGCAATGAAAAAACAAGAGACACAAATTATTAGTTTTTTTTATGGGTAGTTTATGGAACTTTTGTTTTAGGATGATATATAAATACAATCCATGTATTGGGGAACTTTGGAATATATATATATATAGAGAGAGAAATATAATTTAAATACAATAGAGGGACTGTGGAAGCACTCCTTAAGCTAAATTACAACTATATTTTGCAGAAGTGCTACTGATCTGGTCAAACATTTATACAAACAAAGACAAGATAATCAATGCACATTCCTGGGCGCCATACAATATCACATTATCTGCACACTGGCATACATTATAAACAAAGGGGTTTTAGTATACATTACTGTGATCACATAAATGAATCCAACCACATCAAAGAAAACCCCAGTCTGGAAGGTCCCAACTTCTAACCTTTTTTTACTTTAATTATGATTAGCGAACTTTTGCATTTCTCATACTTGCACCCTGGATCAATATCGCAGGCTTTCTCACTCACTTCCCCCCAGCCCTTTGGCTTTTTAAAATGAGGGAAGAGGCCATCTAGTGCTTTATATTAAAGGCATAGGACCTCCCATAAAAGGGGCATGTTGGGGGTGCTATTACCACATGGAGGCTTGACCAGGCCTTCCAATAAATACATACAATACAAGGATTGTGGAAGCACTCCAATTAGGCTGATTTACAACTACATTTAGCGGAAGTTCTACTGACCTGGCCAAACATTTATACAAACATAGAAAAGATAATCAATGCGCATTCCTAGGCCCTCATACAATATCATATTATCTGCACACTGGCATACTTTACAAACAAAGGGGTTTTAGTATACATTACTGTGATCACATGAATGAAAAGCCTTCCAACCACGTTAAAGTATACGTACACTGTAAAACCAACTTTAGTTGCCCCATAGCCTACTTTGCATACTTGAATGTTGCTGGCTTCCTCCTCTTTGATATGGCTGCTGGACAGAGCAGGATTATCCACAAGGCAACCCTAGGCAACTGCCTAGGGCCCAGGAAACTTCTGGGGGCCCAGCTTCAAAAGCAGTAACAATTCTAGTCTATACAATATATTTAATAAAAAAGGGGCCCTAAATTATGGCCCTGCCTAGGAACCATATTAATCCATATCTGCTGCTGGAGCTCCACCCCCACAAGATCTTCAGAATTTCTCCATCTCTAACCAGTCGAGCAGGTAAGGCTTGCGTGGAACGTGCACGCCATTTTGTGCGTGTCCTTGCGCCATTCCCGGGGTGTGCAATGACGCCATGTTGCATGCACCGTGATGCCGAGCACATGCACACTCCACACAAGCCTTACCCGCTTGACCACCTGGAGATGAAGAAATTCTAAAGATCTCGTGGGGGTGGGAAAAAAAAATACACACATTTACTTTTAAACCCACAGCTATCTGGGCAACTATAGTTGGTTTAAGGTAACCCCAGTCTGGAAGGTCCTAACTTCTAACCTTTTTTACATTAATTATGATTAGCAAACATTTGCATTTCTCATACTTGCGCTCTGGATTGATATAGCAGGTGCAGGAATGTGCACTGATTATCTTTATTGAAAAATAAAATTTCATATAATTTGATATTGGTTTAACAAGTTGATAACAACTCATCATGCACTATGTGTAGCACTAAATGACCATGTACCAAGCAGGCTATGCGAGAAACACACTTGTTGTGGCTGAACATACACATAACATCATCTCCCATTATCAGGTGTATTCAAGCAAACCTTAAACAAAGTATTATGGGCCATATTTATAAAGCCGTGGTATCGCTAAATAGCACTATCGTTATTTTACGCTCGGTATCGGTATTTTACGTTCAGTATCGTTATTTTACGATCGCTATGGTTATTTTACACTCGTTATCGGTATCGTTAAATAACGATAGCGCACATAAAATAACGATAGCGATCGTAGAATACCGATCGTAGAATACCGATCGTTATTTTACGACGGATCGCTAAAATCCGATAACGATATTTTATAAATATGGCCCTAAAAATCCAAAGTGAAAATGTTCCAAGAAGCTTCTATTTGGAATCTACATATATTTTGCAAGGTAAGTTAGTTTATATGCATCTTATGAACATGTAAGTACAGGTTGGTTTAGAGCTCTGTAATTTGGTTAACTGATATGCACAGAAGACTTTGTAAGATGAATGTGTCCATAGCTCCAATAACTACTACCGACACTGTTGCCTCCCAAACTCAGATGCTGGGAATCCTGTGATCAGGGGTAACTGTTTTCTTTGTAACCTGGCTACTATGTACCTGGTTTCCCTCCTAATTAATTTGGCTTGAAAAAGCCAAATTACTGTTCTTTCTATTTCTTCATCTTCTTTTTCTTCTTCCGTTTTCTTCTTCCGCTTTTTTGGACCGTATCTCCTCCCACAGTTTTTGAGCTAGAGACATGAAATTCAGTACAGACGTGCGGGGCATATAGGAGAAGTGTGCTATCTTCTAGCTAAGAAATCCGCGGCAGCGTTACGGCTTTATCTGCGAATTTCCGGACATTTTTTCCCATAGACTATAATGGTAACAAAGCAAGGTATCAAAGTAGAGGAGCACACTACTGCAAGTGAAAATTTCTTTAATAGTGCGAAAACAACATACAACGTTTCGGGACTCTGCGCCCCTTCCTCAGCAGAATCCCGAAACGTTGTATGTTGTTTTCGCACTATTAAAGAAATTTTCACTTGCAGTAGTGTGCTCCTCTACTTTGATACCTTGCTTGGTTATGGAGCCCTGGAAGTAGGGGGCTGAGAGAATTGCACCTACCTATTTGTCTGGCTAAACCAGCCAACAGCGATGTGCCTAAGTACTCTTGAAACTTTTGGAAAGTATAATGGTAACAATCCTCAAATGTGGATATTTCAAAACAGTTTTGTTCATGGTCATAAATACAAATGGTGATACCCCCAATTCCCCACACAGACTTATTTTTACCCATATTTGAAGGGTAACTAAAGTCAAAAAAACTAATTTAGATTTATCCTCAATAAAAGATAATTTTATGGTTATAAACACAAAAAAGACATACCCCCTCAACCAGACCCAGGTACACACACCTACTAATCTACTAATTAATTATGGTGGTAGCCATACTTAAAGGATAACAAAAGTCAAAAAACTAATTTAGATTTATCCTCAATAAAATATAGTTTTATGGTTGTAAACACAAAAAAGACATACCCCCTCAACCAGACCCAGGTACACACACCTACTGATTTACTTATCCATTACTGTGGCAGCTATGCTTAAAGGGTAACTAACGTCAAAAAAAATAATTTTGATTAATAATAAAAAAGGTTTGTTTTTTTAACCCCCATGTGGCACAGTTACATACACCTACTGACCTACCCCTCCATTACTGTTGCAGCCATACCTAAAGGGTAACTAAAATCAAAAATAACAAATTTTGACCAATCATCAAAATTTTTTGTTTTTTTAACCCCCAACCGGACACAGGTACACACACCTACTGATCTACTTATCCATTACTGTGGCAGCCATAACTAAAGGGTAACTAAAGTAAAAAAATGTTTTTGACCAATCATCAAAAAAGTTTGTTTTTTTAACCCCCAACCCGACACAGGTACACACACCTACTGATCTACTTATCCATTACTGTGGCAGCCATACTTAAAGGGTAACTAAAGTAAAAAAAAACAAATTTTGGCCAATCATCAAAAAGATACAGAGAGGTTCAATAAAAGTTCTTATCATTGAAAATGGTGCTAATTTTGCCCTAACCAATCAGATGTTAGCTTTCTGATTGATTGGATCAAAATTAGCACCACTTTGGGTTGGGTACACACAAAAGTTTTTTTTTTGTCCCAAACAAGCATTCACTACAAACTCATCATTCCCATTATTGAGTTTTAAAATCTGCAGCAAACAGACATATTCCCTTCAAGCCAAATTCAAAGTTTATACTTAAACTTTCCCTTTCTAGTTCTGCTGTTGCCCTCTTAGGTGTGCCTGCCTCAACAAAGGCCTATTGGTTTTTGCCTAAAAACGTCTATCTGCAGTTTAGGACTGGATAATTGGGGCCCACCAGGTAATCTGAGACCAAGGACCAACCAGGGTGAGTTTAGGGGACACCTAACATTTCATAACTCTATTATAACTCATTTACATTATCTTATTGTTTATTAAAATGTGTTTCTTACTGTCTCTTTGCCTTTCTTTGTTTACTTGGGTGAATTGGCTGTGGGCCCACTGGGTGATTCCCCTGTAACCAAGTGGGATAGTTCAACACTGTCTATCTGCTCCCTTGAGGCCATGGATGGTGAACATATTGCCTAGAAGGTTTTGGGCAAATTTGAATAGCAAACAGCCAGCGGAGTGACCAAATATTTAACTGCTCTTCTTTACTTTAGAAAACAGTGGGAAAGGGAAAGATACATTTGTGTGTTTGTGTATGCATGCATGTGTATGGGAGTGTATATATTTGTACATAAACATCTATATATATAATACTGTATGTAGTAATAACAGCCAAACATTTTCCCCTTACACCTGTAGTGGTTTTCTTATATATGCAGGGACTGCAGTGGGAAAGTACATTTCTCTAAAATGTCCTCGTCTTTCACAAATGATTCCAGTCACTGCCTTGTTATTTCTTTTCTCGGCTTTGGATGCAGACAGTTTTTATTATATACTATACTCATTATATGTGATTATGGAAGCATGTCGAAATTGCACTATTTGGAGATGATGTTGGAAATGGAAGGCTGGTACATTTATTGGAATTATATATTTCCTATGCCGTACTTTCAAAGAATGAATTTTACATGCATTTGTGTTTTTAAGAGAAAGGAGATAAAAAAAATCTTGTTGTTTAAAGAATGGCTTTGGTCTCCACAAAATTAAAAATTGATGCTGTAGACACATTTCCCCCCATAATTTTTCATTGCTCGTGGGCCTTTGCTAAGGGCAGTGATGCATAAAAGGAAAAAGGGAACAATTTTCACTGCTTTTTTCTATGCTTGAGTTCAGTCACATAAAAACACTTTACTGCTTAGTACAGTGCTTCATTTTTAGCACTTAGCGTTTTAGCTAAAATACAAGTACAGAACCAAAAAGCTTTGGTGCTGGGAAATTCAGCCCACTTCATGGAAATGTACTGAACACATTGGTTTTACTATTTACCTGACCTTCCACCGTACTTTCAGCTTTAATAATATTTAGAAAATAAACTCTATAGAAATGTACAATAGTTTCTCTTGCTTATTGGTTATAATTATTGTGTAAGTGTAATGTACAGTACTAGAATAGTTCACACAGTTGGGCAATATAGAGCAAGCACATGTTACAAAAATTTATAGGGAAATAGAATAAAAATGAGTGTAAAGGTTTGGCCAGTTACAGAATCGCTTTGAAAAGTTTTTGCTTGCAAGAAAGGAAGATAAAAGGCTGTAAACTAAAAATGTTTAAAGTCTAAGAAGTAGAGGGTAGATAGTAAAAAGGTGGGTTTGCTAACTCGGGGAAAGTCTACTGTTTTGAGAATAGTTTGGAATAGCTTAAAGTATTTATAAAAGAGCTGGTACTATTCTGAGATGTACAGTAGCCTGCCTGCATAAGCCTGCATCAAAGGAATCTTCATGGTTTTGGGGGTTGCCCCTTATGTGGAGGACTGCTGACATCTGATTGGTAGTTCAAGGGGTACCCCATGACCATTAGCCAATCAGACGGCTTAGGGGGGCAAACTTATGCAGGGTACATAGTGAAAATGTATCTCTAGGTAATATGTATCTCTATTTTTTAAAGGTACATATGATCCTCAGATATGGCCATTTATGTGAAAATAAAGAAACCAAGCCTAAATAGAGGTGAGGGGGTTCGACACCAACTGTCTGCCATGTACAATGCTGTTTTGACACCTTACCCTGGGCGTTCCTATAACACCTCTTAGCCACTATCCAATCACGCCCTTAACACTTGGCTGTGATATGCTAATTGGGATTTACCAGGGTACATAATTGCCAAAGATTCTTGTACAAGTCATTCTAAATTGAGAAAGCCAGTCGGATGACTAGCGAAACGTCTTCAAGAACTAAACTTCAAGTCCAGTTGATCTAATTGAATACAACAGATATACCATGACCTGGATGAATGAGAACCTTCACAAGCATACCCCTTTAACTATAAAGCATATCATATCAACTACCCCTTCAACTTTAAAGGTATCTTATCAACTTCCCCTTCAAAATCGGGTACAGCATCTTCTCACATTAATTTATTCTTTAGAGTAAACACCCAAACATCATTTGCCCCCAAATTTTTACATTTTGCAATCTCCAGTCCCTTAATACAGACTATGTTGCACAACAATAACCCGTACATTTAAAAATACTGCTATCAACCAAAATGAATTATTGACTCACAACGCCCTTCAGAAAACACAATTCAGATGCCACACTCAGATACAATATGAGCAAACAGTCCATATGCACACTGTCCACCTGGGTGCAAGCCTCTGATTCCCCACTTCCAAGGAAAAAGATTCAAACCAATAAGATAAGATGCAGAGGCCCACTCCAATGCAAGAAGTGAATTTATTGTAAAACACATCAAGTAATCACAATATTTTGAGGTTCTAAGCCCACTTCATCACCTGATGGAGGGGGCTTAGACCCTCGAAACGTTGTGATTATTTGATGTGTGCTTTACAATAAATTCACTTCTTGCATTGGAGTGCGCCTCTGCATCTTATCTTATTGGTTTGACTCACATACAATAAATGCTTGCAAAATAAAATGACACATGGAAAAGAAAAACACCTTTCACAGTAACACAAAAGATTAACCACATATATAGTCACACATTGATAGATGACTGCTGCTCAATGCCACCAATATTCATTTCCCACAGTGTTGGCCCTTTAAACATCATTGCATTATATACATAAAAACAAATCCAGTCTTGTTCCGGTCCACATTTTACTTAAAGTGTAATATACAGCTAGCAGGGCATTCCTGAATATCTGTCCTCCAGCAAGTCTCACAGTAATAGTGGATAAATATTACAGGTGATGAGAAAGAGACAGCAGGTAAAGTGAGAAAGGTAAGATTTGTCAATAGCTTAGAAAAATGAGTAACATAGTGTGTGATTTAAAGGTGCAGCTTTCCAATGGACTGAACTTTGATTCACACTGTACATATGCTTTAAGGAATAAATCTTATTGTTTGTGGTTTAGTAGATCAGGTAAACATTGCCCATTTATTACTTAATCCCTTGGTTACCAGTAGAGATGTTCGAAACTGATGAGTTTCATCCCGTTTTCGAATTTTCGAATTTACAGTTAAAGATTCGAAAACGGACCCATAGAAGTCTATGGGAGAAAAAAATTCGAAAGTTTCTATCAATTTGAAGGGTGAAATAGTAATAGTAGGTTACTGTAAATAACACAGGGACCTGGGGAATGGTCTGGGGAACCGGTAAATATAAGTAAAATTAATTTAAAATCTATCTTTCCTCACAATCGGACTGTTTTCGAGCTTTCGCAGGCTATTTTCGAGGGTTACCGAAATCGAACATTACTTTCGAGGGTTACCGATATCACAAATTCGAGGGTTACCGAAATCAGCTTGTACATTCGAGGGTTGGCGAAATCGGCACATACATTCGAGGATTACCGAAATCATCTACACTTTCGATTTCGATAATCATCTACTTTCGATAATCATCTACTTTCGTTTTCGATAATTATAGAATTTTCGATAAAAATCGAAAACTCGGAAAATTCGAGTTTCGAAAAATCCGGGAATTCCGAAAGTTTCGTCGGGACTTCGAAACCGCCGGATTCGATTCGAAACTGGGTTCTATTAGAACCCAAAGTACATCCCTAGTTACCAGTTAATCAAAGGACAGAGTCCTACATCATTTTGTTAGTCACTGTAATTAAATTATATTCACAAAGAGCAGAGATATATTGAATAAACCAGGGCATTAATGGTATAAATTGATGCATTGACAATGTAGTTAACACCTTTTACGAAATGATTTGAAAAGAGAAATTATTAGAGTTTTGCAAGAAAACAGATATAAAGAATAAATCATAAATGCCAATGCACATAGTGGGTCATAGGCAATGAGAATGTGTTGGGAATGTTATTAGATAGACACAAATTCAGTAAGTGACTGGACATGTGCAGTGAAAGAAAATCGAAAGTAACCACAGTAGAACAGACTGGATAAGAAGCACACTAATATTAATGCAGATTCCTACAGCATAAAAGGATTCATTCATCTAGATGTGAACAAACGTGCACAATTCTGGTTCAAATTCTATTATAATGTTTTAATGGAAAATGAAAATATTATTTACTTTCATAAGTTTGAAATGTAAGTTGTCATCTTTAAGTCCATTAGTAAAATGTGCCTCACACACGAAAACATGATTGGTCAAATGAGACTTTTCCATCTGAATTGTTCATACTTTCCTTTGCGTCAGGTCCATTTAAATGGTAGTTTTGACAGTCGAGCTTGCAGTTAAATTGGATCATAGTCCTAGTATAATAATGACTTCATGGGAGTTCATTAGTGAAGACAGTATACACCCCCTACAGCTTTTTATGTAATGATGGTTTATTATTCAGCTTCAATGTAAAATAGCAAGAATAAAATGTACAGCAATAAGATATAGGTTCTTCTAACCAGTTTTTCAAGGTTAAAAAAAAAAAATAATATAAAAAATTAAATATTTATGATTAAATTGCCCAAGCCTTCAGGTATTGCAATAAATAACAATAACTCAAAAAGAGGGAGAATGAAGTAGGATATTATCTGAGTGTAGTGCTTCTAGACAAATATATAGATAAATGACATGAAAAGGTGATGAGACTTATATGATATTTGTATTGATCTCAAAGCTGCAAATTTTACAACTACCTTATTTAAAGCCTTCTTTGCCTTTAGGCCAAACAACAAGATCCATACTGCATGGCTACCATCGTAAGTGGATAAAGCACAAGAAAAGGAACATGTACAATAGATATTATAGAATATTGTGTGGATTAGTTCTCAATAGGATTATGTTTTTCTTTTGCGTAAAAATTCTAATTACATAGTAGCATAGTATTGGATGTTGTATAAAGACATATGTCCATCTAGTTCAACCATTATACCCTACCCATAATGCCTGTCTAACAAATGCATAGTAACAGTATTGGAGGTTGTATAAAGACATACATCCAACTAGTCCAACCTTTATACCCTACCCATAATGCCTGTCTAACAAATACATAGTAACATAGTATTGAAGGTTGTATAATGACATACGTCCATGTAGTCCAACCTTTATATCCTGCTCATAATGTCTGTATAACAGTTACATAGTAACAGTATTGGAGGCTGTATAAAGACATACATCCATCTAGTCCAACCTTTACACCCTACCCATAATGCCTGTCTAACAAATACAAAGTAACATAGTACTGGAGGTTGTATAAAGACATACATCCAACTAGTCCAACCCTTATACCCTACCCAAAATGCCCGTCTAACAAATACATAGTAACATAGTACTGAAGGTTGTATAAAGACATACATCCAACTAGTCCAACCGTTATACCCTACCCATAATGCCTGTCTAACAAATACATAGTAACATAGTATTAAAGGGTGGAAAATGACATGCGTCCATGTAGTCCAACCTTTATATCCTGCTCATAATGTCTGTCTAACAGTTACATAGAAACATAGTATTGGAGGCTGTATAAAGACATACTTTCATCCCTTACATGGTTGAGGTAGTATTTCTGAAAATGCTACCTTGGAGAGCCTTACTTTTTTCTTTTTGGAATGGCTGCTCCAAGTTCATGCTGCAGGATGCATATTGTGTAGCACCAATATAACTATCTATCCTAAAACACTAAAGGTGGCCTTACACATCCGATTTCCACAGCATGTGTGTTGACAGATCACATTGGTATCTGTCGCACACATGCTGTGGGAACTGCACACACAGACCCTACCTATTACCATACGCGGTAGAGGGATTGGTCGGCTGTGCGGCCACAAACAGTACAATCGGATTGGCTCCCTTTACTTAAAGTAAAATGCATGTTTAAAATGCAGGAACTCACCCATAGTCCCTACTTTTGCCTGGGTGTCTCCTGCTGGATCCATGAAGTTATTGAATAAAACACGGGTCACTCCTGGGTCTTTTCAACATTGTTTATTTGAACTGTGCAGCCATAAGCAGCAATGTTTTTGGCCTTTATCAAGCCACTTTTAGTACATCTAGTTATAAAAAGAATCTGGCTAGATTTTTGTTTGTTTTTTAATACGAACATGCTATTATGTATACTTGCAGTGGGAACTACATACATGGCCATGACCAGTCCCCATACATGGGGCCAAACATATTAGCTCCCTCTTCTTAAAACAAAGGGACCCAATATCAACCAATGAAAATGTTCTGCCTGGAAACAACCAACTGTAATGCAGTTATTGTTAGTGTGTCAGCATAGTTGTCTGTCATTTTCCGCCCCCACACCTTCCATATGCTCAGTAAATCCCATATCTGAAAATGTGTATGGCCACCTGAAAGATTTGAACAAATGTCACACTGGAGATTATCATCCAAAGCAGACAGTCCTCTTCCATATGGGGATTCACATTGCCGAGTGTAGGAACCTTTACAGAGCTTGTTGGAGAATGTATGCCCAGACAGGTATGGAGTCAGGTATTGGGAGAATTGATAATTACATCAACCAATATAAATTATGTCTAAATAATTTTTCTTCTCAAATCTATTGGCCTGAGTGGTACCAATGGAAAATAAGGTTGATAATTCCCTGATTTTCCCATATTTATAAAGCCCTTGAAAAGAATTTCCACCCCCAAACTAAAATTTCAGATTTATCTAATTAAACCCCAAATCCTAGACTTCGCTAGGTTAAAAAACCTCCCTGACCCTCCTAAACATACTTACCAGAACCTGACCCCTTGCCGGTTCTGACTGACTTCCTAGTAGCAGACGTCAGTGAGAGCTGCAACTCTGATGTCAAGGTTAATCACTGGCGGACTTTGTTACACAAGCCTCTGCTACTGCTAGTGCACGGTAATGGCAGCGGCAAAAGAAATGCAAGGGATCTGGTGCTGGGAAATATTTAGGAGCGTCGGGTAGAATTTTTGTCCTAGCAAGGTTTTTGGGGGTAATTAGCTTAATCTGAAATTTTAGTTTGGGGTGGACATTCCTTTTAAAGCAGAGACAAACAGACACAAGTTCATGGCAAAAGTGCCCAGAGCTTTATTGCGCGTTGCAGCCTCAGAGATAATGCAGCAGTTGATGAGCTGAACAGACTGATAGACTAGATAGATTTGAATTTTTCCCTGTGTCTGATCTTGGCAGTAAAACTCTAGGAATGATGTCGTACAAGAAGATTTTCTCCTTTATTTTCCTATGATGTCAGATTTTCTAGTCTTTTTCCTCCTTGTTTTTTCCTCTAGGGAGACAATCAAATCCCTTGACTTGTTTTACAAATGTCTTTAAACCGCCGCCATTCATCTGTTATTAAATGGCATTTAACAGACTCTAACTTTATGGTATATGTTTTGTTTTACCTTGAAAATCCAGTCCTGCACTTGGGCCTCTATTTAAAATAGAAATAAAGCTAAAATGTAATTGACCCTGAATATATTCCATCATTTCTATCTTGCCTATGTAGCTGGCACTGCTGACATTAGTAGAATTGTAGAAAAAGTATCTGCAAATGTATTACATTTCCTTATTTCTGCAGCCCCCATCCTACTGAGTAGCAACTGTTTCCTTTTTTTGACTGATTAGCAGGGGCTTAACTACCAGGGGAGCAGACTCTGCAACTGCAGGACAGGACCTTTTCTAGAAATCTTGGTGCCCTACCATGATCCCATCACAATCCCAAGCGAAGTGTGGCCTAACTCTCCAAGAGTATTGCCGTTAACACTTCAGTGGCAGCAGACTTTCCTATAAATAATTTCAGTGCTAGCACTTTCCCAAAGTATTGCCATTAACCCCTCAGTGCCAACACTTTCCTGAGAGAATGTCTATTAACACTTTCAGTGCCAGCACAGTATTACCTATAAAGGGCATGTCCACCCCCAAAGCTATAATTTAACCCACTACTGGCCCCACTGTGTAGTGTAATAAAATCCTTACCTTACATCCCAGCTCCAAATGGCTGCCCTGCTATGCTCCTCCAAAGTCCCAAAAACTGGCCACCTGGAGCCTAGCAGAGTCTATATAGGACTCTGCCTCCTGTCTCTCCTCCACTCCTCCAGGAGGATTTTGACATGCTCACTGCAGCCCCCCCCCCTCTCCCTCCCCCGAACTCTACTTACCTTTCCTCTCTCCCCCCGGCGTTGCCTTTCAGCCAATCAGGGACGTGGCTGCCGGTCCGGCCCCCTGCTTGCAGTTTCATGCAAGCAGAAGGCCGGGCAGTGCAGTGATGGGTTGAGGAAAGGTAAGTAAAGATCGGGGGACTTTCTGATAATTCTATTATGGTGGTTCGGGCTGGGGGAGGAAGCTATCCAATATAACAAAATTTTTTTGTGGACATGCCCTTTAATGCTTTCAGCTGCCAGCTTTAACATGATATACAGTATGTACCTGCTTTCCATGTCTCCTCCTCTGAATTGTTCACTTCTCACCTACTCTAAGTTCTAATTGGAGAGTTGGGTGGAAGGAAGAAAGGGGCATGGATAGGGATATCATGGCTGCTAGTCACAGGGCCACTGCTTTAAAGTCCTCAACAGTTTTAACCGCCAGGTTGATCTCCAAACGAGCGTCCGTTTCGGCCGATAAAGTGCCCATACACGGGCTGACCTTTAGTTCTATTAGCTGAGCTCATCCTCCCCCCTCCTTCCTTTACCCTCACTTCATTTGTAACATTGTTTCCAAGTAGAGGGAGCTGAGTTCAGGGTCTCTACTCACTACAAAGTTGCAAATTACAACAGAACAAGGAGAGAAGTTCTAACACAGCAAGTAAAAGTTGACACGGAGATGCGCTAGGGAGAACTCTAGGAGCCCTGGTTTAACATAAGTGCCCTAGCTCTTTGCCTAGGTGGCCTAATATCTATAAAGTGCCCTGCCATAGGGATGCCTGGGAGCCTGGGGGCTCATCTTATTTTTCTATGACAGATATAGCCTCCTCCCAGAAAACCCAGTAGATGAAGCAGGGATAGGGGCCCCATCATAGTTTTTCTGGGGGCCCCAGTGATTCCTAGTTACACAGCTGCTGCGTGTAAATCACACAGATTGTGCATCCCTGCTCTTGATACCCATCCTCCAAATTTCTACTTGTAGTGTCGGTCTGGCCCTGCCTCTTTCCATGTTCTAGTACTTGTTGAATGTGAAGGTGCACTCTGCAAGAAGTGTATTTTCTCACTTGCCAGTATGGAAACAGTGAGACTGTGAGAGGTGTGGCCAGACTGGTGCAATGAGTGGAACCAGGAGGACTGGTATGGAAGATCTAGGGGTGAGGACCTAGCTGTTCAGGTCTTCACACTGGGGCATTATTTTTAAACCCATGGTATTTAAAAGTTCCAATGCCACAGGTTATCATACATTTACGACCGTGGCCCTAAAATACAGCTACAATATTGCGTAACTATGGACATACATGTGACCACACATGTATGTCCGTGGGTGTAAAACCATCTACCACTCCAAAACTCAGGGACATTGTGCAATTTATCAAAAACAAACTTTATCATTCATATCCATGTTTAAATGGCAGATGTGGATCTTTTGTCCCAGAGGAAGTGGCAGATACACAGTGAAATGTGTAAGAACCCCCCCAGACTACACATGTGCCGTTTATATATGGATATAAAGGATAAGTTTGCTGTTGTTGGACATTGTCCCTGAGTTTTGAAGTGGTCCGCCAACATGCTTTGTGAATTGCACATATATAACCAGGGAGCTGGCCCTGTGAAAAGGAAGTGAGTCCTGCACACCAGGGTACGTGATGTCACAGCAGGGTCCTTATGGTGGGATCTGCTTCAGTACTTCATTATTTGTTTTTGGGAAGAAAAAAAACATCAGTCAAGAACAGCTAAGAGATTTTTGAAGCCATGACAACAGATGAGTCTTTAAAGCACATACATTATTAGAGTTTAACAGTAGTGAGAGAATTAACAGATACACTATACTCAATGTAAAAGAGAGAAACAAGCTAAACCGTATAAAGTGCGGATTCCTTTTAATCATTCATGTTCCAGCAGCAATTAAAGAGCTCCGGACAGGAAAGCAGAATTGTAGATATGAAGGAGTTGCAATATAAATCTCTGACCATTAATTTAAATGAAACCACACTAAAACCTCAACATTCCTCTCTGTGCCTGACCTCATAATTGTGTTGCCTCAGAGATTTAATTGGGCTGTAGTTGTTAAATATATGGTTGCTTGGCAGTCACACAAGCAAGTCTTTTTTCTTACTTTTATTGTAAGACTTCCAAATTATTCAGGGGGAAAAATTGTAAACCACTGACTGATGAATTTAGATCACGCATGTGGTCAATACAAGGATTTGTCTTTGTAGAAAAGAACGTCGGGTTTGTATGTTTAGAAACTTAAAACGTTTCATAAAATTGGAATTATTTGTTACAAGAGCTTCATCTAAGAATAAAACCTGTTTGATGTACAGTTAAAGGTTAGACGCACTTTTATCTCCTGTCTGTTCGTGCAGCATTTAAAGTTTAATAACAATCCGTCTTAATTCCTTATCATGAATACACAGCTTGCGCCAAAATTAGAACTTCTGAAGAGAATGCAGCTAATATGCATTTTCCATCTTTCTAATTAACAGATGCAGAAAGTAGGCTGGGTTTGCAATGATCATAGAAGATTTGCGAAAATGGGATGTGTGTGTGTTATAAAGGAATAGTTTTCCATTTCATAATATTCTACTTTGCCGCGAATGGTAATTATTTTCCCATTGGAATCCTTTATTTTCGCCTATTTCTATAATTACTTATATGGAGTGGGTTGTGAAGTGTCTTTTACTGAACAAGTCTGACAGTTTGTCAGTGCACGTTCAGCCTTGTCACATCTCCAGAACATATACTTTTCAAAGCGATAGTCTCTCTCCATGAGAACCAAAAAATGTAAATGAGGTCCTTCCTCGGGGGAATCACATTTCATTCGTGGAGCGTGGCATTAGAAATCCTGGAATTGTGACATTTTTTATTGTTTGAAAGAAGCCAAGAGGCTACTGGGGGATTAGGACCAGATGTCACATGAATTCTAAAATAGTATCACTGAATCAGATATGCCGCTCTCTTTGCTATTGATCAGCTAGTACATGTCTTGCAAATTAGAAATGGTTATATTGCCATTGTCCAATGTAGTGATTGTAATTCCTTTCTAATTATCAGAAAATAAAGGACACATTAAGAAGAATGTACAAGCTGTCTAGCCAGTAATGATGTTAAGATCTATAAAAATGTGCATTTGAGATGTAATCACTGTACTGATCCGGAGCATGCCTTTACTTAGCTCACCAAGGCAGACATACCAGCTCCTTTGCTTTTTCTCATTATTTCACACTTGATGTAGAGAATAAAGAATCGATGGACAAAATTAATTGAATTCAGTGTTTACTTTAATAGGGGGAAAAAAGCAGAGCTGGTTGTTAACATATACTGGTATTGAATTCGAGATCATTTATTTACTGTCGGCTAGTGTGCGGGATTCCAGTGTGGGTAGCTTTCATTCAGTGTCATGGGGTGATAGGAGAAAGACAAGAGAAAACACCCTGCAAACATTGTAATAATATTTTCAGCTCTATGAAACATATCTCTCCAGTCATGGAACTGTGATTGGAAATCACACAGGGTCAGTTCTGTATAACAGAAATATTTGTGTTTGACATTCAATCTTAGAAAATGCACCAGCTCCATCTCGTTAAAACCCTCAATCTGATTCTATGTCCAGGAGATATTTTTCTCTCATGTAGATATTAACTCAAACACACTTTCTATTCTACAGGGTTCTTTGGGTGAGAATCACACATTCTAATTTGCTTTGACAGAACAAAGTGAAGGATAACTCATCTGACAGAATGACTGATTCCACTGCCCAATGGATCTCTCCATATGTTAGTTTCATCAATTACTTCCAATAGTGTGAATTTAGCTGCACTTCAACACAACTTTACTACCTGTAGGGTTAGTGTACACTTCTATATAAACACATCAATGCAAACGTGCCAAGGCAGAGACATTGTTTTTTATGAGATAAGAAATGTTGAGGTGTGTATATTCATTACGGTGCACATGATTGATAAGCAATATCGTGGCCTCACATCTGGTATCTAACTAACCCACAGGCAGCCCCGTGATTACAAGCATACAACCCCAATTTACACACTGCTCCATAGTTGCAAATAAGGCTTTGGGTTTTTTTCACTCACAATCATGCTCTCCTTGCATCCCACCCAATGTCCTGTAATGGGGTTTTCTAGTTTTCATGACCCAGTGTGCTGGGCAATGGATTCACTTGCAGGGTACACCTATACAACTCTTCCTATCCCTTGGAATTGCACCGCTGGTTTGCCTTGGAAATTGACTCAATGCTTAAACATTACAATCAAGAAAGATGTGTTTAATCCAAAGTTCTTACTACTGTCTCCTCCTCTATGGCTGAATATAATGAAATGCTAAATCTTTAACCAACCCAGTTTACACAGCAATTTAACTGCCAAAAATTGCTGTGCAACTACAGTACAGTACCTACAGGCTTCAGCAATTAATAGTAACCATTAGTGCCAGGCAAGAAGGCCAAACAGTAGTACCCTCAGGCTTAAACAGTATCTCCAGCCAAGCATGCATCAAAAAAGATGGTCATGCAACTGTGCTAAGACTTAACACTATGCTATATAATCTGTGTTGCAGACAGCTGCTCAGACCCATACCAAACCAACCCAAACCTTACTCACAAGGAGCTTCACCCAGCTGTGTGGCTCTGGGTGAATTCAACCTGACATAAGTCTTTAAAGCCAGCTAACATTAAACACCCACATTCGAAAAGCCACTGCAAGCAATTCCTCAGCAGCTATGCAAGTCTGAGGGAATTTCGCCCCAATGTAAGTATTTAATGGCAGATATCAGCTTACGAAGCTTAGCTTTACTTAGTTTACGTAGCTTAAGGAGAGTATTACTTTGGCGTTGAACGTATCCTTTAAACAATATATGCTGTTTACCACGTATGTACCATGCATTGATTGCAAAAAGAGAAATGGCTGATTTAATACAGAACAGGTTCCCTGTTTCTCATTTTGCCAGATATTATGCCAGATATCCTTACACAATGATTTTTTTATGCTCCAGCGGGAGCTAAGGAGCATTAATGCGTGGCTAAGAGAGTGGTGTAAGGAAGAAGGGTTTGGGTTTATTGAGAACTGGGCAGACTTTGCTGTCGGCTACAGGCTCTTTAGTAGGGATGGGTTGCACCTCACTGATGGTGGTGCAGCTGTTTTAGGGGAGAAGATGGCTAGAGGGTTGGAGGAGATTTTAAACTAGGTTTGGGGGGGAGGGTATTAGCAGTCTCACTGGGATAGATTGTCCAGGAGGAAAGCAGGGTGTAGATAGGCCAGTGGTGGGCGGAAAGGGGGGTGGGGCTAGCATAGGGGATAGGGAGGAATGTGTATCAAAGTGTACGAATAAATTACAGGATCATAATCTAAAATGTATGTTTGCAAATGCGAGAAGTCTGGCTGACAAAATGGGTGAATTGGAAATGATGTCATTGAATGAAAGGTATGATGTAATAGGTATAGCAGAAACGTGGTTGAACAGTTCTCACGACTGGGCTGTAAATATAGAAGGATATGCCTTGTTTAGGCAGGACAGAAAAAAAAGGAAAGGGGGAGGAGTATGTGTTTATGTTAAAAAAGAATTGAAGCCAAATTTAAAAGAAGAGATAACTGGTGATATGGATGATAAAGTGGAGGCAATATGGGTGGAATTAGGCAACAGGAAAGGGGGTAATGTCATTGTTGGTGTCTGCTATAAGCCGCCAAATGCTAGCAGAGAGGAGGTGAGTCAACTTCATATGCAGTTGGCAAGGGCTGCAAGTTTGGGGAGTGTGCTCATTATGGGGGACTTCAATTACCCTGACATTGATTGGTGTGGTGGAACTGCCATCACAGAAAAAGGCGATGAGTTCCTGAATTTGCTGCAGGATAATTTTCTCTCACAGGTGGTTGAGGTTCCTACTAGAAAAGGAGCTCTGTTGGATCTGGTAATATCTAACATTGTGGAGCGCATTATAGATATAAAGGTAACTGGAGGCTTAGGGAATAGTGACCATGAAATAGTGGCATTTGGACTTTGTTATCGAAAGGTAAGGTGCGCTGGGTTAACAAAGACATTTAATTTCAGGAAAGCAAATTTTCCCAGGTTAAAAGCAGCTCTTCAGAATGTCAACTGGGATAATGTATTATCAGGTAAAGGTACTGAACAGAAGTGGACTGTGTTCAAGGGGATTTTAAGCCAGTTCACATCTAAATTTATACCCTTGGGAAATAAATGTAAAAAAAAATAAATCTGCGCCCATGTGGCTGAATTCTGATGTAAAGAGGCAAATGGTAAGGAAGAAAAAGGCATTTAAAACCTTTAAGGCCGAGGGAACGGAAAGGGCCTTTAGGGAGTATAAAAACTGTAACAAGGAGTGTAAGAAAGCAATCAAACTAGCTAAAATTAATAATGAAGTTAGGATAGCTGAAGAAAGCATCACTAAGCCTAAACATTTTTTTAAGTATATTAATAGTAAGAAGATGAGGACTGAGAATGTGGCACCATTAATTAATGGGGATAAGTTAGTTACGGAGGATGGCGATAAAGCAAATGTCTTGAATAATTTTTTTCCCTCTGTATACACTATAGAAGATCCAAGTACAGATATCATAGAGTATAGTAGCAATAAAGGTATACAAGATTCAAGTTCACTTTGGTTAACCGAGGATATGGTACAGAAAGAACTAAATAAGGTTAATATTAATAAATCTCCTGGACCGGATAAAATACATCTTAGGGTACTTAAGGAGCTAAGTTCAGTTTTATCTAGGCCATTGTTTCTTATTTTTGCTGATTCCCTCATGTCCGGTGGTGTGCCTCTGGATTGGAAAAAGGCTGATGTTATTCCAATATTCAAAAAGGGTAGTCGTTCACAGCCGGGTAATTACAGGCCTGTAATTTTAACTTCAATGGTGGGGAAGATCCTGGAAAGTTTAATAAGGGAACATGTTCTAGAGTATGTTTCAAGGACTGACATTATAAGTAGTAACCAGCATGGATTTAGGAGGAATAGATCTTGTCAAACTAACTTGCTTGGCTTTTATGAGGAAGTAAGTAGAAATTTAGACTCTGGTATAGCAGTAGATGTAGTTTACTTGGATTTTGCAAAGGCGTTTGATACAGTCCCCCATAGGCGACTAATGTATAAGCTAAGGTCTGTTGGTCTGGGGAGTCACATTTGTACATGGATAGAAAATTGGTTAATGAATAGGATGCAGAGAGTAGTTGTTAATGGGGCTTCATCATTATGGACTAAAGTGCTAAGTGGGGTGCCACAGGGTTCTGTGTTGGGGCCGCTTCTATTTAATCTATTTATTAATGATTTGGAAGTGGGTATTGTCAGCAAGGTTTCTGTGTTTGCTGACGACACAAAACTTTGTCAACCATTAAAAACTTCAGAGGATGTGCAATCGTTGCAAGGGGATCTAGATAGATTATCACATTGGGCTGCTAAGTGGCAGATGAAATTCAATGTTGATAAATGTAAGGTGATGCATTTTGGACTTAAAAATACTTGTGCTACTTATACTATAAATGGCTCTGTGTTAAGTGAATCCCTGTTGGAAAGGGATCTTGGAGTTTTGGTGGATAACAAACTTAAAGGTAGCAAGCAGTGGCAGGCGGCAACAGCCAGAGCCAGCATGGTATTGTCTTGTATAAAGAGAGGTATGGATTCAAGGGAGGAAAATGTAATTCTCCCTCTTTACAAAGCATTGGTAAGGCCTCATTTGGAATATGCAGTGCAATTTTGGAATCCTGTGTACAAAAAGGACATCTTTGAAATGGAAAGGGTTCAGAGAAGGGCAACTAAATTAATAAGGGGATTGGGGGAGCTTGAATATGAAGAGAGACTGGAAAAGTTACAATTATGTACGCTGGAGAAAAGGTGCTTGCGTGGGGATATGATTACTGTGTATAAATACATTAACGGGCGATACAATAAACTATCTGGGGCATTGTTCACCAATAGAACATGTCAAAGGACACGAGGACATCCCTTAAGACTTGAAGAAAAAAGGTTTAGGCTTCAAGCTCGGAAAGGGTTTTTCACTGTGAGAACGGTAAAGCTATGGAACTGTCTTCCAGTGGACGTTGTAATGGCAGGTTCATTGGTCAGTTTAAAAAAAAAGCTGGATGAGTTTCTGCAAACAAGGAATGTTGCAAGTTACTGGTATTGATACATAAAGTAGAGTTGATCCAGGGAAATTTCCGATTGCCAATTGTCAGGAAGGAATTTTTTCCAACCTTCATAAATTTGGTGGGTTTTTTTTGCCTTCCTCTGGATCAACAGTTAGGCAGGAAATGAGGATATTGCTAGATTGGTTGGACTGGATGGACATATGTCTTTTTTCAACCTCAAATACTATACTATACTATACTATACTTACTATAAGTAGGATTTAACTTTTCTGAACAAAAACTCCTTTTTATCTCAGGAGCTACCATGCTGAATACTCCACTATGGTAACATAAACTGCCCATAAACTAAAAAAGCTAATGCCCCAATGTTCAGTCCAAAAAAATACTAAAATATTTTAGAAAGCAACAGTTTTAATCAACTCTAATTTCATGAGAAATGTTTCTTTTGTTGTTTTGTGTTAAGTGTTTTTTTGGACATTGTATATACTATACAATACAATCAGTTATTTTAGAAACAAAATCTATATTTTTCTGTGGGAGGTGGGAAAGAGATTTCCTACCTCCCATTCTTCCCTGTAACACAAGCGTCAAACTGTTAAAGCAACTCATTCCTGCAGATTTCAGCTCTTCTGCTTGACCCCATCATTCTTCTATTCTTCTTTACCATATTCTAATGGCTAGAGATAAGGGGTAGGGACTGTCAGTAAGATAGCTGTCAGCTGCAGGCGCAAGCAGTTAAGTTTAGCAGTTGTGTTACAGGGAAGAATGGGAGGTAGGCATGTTCTCTCACCTGCCTCCCAGAAAAATATAGATTTTATTTTAATAAGCTCAACAACGCTGCTCCACACAGAGAGATATGTTTTCCCTATCATTATAAAATTAAAAGAAAGAAGAAATTAAAATAAAAAACAGCACTGCAAGTTCATTAGGAAGTTCGTTTTCAGTTTATGAATTCAAGTTTTATTCTAGTATGTCAGAAGAAAACCTTTGCTCTATAAAAATCCTTAGAAAGGATCTAATTATAAAGTGCTATTATGCTACAAAATATTACTTAGAAGATTTCAAAACAACCTATTTCCTTGCTCCAGGTCTTGAAGCCCAGTATTTTACAGTAAATGTAAGGCTTCTCTCCATACTTTATACAGGATAAGCCTGCAGGTGAATAAAACATGTTAAATCATTTTAGCTTTAGTTGCAGAGATTATTAAGTGTACAAAACCTTCTTTTTGAGCTGCAGTTTATAATAATACCAAACAAACACTTGTCTACATTACTGCTATATGCATGAAAATTTTCCTACTAAGCCTGTAAAAAAAATCAATGTAACTGGCTGGGTTAAGGCTCAACGGTCTGTTGCTGCATGTATGTGAAATATGGAGGGACAAAAAGATAAAGCAAAATACCTTATTTCAGATAAGCAATGTCACACTGCACCCTATGAAACCCAGGCCTGCTGGTTAAACAGGTGTGGATACATTTCTAGCAGGAGAAGGGGGGACTCCATCAACACTAAAGACATTTAAAAAAAGCTGCTGCCTTGAATGATTAAACCATCCATTCTGCAATGCTTTCTGGCAAGTTTTCTATATTCCCTGTATTAATTTGGAGTTCAAAGAACAGGTTGTGAAGGGGCACATATCTGGCAGCTAAACAAGAACATGATTATGAAAAATTGTCCTAATTTTCCTTCTGTTATTACATTTAACTAGCCCATCACTCAAACATTTTCGGCTTTCATGAATTCAGTTGAACAGCTAATTTAATTTTCAGAAAGGTGTTTTGTTCACTGTGGAACGGTGTCCATTTTTGTGTGGGTGTCACTCCCTTAGTTGTTCGTGTGGGTAGCTGGCTTAGGCAGATGTCACCAGGAGGCATTTTATTGCATTTTACCATCCATCAACAAGCCTAGATTAGAAATATATACAGTATATATAGTGTGAGATCCATAGGATATTTAAGCAGGATTTAGTGGCCTTTTTGCTATTCCTGCACAGATTTGGTCTGGATTTGGGGCAAACGATCCAATGTAATAATTGGTGCAGCTTAGAAAGGCTGTGTTTTTCAACGGATTCTTTGGGATATAGGACCAGCATGTATTGGTAAAAGGATTGTCATTGCATTCCCTTGTTTCAAATCTAGGTCAGGTTTTGAATGTGGGAACAAGCCCAATCAGCTCACCTGGCTGAGTTTAATAAAGTGGTGCATGTTCTCAGACAGTGAGGCCTGTGCAGTAGAGTGGCTGCTGATGGTCTTGGGTGAGCTATGCCCTAGGACCATATGTCCAGGAGGAACTTATGTCCAGGAAGAACGTATGTCCAGGAGGAACCTGGACAAATGGGTGGCAGAGTGACATTAGGCCCACGGTGTGTGGCCAAGAGTGAGCCAGAGAAAGATGTCAAAGATTAGACTAGGGTTACTGCAGAACATGGAGATAACCCAAGGTGAGGGTTTGGCACACAAACAGTGCAAGATTTTGTGTTACCATTTTTTCCTGTAATTGTAAATGGAAAAGATTGTCTGGACTTTATTTTTGGCTTAATAAATATTTTTCCCTTTTTCATCAACCCCAAAAAACTTATGTGATGTTTTGTATATCCTTCTGTGCCCTGATCCCTACAATAGATACACACACATTAAATATGCACTTGCATAGTTGCATAGATGGTGTGGTATATGGAATATGCTTTGGAATATGCATTAATCACTATTTTTGTGTATACATGTGTTTTATATTTTACATTCTTCAAATCAGCTAGTATTTGGTTTGCACACTCTTGGAATATTTGCAATTATCTTTATGAAGAAGTCCCCTGAAATGATAAGGAGTCTTGAAGGAGTTCAAAGTGTTGCTAAGTACTTGTTGGCTGCTGTTGTCTTCACTTAGTAATCCAATTCATCCCAAACCTTGGAGTTATATTTGGGTTCATTGTTTTGTTAAATGTCAAATGACATTTCCATTAAGTGCAAACCAGATGGGATGATGGAATGTTGCTTCAGAATGTTGTGGTAGCCAAGCAGGTTAAGTGTGCATTGACTTTTGAATACCAGTAAATCACTAACAATGTCACCATCACACTTTCTTAATCATCTTCTCACCCTTTCTTTTTAGAGGCAAAAAAGTACAGAACTCTACTTGTCTAATGCCCATTCCTTGTTTTTCTTATTCCAAACAATTCTCAGTGGCATGTCAGGTGAACTTCCAGAGTTTGTAACCTATAAATAAGCACATCGGATTTGAAGGATTGGTCCTCTGTGTGGTTCTTGCCTATTTGTTTGTATTCTTATAAGCAGATGGTGGAATCTCTAAAATTAACAACATTGGTGAGAAATGATCTATCCCTCCTCCCTACTGGGTAATAATTGAGTTTGTGTGTGTGTGCATGTGTCAGAGATGCATGCATTAGAGTACACATTAGAGTACCTAATCAAGAAACTGGTAACCAGGTTCCTTTAATAAAATTGTGACAGGTGGGCTTTAATTGCATTGCTATTTATAGTGAATGAGTGAAATGTGTCCAGAAATTTGGCAACAACTTGCTTCTGTGCATTCCATAATAAGTACAGTCCAAAATAAGGGAAGAATAAAGAAGTAGAAAGAACAGTAATTTAACTTTATAAGTTTAAATTAATAAAAACAAACAACAACAAAATTATCAAAAATAACTGGGCAAAACATTAGATTTAAACTTTCTACATAAAAAAAATTGCTAGACAGAGGGTGCCTTTAATAAAAGCTACACATTCTTCCAAATACTGTATGCAGTATTTGTATCCTGGGGCGTAGAGTATATACCTATAACAAAGAAAGGAATGGGGTAAATATGTATTCCACACATAAATCGTATACTAGATGATGTGCTGAGTAGCCAGTTACCATAGAAAGCAATTACTGAAAACAATTCATCCATAAAAAGTCATCACTGCAAGTTAATTCAAAAAAAGAAAATTGTTGTAAAATTCCAGAGAGTACAGAATTTTTAATGGGTAAAAATAAGCTTCACTTGGTGCACTCCTAATATATGTCATGTAGGACCAGTGGTCCTGCAAAATCTCGCTCAGAACACAAGCTGGGAAACACTGCATTATACGTTCAAGGACAGTCACGGCTAATGTGATTTTGAATGTTTTTTTAGGGTTATTTATTTTAGCATTTACAGCTATTTGGTGCTAAGGGCTGTACGTATAAATGGATGAACTGCAGAAATGAAAAACTGTAATAAAAGAAAAAACTGTTTTGATTTCATTTGATATTTAGTGAAACAGACAATACTGTGTAGTGGTGAACGATAATTTTACAGATATGTGGTTAAGGAGTTAATTTTACTAATCAATCGGCTAACTTTTTTCTATTTTTTTCTCTCTATTTTGATGGTAATATCACTACTGCATTGACCAGATATCAAACAAGTATTAAATACACCTCCTAATATCAACGAAAGGCTTTTAAAGAAGGAATCAATTGAAATAATAGCAAAGTACCTCGTTCTGACAGCTGTTCTGTGAAACTTATTGAAATTTCGAAAATCCGATTCAAACCCAATTGAAATAAATTTTTTCTTATTTGTGACTTTTCAACCATGTTTTTCATCTTTGGACCTTGATTTTCTAATTTTCTACAGTGATTTTCAACAGTGATTTTCAACCACATGTTTGAAATATTTCACCACGTTTCAGGTCAACTGCACTTTTTGACATTTTTTAAAATGTATGAATGTTCTTGCATGATCTGTAGATTTTTGAATCAGGCAGTTCCAAATTAAAGGGCAACTATAGTGAAAAAAAAACTTTGTCTGTATACAATGTATAGATCACTTAGTATAAGCTGCCTTACTTTCATGTTTCTGTGTGGCTTCGTTTCTTCACACTGGGAGAAGTTTGTACCAAGCTGTGTAGTCCCCCTCCCCTCTCTGTCTACTCCCCCTCAAGCAGTGACGGGCTGTATACAGAGTCCGAGCATTGTCAGTTGAAAGGACTTTAAATGAAGTGCTGACATCCTGTTGACCCCTCCCTTCAAAGTGTGGAATACAGTAGCAATATGCTGAAGGGAGGGGCAGAGGGGAGAGAGGAGGACAAGTGGTGCTGAGATTCTTTACAAGTAAGTTACTGAACTCTGCCTGTTCTCTAACTTTGCTAATTGTTACTTACTTTTTACCTAAAGTTCATATCTCTCCCCCTGCTTAGCTGAGATCATAATCACTGAAGAGAGAGTCAGTGTAACAGCAGCTTGTAGTGAGACCTTCACAAACACAGTGACACTGCTTGTTGTCCTGTTACATTTCAGTTGCTTTAGTCTATATATTTCATACATTGCACTGTGTGTCTTGTTTGGTATATAGTCTGTATTACTGTATTATATATACTGTATTAGTGTTCCATTTGAGTCACTGGTTTTGTATGTATATAAGATTTTTTTGGGGGGGAGGGGCTGTTTTATAGTGTGTTATATATAACCCATATTGCTGGGTTAATGGTTTATTGATTGTGTTTAGCACTACAGCATTTGACTATATGTTGCACATGGTACATATAGTGTGGGTGATGCATGGGAGCTTTGGATTGTGTGGGTGTGTGCCTTTGAGTGACAGATGAGGTGTAGCAGCTCCTACAAATCACAGCATATTCAAAGGCTTATATCTCGGGGACTATGTATAATTTAAAGAAGCTAAAGGTACCCTGGTGGATGGGATGACTTATAGGATACATTAGAAGAAATTAAAAAAAAACAATTTTCTCACTATAATTGCCCTTTAAAACCAAGTTCCTTTTGAGCTGGTAGACTTTTTTCTATATGGGCATACATCTTCCCACAACTGTATATGTTAACTTCCATGCAGCGTGCAGATTGGATACGTTGCCTGTTTCAAAAAGTGTGAAGTGCCAAACCTAATTTCAAGGAGAAAATGAGGTGCACAAAAAAGAAAAACAAAATTAATAAATTAGCACATTGCATTCTCAACTCCTTCCTGACCAGTAGCAATAGTTTGTCTTATTACAAGTAAAGGATACAGTAAACACAATTTTACGTTCAAATCCACAATTACTCAACAATAGCACAGTTAAGGAGTAGAGATGGCCCGAACTTCCTAAAGTTTGGTTCTTTTGCGAACTTTAGAACTTCAGTAAAAGTTCTATAGATCTATAGAAAACCAACCCATTAAAGTCAATGGGGGAAAACAAATTTGGAAAGTTCTAATAAAATACAGTTAAGTTACTCTAAATAACTCTGGGACCTGGGAAATGGTATGGGGAACACGTACTTATCACCAAAACTTGTTTAAACACTAACTTTCCCCACGACTGAGCAATAGTTGTTCTTACGCGTTGAGTTTTTGGTACTTTTAATGGTTCGCGGTGAATTTGAGAGTTTCCGAATGCTACATTTAAGGGTTATCGCAAATTCTAGGGTTACCAAGCGCTACATTACCAAGTGCTATGTTCACTTGCCCTCGAATTCAGCTGTAACCCTCGAATGTAGCATTCATTAACCCTTGAATCGGTGATAACCCTCAAATGGAGCATTCAGTAACCCTCGAATATGCGATAACCCTCGAATGTAGCATTCGAAAACCCTTGAATTGGCGTTAACCCTCAATGGAAAGTTAGCAATTATTCTCAAGGTCAACGGTGAATGTTTATTGGTGTCGGGAATGATCATTACCACAGTACACATTATACCGATAAAAGGGTGATTCCGTCAGATCCGAACAAATCGTCCCTTTATTGTTAATGTGTGTAATATATATACACTTAAATTCTTCTTTAAATCAGAGGACAGATTATAAACATATATGGGGTTTTCAGGTGATGATGAAGTTGTACTGGGATTATATATTATGACTGCATCAGGAATAGAAGAATACTTTGTATACAAATGGTACTCAATATGGAATTCATACTTTTTGTATTGCAGTACTGTTGCAATTCCAAAATGTAGCTTTGTGCGTCTGAGAATAATACATTTCCATAATCATTGATGTGAATCTGGCAGGGCTTGTGAAATGATAAATGAAAATATGCTTATCTCAATTAGATGCATAAAAGCTTGTTATTGCAATCACTGTTCTATTGATCTGTATTTCACATCACAGGTAAGCAGACGTGTCTCTGATAAATGATTCTAGCAAACTCTCACAATGCTTCTGTATGTTTAGAGAGCTAAAAAGATATCTTAAGGTGTTGGGATTATATTTCTAATAGTTAAAAGGAGAAGCTATGGTTCCCAGACAACCACCAGCATTATCCATCTGGGGAACATCACAGGAACGTCACAGGTAAGAATGGCAGCTGTTTTAGACATTAAAGCCAATTCTGATTTAGTCTTTTCGAATGTTGAATAAGGCAAATTAAATTATTTTAGTGTCTCCCTATCATGCTGTAAAGCAGCTACCAGTCCTCTAGACTGTAAGCTCTCGGGCAGGGCCCTCCATCCTATTGTACCACAGTAATGCTGTAACTTACCACACTGAATGCTGCTGGACCAGCGCTTACATTTTTTGCACTTTGTATTACTTGCATTACCCTTGTATGTAACATGTATGTTTTCCTTATGTATTTTAATGCAACTGTAAAGCGCCATGGAAGATGTTGGCGCTATATAAATCCACAATAAAAATATACGGTATAATGCGCCCCTTACAGTGTAATATAAGGATATTATGCCACCAAGGAGTTCCCTGACCATATAGAAGCACGAGGTGGCGTAATGTCCTTATATTATAATGTGAAGTGGTGCATTATTTCTTATAATACATAAGTATCGGATTCCTTCACCCCATTTGCATTTTAAATTCTAGCCTTGTCCCTATTTCCAGCTTAAATCCCCAAGCTACCTTCTGTAACTTAAACCCAGTAGAAAGGAACATCCCAGCCCAGCATCTATGTGGTTTTAACAAATCTTTGTGGAGGAGGGAGACATTGGTTATGAAGTGACAGGAAGCAGCTCCAGCAGGTTCTGTTAGTGAAGTTAAACACTGCAGGTTCTGTTAGTGAAGTTAAACACTGCAAAAAATGCTGGGTCATTGTTCAGGCATGAACACTGGAATGGGCGGAGTAGTGGGATATAAGAAATATAAGAAATGAGTCACTTAGTGACATAGCTGAGTGATTTTTATAAGGATATATACCACTGCAGCTCCCATTATAAAATATCACACTTATGTATTATAATAATAATAATACCAGTCCATGTTGGTTTGTGACTGAGCATATGCAGATTTGTATCTTTTTTGTCACCAGCAAGGTGGTGGAGCCACACAAACGGACAGCACTTTTGTGAGGTAAGCAATACACATGGAACCCTGTCACAAACTGACTGCAGATCCCATTGAAAACTGGAATCAAGATTTTTCATTTCATTTTAGGGAGAGGTTGTTGGTACAGCCACACACTTTGCAATGTTATTTGCTCCCTATACTTAAGGTTCGGACACACGTGCGATCGCGGGTACCGACCTGTGATGCACATTGTGTATGAACAAGCATTTCAAACAATAATCGGCCCGTGTATGGGCACTTTATTGGGTGAATCAGCCGCTCATTCGGTGATCCACCCAGCGGATCGGGCAACAAGTGCCGCTAAAGTGCCCATACACAGGCCAATTATCGTCCGAAACTATCGTTCATACAAATTGTGTGTATGAACCTTTACAGTAAGTAGAGTAATAAAGGGATCTGATAATGGTGCAATTGAACTTACATTTAAATGATACCAATTAGTGGTACTCTATTAGAGTTCGAGTAAATCTAGTGATTTTTTAATGTATGCAACTTATAGAATTAGACCGGCAATGGGGGTTCTCATGTTATTAAGTCCCTGGATAGAGTGCCTACCTTTCACCTGTAATATACTAAAAACACATGTGCTGCAATCTAAAAATACTATTACATAGTATAGTCAAGTATTTGAGGTTGAATATAGACATATGTCCATCCAGTCCAACCCATCTAGCAATATCCTCATTTCCTGCCTAACTGTTGGTTAGGCACATATATTGGTACATATATTGGTAATCATACTAAAAATGTCAATGTTGGTTTATTTCTGTGCTTCATTTAACATCAGACTCCCTGTACAGTTCCACTGTACTACATCGCTTTGAGACCAGTCATCTGGTTAGAATGTTATGTGATCACATTATATGCAGCTATTTCATCACAATACCACCAAGCATACTAATGTTTTGGAGCAACTACAAACTCACATATGATGCTCTGGCCTTTCTTTTTTTTTTACATATGCATATAGACGTACAAATGTTAATATAAAAACAAACACACATATCAGACTTATCTTGTAGATGTTTCTAAACTTCCTGAAATTGGGAAGAAAATTGATTTCACTGTTTTCGGTGGAGAAAGTAATGTAGAATGTCTTCGTAAGAACCAACAAAACTGTGTGTGAAATGAGCTTTAAACTGGATCATGGTGTTTAGAAAAATAAAGCAAGGTTGCACTGTAAATTAAATATATTCATTCAAAATGCTTAATTAGAATATATCAGTAGCATTTAGTTCACAGGATGAAAATGAACTAAAACTAATAAACAGCTGTCATGTTTCATAGGGATTTTCAGTAGAAACCAATTGCACATCTCAACATTAATTTACATTTTTCTTTTTCACATTGTTTACCAGGTTGCAGAAAGACTTCAAGGTTACATCTTGATGAACACCTCTGTTTAATTCACAGATCTGGGGAAAATGTACAGCCTCAACATTTCATTACTTAATTTATTGAGCATTTCATTTCATTATTTTGTTTATTTCAATTGTTGATTATAAATATCCTCAGCATTTCCCAGTTCTACATTAACTGCAACTTGGGTCATACAATGGTCACATGACTTCATAGTTACATTTAGTTGGCCTTTCACTCTTACAAAGGTGTTTTACTGTAGGTCTTCCTTGAAAGAGAACCCAGAAAAACTATGGATAGAACTGTATATTATAGAGGAATCAAGTACTAAATGCTGCACAAGTGCCAAATTCCAAGTCCAACTCCTTTACTGCAAGTTTAATTTCATGGTTTGCTGCAGAAGAAAATGAACTACTTTCTTAATTGTATTTTAACAACATTGTGGCCAACCTCGGATCTAATCCTCCTGCCCCAATGATGAATCTTTTCAAACACCTTTAACAGTATCGGTTTCGCCGGTTAGCAGAGACAAATGAAACTGGTGAGTCCCTTCCACCAGCGGTTCCACAAAACAGTCTTAAAATAATTTTTTCAACTGCATTTTTCGACTTTAAATTTGATTTTTGACTTTTAAAATGCAATTTTTGAAATTTTAACAAAGTTTCCTAAAAGGTTTCAACTTTTTTTTTTTTTCCGAATATTACGCTGGATCTGTAGATTTTGGAAAATGCCAGTTCTGAAACGGTTCTTTTAGAAACCTGGACTTATCTCTAATGGGCCGTCTAATGTTGATAATGTCTAAAAAATGTCCCAATAAAACAGCAATGAAAACATTGCATGTACAAGCTTTTCACAGATATTCTGACCAAAGTGTTTCAGTAATGTAGAGTGGATTATTGGTCAAATGCAGTAAATGTTCCAGAGTTACCCACATATTACAGGTGTTAAATTTCCGGTATTGGACTGTGTTTTTTAAAGAATTTGGGCATTGATACGTGTTCCCCAGACCATTTCCAAAGGTCCCTGAGCCATTATCATGTTTATCAGTGGCGTAACTAGGAATCACTGGGACCCCCCAGCAAAACTATTATGGGGCCCTTATCCACAGTGGTTTTCGGGGAGGCAGCTACATAAATGCAGGAGAAATTTTCTGATTTTTTAACTCCAATTGACTTTAATGGGACCGCTCATAGATTTTTTCGAAATCCGCAAATCTGCAACCGGAATGGATTTTTGCAAGTGTGGCCATCTCTATTGATTAGGTCTGCTCACAGGTGAGTCTAATTAAGAGGCAGCTAATCAGTGCTGATTCGGTCTGCTCAAAGCTGATGCAATCAAGGGGCAGGAGTTGATCTTGCCTGAGAAACATGTCAATTAAAGTCTATGTGTAAAAAGGTCCATAAATCTGCAGATAAATTGGTAATAGCACTTCTACTTCGGACTACATTTTTGATGATTGTTGAACGTTCAAGGTTATTTTTGAGGATTACCGAAAATAACCTTGTATATTTTATAATCATTGAAAATGCGGTCCAAAGTCCCGAAGTCCCAAAATCTGAACTCTCCGTCTGGTTTTGGACCGAAAATTCGGATTTCAGAACTGAGGGGTTCCATGTTGGTTCCCGGTCTGAGTCTGACCCAGATCCCATCTCTACTCTCCAGGCAGCTAACCACAAACAGCTATGTACTGTAATTTGGAGATAATGAGAGCTGCACTCACAATTTATTCAAGTGAATTTTATTGTGACCAGATATGTGCACAATGTTTAGGGAAAATCCCCTTCATCAGGTGCGCCCTGAAAGGGATTGCCCCGAGTGCAACTCTAATCATCTCCAAATTATAGTTGTAGTAGTAGTAGCAGCAGTAGCAGTAGTAGCAGCAGTAGTAGTAGTATCAGCAGTAGCAGTAGTAGCAGCAGTAGCAGTAGCTGTTTTGCCAAAATAATAGTATTGTTAATTTTCCCAATAATCTTTTCACAAATCTATAATATAGTTTCAATGTTTCCTTGTCTATAAAGAATGATAATTAGAAAAAGATTATGATTAATTCTCAAAATTTATGAGAGACATCAATTTGGCTGATGATTGGGGGCAACTGTGATGAAGAATATAGTCAACATCAGCATCCGTAAACATTGCAGGTAATGTTATCCAGACAAACCCCAAACTTTCTCTACCAGATCCCATTATTGTGATTAAGATATTAATGAAAATTTCTGGAACAATTATCCAATATCACATTAAACACAAAAACAGATTTATGATGCTTTCCTTCTTCCATTCATCCCTTCCCTTGCAAATTATGTGCAGCCTGTGGGTCAAGCTTATTAAGAATTTTGGCACCCTTAACCAATAATTAAATTAACGTGACTTTTATATGCAGGGATCCATCAGAAATGCAGTGTGTTCAATGAAATCCCATAGTAACAGGGCTAAGCTGAGCTTATACAGCAGTGATGACCAACACATGGCCCACGTGGACCCACAGGTGGGCATCACAACAGATGTGATGTGGGTGTATCAGCGGCATGTCATAACAGGGTATGTCAGAGTGGGCTACGACCACGTCCTTCTGCTAGTGGGGCCTCCAGCATAAATCAGGTTAGGCACCCCTGTTATACAATATGTAATGCCAACCAAAAATTCCAAAAACCTCAGTAGTTCTATTCTACCTCCCTCTTATTCTTAATATCTGGGGATCCTCCAGCATGGGCCAGGTTGGGCACCCCTGGTATACAGTATGTGATGAAAAAAATAGAATCATTTAACCTTAGATAACTAATTAGTTCTTCTCTGCCTTCCCCTTTTCATTCACATGTGAATATCCATGTATTTCAGTTCCTAAAATCCACAAATCCTAATGTGGTAACAGGACAATAGACCTGGAACGGGTTGATATCAACCAGCAGAATAGAATGTTTAGATAGAGTCAGTGCATTTGAAAAGGTGAGATTTTTAGGAAACATTAGGAAAAGTTAGAATTTTAGCAGTTTCCCTGTAGCTTTGTGTTGAAGGTTTAATATAGACTTAACTCACAAATTTGCAGTGTTTTGTAGCCTTCAACAAAACCTTAACTGTGCTTGAATTCACTCAATAAGTATTAAATGCCAGTACCCCTTGCTGACAAATATAGATTGTGTTTTTGCTATTGTCTATAAGAGTTTTTATAGACCAGCTGCAGCTGAGACAAGCAATATGTTCTGCGCTCGATGGGCTCACTCTGTTTTCAAAGTAATATAAAAGAAAAATCCAATTTATAAAAATACTTATTTAGATTCTCTTTAAAGACCAGAAAATGTTTGAAGTTTAGGGCAATTTAAAAGAAGAACTAAGGCTAAAAAAAAAAATTAAATTTTCGAAGATTAATGTAGCCATTCAGCATCCTAGATCAATGTCTTAATCTTGACTTAAAGAATATCTAAAGTGGGTAATTTGTAAACATATAATAGAGGGAGAGCTAGATATCAATATTCCTACCTCCCATGGTGCACTAACAACCCTTCTCCTGGTCATCATTCTAATCTGCGAATGCCAGCCATGGTGATTTCTTCTCTCTGCATGTATGCCAATTATTAAGATGGGGGGAACTGTTGGATGAAGAGCAAGTGTTCCTTGTTCTCAAAAACTATTCTTCTGTGAGTAGTTTTACTGTAGCTAGAATGGTGACAGAGATTTGACAGTTAAAATGCTGTATGCTGTGTGCAGGCTTGACAGTTGGTTTGTGGGGGGAAAAAGTCAAGACGGATGGAAGTAGGCATGGCTAAAAGAGGGAGGGGGGGATACTGCTCCTAAACAAAATGTGTGCTGGCTTGAATGCATGCAGAAACACACACAAATCAGAGTAAGTGCTACTTACATGTATTGAATTATAGATTCAATATTGATTTTTTCAGTATAGTGTCCCTTTAATGTGATCTTGTGGGATATAAGTTTGAACTGTAGAATATTTTTTTTTTTTAAATCAGGGCTTATAGACTTTACAAAAAGGCCATATCACATACGACTATAGAATATATTGAACCCCCAGTTAAGTGTTTTTGGTGCTTTCTTTCACATAAAGTTTTTTCATTATGTATTGTTCCAATCAATGTTTTTTTATGTTTGTATTAATTTAAACAAGGCAACTGACACATTTAATCGTTAAAATACATTTTAATGATAAATATGTCCAAGAAGAACCTTCTATATTTTTGTTTTACTTTGTTTGTTTTGTATGTTTAAAATATTTTGCTTTATTTTTCTTTAATGGCTGAAAGAACTTCTCTGTTGCGCCACATTTATACATTTAACAAAGAGACTTAAAACTGAGATGGAGTTCAAGTGAACTTACTAGTTGGATAAAAAATCTCACACACGTAACAGCATGAAACATGAACATTATACAATCAGAGCTAATCTGTATTGGAAGATCTTTATCAGAAGTCCACAGGGAACATTTGGTTTGAAGATGTTAATAACAAACTGATTTCTTTTAATCCTATAATGGCACATTCTTTAATTGTCTTCCTTTATCAGGACTTAGATCTTTCTCCATTACTGGACCAAACAATAATCACCCCATGGCACTATAAATAATATAAAGAAAGTGGATAAAAAAATAGAATTATTTATTAATAAATGTAATGCTCATATAGAATATGGCGGTCTAGCCTTTGATACCACACCCAAAATAATAAGCCTAGCCATTCATATAGCACGTATAGTAAAGCATTAAAAGCAGTTACAGAACACAACAAGGGTATGGCCCTCTGAAAATAGCATAATCTGTCCTGTGCAAAAAACACAATTTCAATATGGCCACTACAAAAGTCTAATACGAGTTCCACTCTTAGTATTGTCCCTGACCACTTTCCAAACCAGCAATATGGAAAAAAAGGATTCACATTACCTTAGTGCTCAAAGGTAGCATGACACCAAGCACAACACATCACAAGAACATGTCTGCATTTGCTGCAATAAATAAGGGATCACCCTAAAACTGATGTCTGTCTGTATTTATTTATTCATATATGATCATATATGTGGAGGTGTATTCAGATTCTGAACAAAAATACCTTCACCATATAAAGAACCATGAGACCAGGGAGTAGGAACTAGCAATGGAGAGAGCCAGCCTTTGGGACAGCACGAAATCTTTTTTCAGGGGTGCAAGACAGCCTTTTGAGCACGCTTTCGTTTTATGAAAATACATATTTTATATTTTGGGACCAGACAACAAATCTTTTAAGACCTAATAGTCGTCTATGTTTTGTTCCTTAATACATGTAATGCTTTTGGTTTTATTGTCTGTCAAAGTACGAAAGGTCAACTCTATACCCAACTTTATTACAGACACACACAGACAAACAAACATATAGTGACTGCACTGCCAGGTGTAGTTATTTATTATGAAGTGAAGAATTCCCTTTTACTCTCAGGACTCAAATACAGGGATGTTCAACTATGACATGTAAATCAACTTGTATTTATTCAACATGTTTCAGGATTACAGGCATAAAGTGGCAGAAATACATCATGTTAGCTCTACTCCCTCTCGGGCCTAAACTAACATACAAATCATACTCGTATCGCTTTCTAGAATAGCCACTATCAAAACCAAGGACAGATAGTTTAACACCCCTAATTGCAGCCTACAGATAATACTTATGGGTTTCCCCACAAGCAAATATCAGACCACAATCACTAGTAATGCAACCCTCCCTCTAATTTCACTGTTTTCCTAAAATAATAATGCTCAAAATTCAATTTATAAATATACCCGTATGGGCCATTTAAACAGAGAGCATCTATTGGGTGTGTAGTGCAGGTCCTACTGACTCTCTGTTAAGATACAGAATAAATAATCTGTTTTTTAATAAGAAAGACATCCTTTATTTGGAATGCACCAGATAAACACGGTATATCACAATCACAAAAACAAATTATCTTATGGTACAGACTGCCAGAGAGAAAGAGAGAATGGCAGAACACACAGAACTAGACAAACTGTGGGACTGTGTAGAATTTTAATAATAGACAGGAAAGATTCTTGTCAGAAGACATTACTGGGCACAAAGGAATGTGATTACATTCAAAGTTTATTCCATCCCAGTCACATTGCAGCCGTGTTTACCAGAAGACTCCAAATGAATATTACATGATTTTCAACTTCCTAAACTCTTTCTTCTTTCTACTTTCCTCCCTCTCCCCTTGGGTGATTGTCTTAATTTTCCAACTTATCACAGTTCCTTTAAGTCTTGCTGAAGGTTAATGTTTGATCTATTCTTTAGGTAAAGTGCAATAATAAATAATAAACACATTATATTTACAAAAAGATGTGTCTGTGTAAAATGTGGTTTTAGGCATGTAAACCACCCTGCTATAAAATAATTGTATTAGATTTGGCATATCTAAGACCCAAGAGATCAGTGTACAGGAATGTTAACAGAAAAAATAAACCCCTAACAAAATAATAATTTTATTGCAGAGCTAATAATAATAGTAACAATGAAACACGCAGGAAACTCAGACATTAAAGATTCAATATACAAATGGACAATAAATATGGATTGTGAAGAATGTGTGTCTATTGTCCTAAAGGAAATGCTTATAGTCCACAATTTTGTTTCAATAAACTAAAATATACTATTTCCTATTGTTTGCCTGTTAAATAGTTGTCCTTCTTAAAAGTCCAGCAAATTATTCTCATCCTCATCCATTTGCTCCACCCAGTGGGTGCAGGCATGTGCACTGCAAGGGTCCAGTCACTTGTTTAAAAATCGAAAAGAAAATCTAGAATTTTTTTCTCATGTTGCCACAACAATATGAAGCCATACTTAGTTTTTATAAGCTTACAATAAAATGGGATTATATAGTTGTAGGATAGGTGTGTTAGTTGTAAGTATTGGTAAAGTATAGTAATAACTATCTACTATATATATATTTCTGCTTAGCACACAGACAATGGTAAAAATGCTTAATGCACAGACCACTGGTAAAATAGTTGGGACACAGACTGGTAAAATGCTTGGCACATGGACACTGAAAAATTGGCCGGAAAACTGACACTGGTAAATGGTTGGCAAAGACACTGGTAAAATAGTTGGTCAATTGGCATTGGTAAATGGCACTTGTAGCACAGACAATGCCAACCATTTACAACTGCCAGTTTTCCAACCATTTTACCAATGTCTGTATGCCAACTTGGCATACAAACATTGGTAAATGGTTGTCAAATTGGCAGTGGTGAACAGCACTTGACGCACAGACAATGCCAACTTTTTTGATTTTACCAATGTGTGTATGCCAACTCAGAAAACTGACACTGGTAAATGGTTGGCAAAGACACTAGTAAATGGTTGGAAAATTAGCAGTGGTAAATGGCACTTGATGCACAGACAATACCAACCATTTACCACTGACAGTTTACCAACCATTTTACCAATGACTGTATGCCAATTCTGTATGCTCAGATCTCTACTGAGCAACTGAATCAACCCAGGCGCTGGGTCAAGGGCAAGACCATAACGGTCTCTACTAGGGGTCCTGCAAACAGGAAGTCAGTATTTCGGTTGCATTTATTTATACACAGACAAAATGCTGAATTGGCAGATTAAGGGGATGAAAAAATTCTGCCCTTTTTTCGGAAAAGCATATGTATTTGGACAGAACTTCCCCATCCTTTTTCAGATTTAAGGATCTCTGGAAAATTTTGATGATTATAGAACAATCCAGGCTATTTTCGATAAACCTTGAAAATAGCCTTGAATGTTCGATAATCCAGGAAAATACATAAGAAACTACTTTTGAGTTTCCAAATGTATTTTTTGAGGATTATCGAAAGTTTAAGGTTATTTTCAAGGTTTATCGAAAATAGCCTCGAACGTTCGATAATCATTGAAAATGCTCCCCGAAATCCCAAAAATCCAGAAATCCAAACGATTTGTCCAATTTTGGACAGAAGATTTGGATTTCGGAACCGAGGGGTTCCGTGTCGGACCCAGATCCCATTTCTAGTTCAAAGGCAGAAAGTGTTTTACATCCTCCAGCCTAAAAGTAAATTTTAAGAGTCATCATAATAGATTTATATGTAAAAAGTGCAGTACAAGTACCACCTTAATTTGTATTTAAAACCTGGAACACAATAAAGACTATATTACTCTTGTCTTTCATTTTCAGCCAATTCAGTCATCCATTGATAAATGACTTTATATATATATATATTTTTTACATTGCATCTTGAATATAAAATATGCATTTTATTGTGGGATCCCCTTTGTTATTTTATTTATGATTCCATAGTTTTAGATGCTTTATCGCTGCTCTTTCTAAAGTACTGAGCATCTGGCTCAATTTCTGAGTATTTTAGTTGAAAATTCTTATTTATATTTAATTAAGAGAAACACCTTCTTTTGGAATCCCTCATTGGTCTCTTGGCTGTGCTCAAATAACTTTCTGTCCGTTGCTTGCAGAGGTTCTTATTTATCAGTAATTGGACAAGGATCTTTACTTTGTTGGTGTTCTACTGTGTTTAAAAAAAGGACAAATGGAGCATTTGCACTAAACCTTCCAATTTTGAAATCCTTTCATCAGATGAGTACCAGCAACTACCATTTTGATTAGTTTATTCTGTTGTATAGTTGTTTTATTAAATGTTTATTTTTTAGTAGGCTGTTATGATTTGCCTTCACTGATTCAAAAATATCACATGGAATGATGTCATTGGGCAGATTCTGTTATTGAAGACAGTTGAACAGATAGTTGAACAGATTTATCAAAAGTTCTGCGAATGTTTGGCGAAAGGTAGCTAAAAATGATCAAAAAATAAATGGCTTAGAGCTGTGTAACCATACTTAATATTTTGTTTTCTTGCATCTACGGGCAAGTGCGCCTTTAAAACTATTTACATTTTTATGGAATATTTTTAGGCTGTTTGTGCTTTTAACGAGTAAGTCAATTTCCTTTCATAAAACAAGCTGAAGAAAAAGCAATACACCATGTAAATGAAGTGCAATTTGTACGAACATAGTTGCAGTGAGAATCAAGCTTCATAAATATGTACAGGAGAGTAATCGTGCACATTGATCACAGGATGTACTGAATTCTAATTTGCCTATGAATGTAAATTGCTGTTATTACAAATAACCTGTGAAGCACTGCTCCAAAAAAGAACACTTAATAGAAAGATGTGGGCACATCTTTAGCATTTAGAGAAAATATTTTGATACCTCACTACTTATTTCTTGTTTAATGAGAGAGGGCTTGAAAAAGAGGGTATCACTTTTTGCAGACAAATGTTTGAATCAAAACAATGTTAAAAGTATATTAACAATCAATCTATTAATAAAAATGTTATTCTAAATCAAACCAAGTCATTGTCTGCAGAGGAGAAAACAACAAAGTTTTACATACAAAAAATATAGATGGTAAATAAAAAATTAATGAGTAAAGTTGGCCTACTGTGAATCATAGGCTGTTATATGTGTTTATTTCAGGTAATGGGACTTTCAGTATTGATGATAATAATATAGTGGGTAATATGTGTTGCAAAAAAAGATACCATAAAGATTATAGATTTTTTTTATCAGCAATATAAAGTATGTAACTCTAGTACCTGTAACTACAACCAAAGGGACAATAAATGCTATTTTTATATATTACATAAAGGACAACTCCAGCGCACCCTTCTTCCATTGCATCTTTTCTTCTAGTACCCAGCTGGAGTTCCTGAACCAATATAAGAAGCCTAATGAAGGAGCACACTAAATATCAGGGAAAGCAATTCATATTTATTAGTAAACAACGTTTCAGGGGATATGTTATCCCCTTCCTCCTGGACCATTAGGTCCTCACCCCTGGGATTTTTCTCTCTGGGAACGGTACTCCCCACCCATTTTGATAGTCCAGACTCAGCCAATGGAAAGACATGTTTCTTGTAGGCACAGTGGTTGTAAGGGCCTAGGCACACCAAATTTGTTAGAAGTTTAGTAGGTGCAACTCTCCAGGGTTCTCTACCTCGGACCTTATAATACAAATGTCCAAAAATGATAGGGAGATGCACACTACGTATAATTGCTGCATGCTTTTATTTGTGAATTTGTGATTCACAAATAAAAGCATCCAGCAATTATATGTAGTGTGCATCTCCCTATCATTTTTGGACATTTCTTGTAAAATTGTAACTAAAACCCCCCATGTTTTTACTGTTTGCACTAGCATAGATATTATGATATATGGGGCCCAGGAATGTGCATTGATCATCTCTTTTCTTGTTTGTTCTAATGTTTTGGTCAGATCAGTATTACTTATTACCCCTATTTGTTATAGTAATTTTGCCACAGGAGTGCTCCCACAGCCCCCCGTTTTGTGTGGACATTTCTTGTAGGCACAGCCAGAAAGTGTATAACTATGGAAATAATGCTTTTCATGGATGATGACCTTCCAGTTCAGGTTATAACTAGAGATGGCCAAAACTCACCAGTTTCTTTCTGTTTTTGAAATCCTGAAGATCCGAAAATCCGAAAACTGAAAGAATTTTCGATTATTATCGAATGTTCAAGGCTATTTTCGATAATTTTTGAAAATAGTCTTGAATGTTTGATAGCCCTCAAAAATACGATCGGAAACTACTTTTGAGTTTCCGATTGTATTTTAGAGGATTATCGAACATTCAAGGCTATTTTTGAAAATTATCAAAAATAACCTCCGAAGTCCTGAAATCCAGATTCAGACGGATCATTCGTTTTTCAGAACCAAGGGATTCGGTGACGGATCCGGGTCTGAGTTGGAACCGGATCCCATCTCTAGTTATAACTTTAGAAAAAAAAGGTTTCCACGTTGTTGCCAGTACAACCCACAGATCATGTAGTCATCAAAGAGCCACGCCCCCTGACCCCAGTATTCACTATCTCTATGCACAGAGGGGGCGATGCAATATTTTTTTCCGACGCAGCTTACCTGCCCGAGTTCCCGCGATGCAAAAATCCCTGTGCGAGATTTTGTACATCGCGGGATCTCTGCCAGGTAAGTGCGCCGGCTAACGCCTCCTATTCAGTGGCGTAAAGTTTCGCGCTACATAGTAGCGCAAAACTTTACTAAGGGCGGTTTTGCATCGCCTGCGCCACGCTATTTCCGAGCATTCTCGGAAATGGCGCAGGCAATGCAAACTCAGTGTAAAACCCACGGTAACCTGATGATACATCAGATTGCGTGGGTTTTACACTGACTTGGGCATTTTGCGCCCAATATTGCATTGCCCCCAGAGTGTTTTCTATACAGATGTCTCTACCCCAATATGGAAGTCCCTGAAAAGACTTTAAAAGCTGCTTGTTACCCTGCAATTTATTTGCCAGTTAGTGTGAGTTGCTGAAAAATAAACCGCAGGGTAACAAGCACCTTCCAAATGTACCAGTGTATTCAGCTATTCAGTGGTGGCTCACCTGGTAAGATGCCAGCTATAGAAAAACACAGTCCAGATGGTCACAAGTTCAAATCCCCAGAGTTACCTTTATTTTTTGTTTCCATTATGTTCCTAGTAAAAGGTCCTACATGTACCAGTGTTCTGTATAGTTTCTCTGTTAGTCTAGAGGTAAGAACTCTGCTTTTAGCAAGACAGAGTAAATTTACAAGTTGCCGGTTCTATTCCCCAGACTTTATTCCCCTAGGAAGCAAAGCAGCAACTTCCTTGTTTTGATCTGTTGAGCACTACTGGTTTATGGGAGCTGACCCTCTAGTATAAATCACACAATGGCCACAGCAAAGGGAGAGGTTAGACAAAGCTTGTTTGTGAATGTGCTCTGTCTATTGGGACAATGTTGCCTGGAGACTTAAGTTGAAAGCTAACATCTGATTGGTTGGGGTAAAATTAGCACCATTTTAAAGAATAAGAACTTTTATTGAATAACCCTGAAAGTCTCTATATATTATTATTTATACAATATTATATATTGTAATTTAAAATCATGTGTTTCAATGTGTTATCAGGGCTTGAACTGGTATATCTTAACTTTACAATTGATAATACATCTAAGCAATCACAATATTCTGTTTGAAAAACAAAAATTCCATTTGAAAAATTTAAAATTATTATGGAAATTTTTGAAAAGTTTGATTCAATTGGTTTCAAATCAGATATTCAGAACTTCAATAAGTTCCACAGAACTGCTGTTAGACCAAAACTCGGCAGGTTTTGTTAATCTCCTCTTGTTACAGATGACACATGGTGGGAAAAAGAGGGTCTGTCAAATAAAGTCATAGTAAAATATTGTTTAAGATGACAAAACCCTGCAATTAGTTTCTTACTGCAATTAGTTTCTTTACCTCTCTATATACGTTGCATAAGTCCCATGGCCTGCCTCTTTAATCTAGAGGGACGTCAATTAATGTTTATTCCAAAGTAAAATCAATTCCTTTATTATAACCATCTGATGTGGTCTTCAACATACTAAATCCCCAGTATGATTGGGGGGTGCAAAAAAATAGAATATGGTCAAATAATGGAGGAAACAAATATTTTCAGAGTCATTTACCGTAACTTAAATTTTACTTTAGTTTTTGTATTTTACAAACATTTGTTTGTTGAGCGAGTGGGGCACACTTAGCCATTTAGATCATCAAATATTGACCAGATATAAGTGAAAATGTTGCTTGAGTTCCATAAACATTTTTACCATAAAACATTTTTAAATGACTGAATCAATGTACTGTAATTTCAAATTGTCCTTTGATGAAGAATTATATTCAACATTCATAAATAGGGCCACCATTTTATTAGGGAAATAAACATTTCATCCAATAGAAACAAATCTACTTTTTTTGACACTTCACCTAATATTCCCCCATAAGATATATCAAAACCTAACAATTTTGCTTTCCAAGAGAATTCTAAATTAGCACACCCAGTTATGGTTTCATTGTGGTAAAATAAATACAGTACCTTTTCCACAGATATCAATAATATATATATTTATGTATCTTGTACAGCTCTTTTTCTTGGGTCCTTTGGGTTTCTACAAATTGCTTGATATAAAAGTTATTATATGGCAAGCATTTACATTTTGACACAAATTACAACTGGTAGTTTGTTTATATTGGGAAATGCTATAAAAATAGAAGACAAATCATCAAAGCTAGTTTTTAATGACCAAACAGGGAAACATACCAAGACCCACATATGCAAATTTGCCTGTTAAAATCACACTTACCCATTAGGATCAATGTAACTTGGGTTTCAGATGGGACATGAGGCGGTTGCGGTGGTTTAAAAAAAGTCATGCACACAACCCCAACAAGTGATGCATCAATACGAGATAGCTCCTATTTTGCCCATTTGTTTTTAATGACGACAGATAGCTGGTGTTAAAATGAGGCGAATGTTTAAAGGGCATGTCCACCCCCCAAACTATAATTTAACCCACTACTGGCCCCACTGAGTAGTGTTGAAAAATCTTTACCTTACATCCCAGCTTCAAATGGTTCTCCTGTAATGTCCCTCCAAAGTCCCAAAACCTGACCACCAGTCTCTCCTCCGGGAGAAAAATGACATGCACACTGCAGCCCTCCCCCCCTCCCTCTCCCTCCTGTTTTTCCCTCCCCTAGCTTCAATCCTATTTCTGTAGTGTAGGGCTCCCTCCCCCAGCCCCAACTGCCATAGTAATTTGTGCAGAAACTCCCCCGAACTCTACTTACATTACCTCTTTCCCCTGGCGTTCTGGATAGCCAGAAGCCGATGCCGTGATTGGCTGCCTCTCAGCCAATCATGGACGTGGCTGCTGGTCTGGCCCCCTGCTTGCAGTTTCATGCAAGCAGAGGGCCGGGACTGAACGTTGGAGGAGAGAGGTAATGTAAGTAGAGATTGCAGGAGTTTCTGCACAAATAACTATGGCGGTTGGGGCTGGGGGAGGGAGCCCTACACTACAGAAAAAGATTTTAAAAAGGGGTGGACATCCCCTTTAAAACAAAACATAGTGAGATGCACAACCGCATTGGTACGTCACCCCAAATATATCGAAAAAATTGTATAACTATTTCCATTAGTAGATAGTTTATGATAACCTATCTATATTGTAAGCTCTACGGGGCAGGGACCTCCTTTCCTCTTGTGGCAAGGCTCTAGTACTTATATGTATTTATGTAATTTATAATTTATATATTTATGTAGTGAACTATTTATTTATTTGTTCTCATTGTATGACTTTTTTGCATTTTGTTATTGTACAGGGCTGCGTCCCCAAGTGACGCTTTATAAATAAACTATACATACATACATACATAAATAAAATTAAGAGATGCTGATTAATCTCTTTAAGATATAAAACATCTTTGTGTATCCTGATGACAAAATAATGAATAATAAAACAATATTTCACATGAAGTCATAATTATATTTCTGTAAAAAGTAAATAAATTAGGCCTCATCATTGAAAAGTCTAACAGGGAGATTCAATAAAAGTTCTTATCATTAAAAATAGTGCAAATTTTTATCGTCCTGGTCAAGATTCAATATTGCCTTTGCTAATGTGGGTAATTACTGTATGGGACTACTGCTGTCCATTTAAAGGGCAACTAAAGCCTCAAAACAATACAGAATTAGTAGGCCATAATTGGTGGTCATAATTTCTACCCTCCGAATTATAATCCATTTTACTAGTTTTTTAAGCTAAAAATAGGTACCTCGGTTTATACCTGGATCGGTTTATACTCGAATATATACTGTATATTAAACATTTCCCAAATTCTTTCCATTCTTTTCTGGACAGTTTTCTTCCCAACCTGAACACATACTACACCCAGTTTGGAGATAGGAGTTCTAATCCCCAGAAATCTACTTTGCAGCTTGACAGCCTTTATCTCCAGTGCTACTGTAGAATAGTTTGTTTATATGACATGGTCATTTCATAGGCATATATTAATGGTTACCTTTGCATATAAGAAGATTAAAACATTTGGCAGTGGCAGAATTCACTATGATTTATCTTCACTTTACATTTGTTTGAATTTCTTGCCCTTTTTGTATTTGTGATTCTTTTAAAAAAATTGGGGGGTTAATAGTTCTTTATTAACGATGTCTGAAACTCGGAAGTTTCTTTCCGTTTTAGGATTTACAGAACTCAGGAAAAACCCAAGATTCTTTATAAGCGCATATGCTTCTGGTAGAGATGTACTTTGGGTTCTAATAGAACCCAGTTTCGAATCGAATCCGGCGGTTTAAAGTCCCGACGAAACTTTCGGAACGCCCGGATTTTTCGAAACTCGAATTTTCCGAGTTTTCGATTTTTTATCGCCGTTTTCGGTAACCCTCGAAAGTATGGATCGATTTCGGTAACCCTCGAAAACTTGTATCGTAGGTGGGGGATCGATTTCGGTAACCCTCGAAAACTTGTATCGTAGGTAGGGATCGATTTCGATAACCCTCGATAATTGTACGAATCCTAGTAACCCTCGAAATCGTAAGTCCATCAACCCTCGAAAAGTAGCGATCGATTTCGGTAACCCTCAAATGTTTGTGCCGATTTCGCCAACCCTCGAATGTACAAGCTGATTTCGGTAACCCTCGTATTTGTGATATCGGTAACCCTCGAAAGTAGTGTTCGATTTCGGTAACCCTCGAAAATAGCCTGCGAAAGCTCGAAAACAGCCCGATCATGAGGAAAGATAGATTTTAAATGAGTTTTACTTATATTTATTAGTTCCCCAGACCATTCCCCAGGTCCCTGTGTTATTTACAGTAACCTACTATTACTATTTCACCCTTCAAATTGATAGAAACTTTCGAATTTTCGAAAATCCGAAAACGGGACGAAACTCATCAGTTTCGAACATCTCTAGCTTCTGGTTGCACCTTTCCCTTATTGTGCCTTATTTATAATTGGGCTTGCATCACCACCAGCAAAGGACCATGAGAAACAGGAAGAAAGTTAGCATTAAAGAGAATGTCCACCTCCCTAAACTAAAATTCATAAATACAGTAGGCTAATCCCCCCCCCAAACCTTGACCTTGCAAGGTTTAAATGTTTCTGTGAGGCTTGTAAGTACTTACGTTGTTATCTCAGCTGTTATCGGCTGCTACTCTATGTTGGAGGCCAGACTGGCAGTGGTGTCAGTGATTGGCTGAGACATTGCATCTCAGCCAATTACAGACACCGCTGAAATCGAGCAGAATTGCATCAGGTGTTCGGGGGCATTTCATCCATTTTAATTACACTTTATTTCTCTATAAATGCACATTTCTCTTTGTGTTAAGCCACAAGTGTTAGCTTTTTATTTTTTTTAAACAATGATTTTATAAAGAAATGATTTCATAAAGAAATCTACACTCGGTTTATTAACGCAGAATATTACTTGGACAATAATGCAGCAGCCCATGCCTATGCAACATGCTAATAAACACAGTTTATTTTATAAGATTAACTGAATTTATCATTTTACTCATGAAAAATCATGAGAAAACTGATCACAGAGCCTTTCAAATTCATTTAATGTGCTACAGCTGTAAACCATCTACTGAAAGCCTGGGGATAAAGGTCTATGATCAGAGTCATATAAATTCATAAATAAAGGCCTTTATATACTCCACCTCACGCCGCAAAAATAAAACGGGAAGGGATCTGCCAGAACGGGTTGAAAGAACAAATAAACTAGTAATATATAAAGGCTTTGCTTATGAATTTATATGATTTTTTTTGCCATAGACTCAAAGCCTGTGGGTTGTTTAGTGCTGCTGAAACATAAATGAATTTCTGATAAGTTGCTCAGTAGCAATAAATTTATGCTGAAGTTTTATCAGTGAAGCTATTGACTAGATGGATGCTATAAAACAACTAAGATGCTTTATAGGGCACCTGTGAAAAACAGAATACTGAAGGTGTCTAAGTGGCTTCTGAAAATGAATGGTACATGCATAAATGAACGGAAGCCGAGAATCCCTGCGTGAGCTATAAATCAGAACATATAAACAGATTATATTAGGCAGTCTATGGTTATACAAGTTTGGCTGCTAGCCTACACACCATACCATAATCTTTCTTCTAATTTGGATCTCATTGGACAATTAGTGTATGCATGCAAGGTTTTAGAGGAAGGTTGTGAATTACATACATCAACAGGTACTTTATGGTGCTACAGAGGGTGTGGGAGTATGTGGAACAATGTTCACATTAGTATGTGAAGGAATCTGTGTTTAGTGTTATAATAGTGTAGGATTTGTTCTGATCACTATGTAGTTAATATGTATTATGTAATTAATGGACACAGCTGCTATTGAAAATAGTTTATTTCTATATTTACCAGCATGGATGATTAATTGAGGCTCTACTTCTTAGTTAAACCCCTGTGTAAGGGATTCTTTTTTTCTTATTCAGTACAAAGAGAAGAAATGTATTGCAATTTGCTTCATTATCTCTGCTCACTTGTTTATCTTTAAATTCCATTCTACAAATGTTTTTTTTTTAAAAATAAAAAAATAAAGGGAATGCATATTTCATATACGGTATGTAAATATATATGAAAATATGAAATATTGTTTATACTATGAACAGAGCTAAACTAGCACTGATGGCTAGCAGAGAAACTGACTTGACTTGGAAAAATTGTTCCAAGGCACACCAATGTTATAGACCTACAAAAATTGTCTATGCAGCAGACCATAGCGGCCAATAAAAAAACACACACTAGGGGTATATGTAAAGTGCATACTATATATATAAAATTGTTTATACTATGAATTTGCCAGGAAGATCTTATAAAGTGTAAAGGAAGAATTGTGAGAACATGCCCCACAAGCACTAAATTTGCAAGCTCGCCCTCTCAGACTTAGACCCCGGCCTGAAGGACATGGATACCACAGAACATTAGAAAATGCTTTATTACTTCACTATGTTGGTTCTGGAGTCTATGAAATTTAAAGAACAACTAAAGCCCCAGAACAACACTGAACCAGAAGGCAGAACACCTTGATATAAAACCAGTAATCTGTGTCTTTACTCTCATTTTGATACAGGCGCTGGGAAATTTACCTAAATAACAAATGGTTTGTGCTTTACTTCACAGCATTCTAGTATCACACAGTTTGGTCAACGAGCATTATGTTCTGCACATGCTCAGCCCTTAGCTATGGCAGAAATTTTTTACAGTTGGTCACACCTATTAATAATCTCTAGCCAATCCTTTTACAGGACAGATAAAGCAAGGAAGCATGTGACTGGGGTCAGGAGGTGTGGTCATACACAAAGATAATTCCTCCAGTTCTTAACAGGCTTACATTTACTTTAATACAATTTACTGAAGTGGGATTTTATAGCTTATTGCTGTTTTTAGGGGGGTTGTTTTCAGATTCTGGAGTATAATAAATTGGGGTTAGTTCTCCTTTAATGTATTTTACCTGCAAACAACTCTAACAACTACACAGAATGCTCTAAAGCAATAACAAAGTACAAAATACTTTAACCCCAAACAAAAGGTTACATTTGAACGATATATGCTACAACCCCATGAGAGTTTAAACTCTTTTGCCACAAGATTATGGCAAGTAACTTGTAGTAATGATGATAAAATCACTTTATGTAAGGTACTGTAACATGCAATGTATTACAGAAGGGCCGCTCTGTGCAAAAAGTGCTACATCTGTAGAAGACATTTTGCAGAAGTAAACTGGGAAAATGAATCATTTTACTTCAGTGTGTCATTCTGCTTTGACAATATCTCTACATACATCAGACACGCTCAGTCAGGCTCAATTCAAGTATATAACCTCTACTGATGACTCAACTCTTGTTTCAGATGACTATGTATTCTTAACATCTGCAGAACAACCTGTGCACTACCCATGATTTCAATCTATCTATTAAAAATACAGCCTTTAATATTGATACTGGAGCTTCTGTAACTGTCCTAGACACCTACACACATCACCGATTCACCATTTGAAAACTCTAACAAGCTGTAGAAATGATTTTCATTCCTTATGGGTCCCAAACTCTATCCTATATAAATACAAGATTACATATTCCAACTCCGTTTGCATTAAAAGACTCTGGGGTTCTCTATTCAGCTGTTACATATTCTTGGACTCATTTATATTATTCATGCTGTAGATGGCCAAATAGTCTCTGAAGTGCAAACACTGGTTAACAAATCCTTAAATCCATTGACAGACGAACAATTGGAACATTTTAGATCCCTCTGCTGGAGTTCCTTCTTATGACTAAAACTCAGATATTCCAAGAGAGAGGCAAATCTTTCTAACTAGTAATATTGTAAACTTTAGTAAAAAAAAAAAACAAATTTACCCAGAGCCACAATTGCTTTTGTCCCATCAATTAAATATATAGATTGAAGCTCTGGGTGAATTCCGATGGCGTTCTTCCCAATGCATCTCTCATACGCCAGATAATAGCTTATGTAAGAAGTCTTGCAGATAGCCTTTTAAATAGCTTGCACTGGCTAATACTATACCAAACAGGCAAAAGACACCATGTCAAAAGATCCCAAATGGAAGCAACACTACCAATGCTAAAATATTATATATTGAAAATATCAATATTATTGAAATTGTTTAGTGAAGGCAATATTGCTTCCATTAGAGATCTTTTGACATGGCGTCTTTTGCCTGTTTGGTATAGTAATATTTATGTTTTATCCCAGGTAGCACCGCAGTATTGGATGTGTAGCCGCACAAAGAGAATATAGGTGCACATCACACTATATCAATATATATTGAGCTTGCACTGGCTGCATGGACAAATTCTTCGGAACCGGTGCAACTCCTGTCTTAAAGTCATGCAAGCCACTGGTAAATAGGTTAGGGTGACATTAAAGGAGAACTAAACTTAAATTTTAAAAATCTTAATGTGAAAGCTTTTCTCCCCAGAACACCGATATATTGTAATATTCTTCTCTAGTAAGTTGCATTTAGTACATATAAGTAATATATTTTGTAGCTAAGAAGGCTTCCATGTTGTTGCCAGTACAACCCACAGCCGAAGTAGTCTTCAAAGAGGCTTTTAAGCATGTGCTTATATAACCACGTCCCCACTATTCATTTTATATACAAATGTCTCCACACAATAAAGAAGTGACTGAAAGTTGCTTGTTACCCTATATTTTTTCCAGGAACAATACAAAATAATCAGCAAATTTTACTGCCATTTTTTTTTGCTTCAGTTCCTAGCAAAAGATAAATATGCCTATATTTTTTGTATTATCTCTGGTAGCTCAACATTTAAATACTACATGTTTAGAAAACACAGCATAACATTAATATCTGTAGGCTTACTTATAAAACCAGTTAATTCATTTTACTGTATTTTTGTTTGTTTGTTTCCATAATGTTTATAGCAAAGTGTCTACACATACTGACATTTTATATTGGAGCCCTATTGGTATAGTGGTATATTTATTTGCTTTTTGCAAGACAGAGCACATGATGTTGAAGGTTTAATCCCTCAGACAATTCCTCTTTTCGGAGCTGCCCTCAACTACCCACAGGTTATTTTTAAAGCTTGTTGTATATTTGTGATTGGGCTCTGTCTATTGGGGCAATGTTGACTGGACACTTAAGTTCCCCTTTAAGAATTGATCCAGGGTTGTACAACTCTGGGTAAATTGGTGTTCTGCTTCCTGGAGGCCACAAGAAGTGTAATTTTACATTGACAATGCTGCTTTTAAAGTACAGTGCTTAGAATAGTATAGTATAGTGCTTAAAAAAGTAAAGTACATAATATAGTGTAGTGCTTAGATAATTAAGGTTATACCCAGTCATTTACATTTGCATAAAGAATTGGGTATCCTATCTCCCATATCTGAAAATACATTTAAGGGAAAAACATTCCTTTAAAGGGCATGTCCACCCTCTTTTTAAACTTTTTACATCATGCAGGGCATACTCTCCCACCCCCAACCGCTATATTCATAACTGTAAAATCGCTTCCAATCTCTACTTAAACCTCCTCGTTCCTATGCTGTTCTGGTCCGGCTCCCCTGCCCACCGGAACTGCAAGCAGGGGGCAGGACCGGCAGCTGCGGCTGTGATTGGCTGAGAGGCAGCCAACCACAGCCATGGCTGCCATCAATGTAGAACAGCAAAAAAGAAATATTAGAAGTGGATAAAAGTGGGCACACCTCCAAGTATGTAAAATATCTCCTGTATTATAAATAGTGGGAGTTACAAATCAATGTCAAATACTATATCAATAAGAGAAGAAAAAAAAACCAAACCATTAACCCCCCACAATATAATCCATAATAATAAAACCTTAATGGTAGGTAGGATATACCAGTATTTCTCATAAGGGTAGCATAGAAGCGTTACACAGTCTTAGTCTTAGTTAAGATGAAACGCTTCCAGCTGAATCCAGTGCAGTATCATATCTTTATATGCTTTGGGGTTCTGATCTGCCACACTGTTAAGCTGGGTACACACGATGAGATATTTCGGTCCGATCGACCGATAGTTCAGTATATCGGTCGATCGGACCGAAATTATTGCATCCGAATGTGCCCATGTCCGATCGACCGTTCGTCCGAATCGGACATGGTGGAAAACCTCATCCGCTCGTGTGGTCCTCTATGGACCACACGATCGGTCGCGGTAACTATCAGATGCAGCTGCTTTTGCCACGACTGACAGTCCTTCCTCCTGGCCGACCGGTCGAATGTATCGAACGGTCAGTCTGGAGGAAAAATCGGTAGGTGTGTACCTAGCTTTATACAGTACAGCTATTTAGATAAGCAATATGTGATTTCTAGATTGTTATATTACGTACTGTTGCTATACTTATTTTTACTGTGTACTGAATTCTTCATCATTAATACCTACGTGTATATAGTATTGCAGTGACCTCTACTTTTTACCTCTGAGCATGTGTACCCAGCTTTTTGGGTGTCAGGTATAGCGTACACAGATGCATACACTATAGTGATATGCTACTGTGTAACGCTCCTATACTACCCTTGTGAGAAATACCGGTATATCCTACCTACCATTAAGGTTTTATTATTGTGGATTACATTTGGGGAGTGTTTTTAATGGTTCGGGTTTTATTTTTATTGATATAATTTGAAACTCCCGCTATTTATAATAAAGGAGATATTTTACATACTTGGAGGTGTGCCCGCTTTTATCCACTTGGTTTCCTGATCCTTCCTGGCAGTGGTCACTATTGGGTTAAGTCCCAGAATGCTTGCATGGACAGGAAATAATGAAAGCAATAAAAGACTCCTCCTCCCCCTACCTCCTCAGTCCGTTTTCCTGTCCTCGCTTGGATAGGAGCGCAAGCTGTCTCACCCCCTGCCTTCATATGTAAGTTTGTGCCCTCTTCTCATATGGCAGGGCTGCTCTGATCCTATGCTTGGATTCACACACAGCCCCACTGTTTATCCCGCTCCGGCACTATCGTTGGGTCCTTACGCGGCTATTTTCCGGTACTTCCGGGTTCGCGTCACGCCGCGCATGCGTGTGACGTCATTGCGCCTAGAAATTTAAAAATTTGCCGCGCCCGGATCCTCTGTCAATCTCTGTAGTGGAGATACCACCAGTTTGTATCCAGTGCAATCCTGGTCGGAGGTGGCTGTTCTGGCAATACTCTTTGCATAATCCTGGTACTAACAGATGGATCTTTGGACATCAATCATCATTTTTGATTTTGGATTGAAGATTTTTTTCTTTTGATTATAAGTTTATCTTTATTAGGTCATTATGAGCTGCAGAGGGCACCGATCTCGTTCAAGGTCCAGATCTAGGGAGTGAGCATCGATTTCATGTATGGTTTAGTCTATGTTTGTTTATCCACTTAATTTTATTTTTCTTTTTATGTTTTGCATTGATTCATCTCGCCACAGTGAAAAAGGGAAACATAAAGAGAAATCTAGGCATGAATGCACTGTTTGTGACAAGCCTGCTATTAGGGGGAAAAAGTTTTGTGAAGACTGCCTATCCCAGTTTGGCATTGATAAAGCTAAGCAAAAAGCTGAAGTTACTCAATGGGTCAAGGAGTCGATGCCCTCTATGATGGAGTCCATGGTTGCTCAAGTTTAAGTTACTGTTAAGGTTTCGCTACCAACTCCTGCATTTCCTATTGATCCTGTGCCTGGCACATCAGCTCAGCCTCTGGTGGAGAAAGAACCCATCTCATAAAGGCTATGAGAGCTACACTATTGTTAGAACCTGAGTCTACATCCTCAGCACCATCCTTATCCGATAAGATGTTTGCTTCACAAGATCCAAAACCTACCTTTTATCGCCATCTATTTATGGCAAAAATAATATCAGATGAATTGGAAAACTAGGATAGAAAATTCTCTCAATCTGCCTCTTTAGCAGCTAAGTACCCATTTCCTAATGATGTGTCTTCTCCATGGGACAATCTGCCTAAGCTTGATGCGGCCATGTCCAGTTTAGTTCGTAAAACCCTTCTGCCAGTAGAAGATGGAGTAGCCTTGAGAGATCCCATTGAAAGAAAACAAGATTCTTTACTTAAAAATGCTTACATGGTTGCAGGTGCATCTTTTAGACCAGTGCCAGCTATTGTGAATTTATCTGAAGCCTCTAGTCTTTAAATTAAAGAAGTTGAAGAAGCAGTTTCTAAGGGAGCAGACAAGAAAGAAATTGTTAATGCTCTTAAAGACATAAGACTGGCTACTGATTTTTGTGCTGAGGCCACAGTCTAAGGTTTGCGTCTCTTTTATCTTCTCTGGCAGTTCTAGCCAGACGTTCTTTATGGCTGCGTCAATGGCAGGCCGATATACCATCTAAAATGAGTCAGCTTAACTAACCGTTTCAAGGTGATCTTTAATTCGTAAATAATTAGAAGAGAGCCCAGCAGGAACCAGTGGGCGGGAGGCTATCTCGTTTCTTGCCTGTCTGGGCTCACAACATTCAAGACGAATGGCTGAAGGAGGTGATTCTTCTAGGATATCATCTGGAGTTCGTCAATCCCACCAGACAACTTCTTAATTTCCACTCTCCCAAATCTCCTTTCTGCTTCCTCAGCCTTGCTAGAAATTGTAGCAGAATTGGTACAAAAACAAGTAATAGCTAGAGGCTATCAAATTTGTGTCAAACATTCAAAGAAGGCCAGTTATCCCAGTTCGCTTATGTCAACAACTCATAGGGAAACTAGTTTTCTCCAAATGGGGTATGGACACATCAGACCACTTCAGATCAATGGGACATATTCATTCCCATCCATTTCATCCGATATATATTAGATCCATCAGTCAGCAGAGCTTACTTTGGTTATGGATAAAAAAGAATTACAGACTGTCTCATTTACATTAGGAAAATTAGGACCAGATGACTACAGACTCAAGTTCTCTAGGTTGGGGAGCTCATTTCAAACATCATTGGATTCAGAGGGATTGGTCACCATCTCTTCCATGAATTTCAAGGAACTAAAAGCCATCCATTTAGCTCTCCTCCACTTTAAACATCATTTTCTTCAGGAGCCATACTGATAGTATCGGACATGCCACAGCTTCTTATGTGAACAAGGAGCAGAAAGTTGTGTGCCCTTGCCCAAGAGAATCCCGCAAAATAGATTCAAAAGCAGTCTATATTCCATCCAAATTGAATGTGCAGGCGGTTTTCTGAGCAGGCATCATGTCACCCTGGGAGCATGGTCTCTGAATTCCCAAGTTTTCAATATGATAGTGGAGAAGTGGGGCATTACCCGAGAATTACAAAGTGAAATCATTTTGCACCAGGTTCTGCAAGTTGGCAAAGGCAAAAGATGCTTTTCCTTCCCATGGAAATTCAGGATGGCAACATATTTCCCCCCTCCTCTGATAGGGAAGGTTCTACAAAAAAAGCTTCAGGACAAGCCTTTCTAATTGCAGTGATACCGGCATGGCAGCACAGACCATGGTTTCCTCTCCTGATGGAGATGAATGTAGATCCAGTCAGCATGGATCTCCTTTGCCAGGGCCCAGTACGGTTCCAGATACAGCAAGTTTATCTCCACGGCCTGACTGCTGAAAGGGAGTCGTTGAAAATAAAAGGTCTTTCAGAAGCTTCTGTCAATACCCTATGGAATCAACCTTTGCCCACTACTTCAAGGTCTGGGATATCTTCTTAAATTGGTGTTCCTCTTTTTCTCCACCTATTACGCAGATTTTGGAAATAGAAATTGTAGAGTTCCTACACTCTGCAGCTGCAGCTACTTTAAAATCTCATTTATGCGCAATTTCCAGTGTGTCAGAAGTCAAATGGAGTTCTAACCTCTGGTCATCAGATTCTTCAAAGCTTTAAAAAGGATAAAACCTCCCAGATGTCCTAAGCCACCTTCATGGGATCTCTCTTTAGTCCTTAAAGCTCTTAAGCTAGGTACACCCTAGCGATTTTTCCTCCTGACGACCGTTGAACTTTCGAACGGTCGGCCAGGAGGAAGGACTGTCGGTCGTGGCAAAAGCAGCCGCGTCCGATAGTCACCGCGACCGATCGTGCGGTCCATAGAGGACCGACTCGGACGAGGTTTTCACCACTGTCCGATCGTCCTTTCGTCCGATTCGGACGAACGGTCGATCGGACATGGGCACATTCGGATTCGATAATTTCGGTCCGATCGACGATACACTGAACTATCGGTCGATCGGACCGAAATATCTAATCGTGTGTACCCAGCTTAACTTCCCTCCATTTGAGCCCATTTAAATATCTTGGTTAAACTCACCTGGAAGTACCATTCTTGGCAGCCACTTCGGCTAGAAGGTTGCTGAAATTTCAGAACTACAAATTTCTCCAAATCTACTTCGTCATGGGTTCTTTATTCCTAAAGTAGTTCAGATTTCATGTTAATGAGGAAGTGGTGTTTCCATCTTTTCCCCTAACCTTTCTAATGTGGAGGAAGAAAGATGTCACTGTTTGGATGTTGCAAGATGTGTCAAACTTGCATGTCAAGGACCAGCTCCATCAGAAAATCTAATTTCTTACTGGTCCATATGCTGGAAAGAAAATAGGTCAAAAAACAGCTAACATCCGTGGCGAGTTAGATCTCTTCCTGCATTAGAGAATTACACTGTCTTCTAATATGTCGGTTCTCTATGGAATTAACGTCATTCCACTCGGGTGGTGGCTGCATCCTGGGTATGCCAGTCAGGAGTCTCTATTCAGGATATTGTAGGGCAGCCTCCTGGAGTTCGACACATACTTTTCTGAATCACTATAAACTAGATCTTGGTTTCTCAAATTTGGGAAAAGGGCTCTACTATGCATGCCTCAGACCTTGCTGAGGTTAACAGAGAAACAGGCACGGATACGTCACTGCCACCTTCTGCTATTCAGTTTCATGAACTGAGCATAACAGGAGAACAACAAGGAGCCAGGGATGTAAGGTAAGTATTTTTTTATTGTACAGTGGGGCCAGTAGTTGGTAAAATTTTAGTTTGGGGGGTGGACATGCCCTTTAATCTATTTCTAATCTGTAAGTGTTATTGGTTCTAGTGCACCAGCCAGCAATGATGATGGTAACTAATCATTTTTGACTTCTAGCATCTAATGTAATATCCATGAGTTGCACATGTAATTTGTGTTTGACTTTCTTAATTTGCCTACAGGTGCCAAAAAAATCATATTGTTTTTTATCCACTTCTGAAAACCTTTGATAGCTTGTCATAGAGATAAGAGAAAGTTAATTAAATTTTGAAGGAAGATGTGGCACAAAGTAACCTTACCATAGCTGATCCCAATTACAAAGCAGTAGCAAATATACAGGGTTGTTCAATAAAGTTCTTATCATTTAAAATGTGGCTAATTTTGCCCCAAACAATCAGATGTAGCTTATAAATGTTAAATAAGATCTGATTGGTTGGGGCAAAATTAGCACCATTTTAAACAATAAGAACTTTTATTGAATCTCCCTGTATATTTGCTACTGCTTTGTAATTGGGATCAGCACAATAGCCAAGAGGAAGGACTGTCGGTTGTGGCAAAAGCAGCTGCATCCAACGGTAACCATGACCAAGCATGGTGTCCTACAGAGGACCACACAACTGACTGTGGTTTTCCAACCTTGGTTCGTCTGATTTGGTCCTGTCCGCTTCAAGGTACCAGTACAATAATGTGGCCTGTATTATTGTATGGTGTTTTCCAGCATTAGGCATTCACTGAGTGCACATTCATAGTTTTAACATACCTCTAAGCACATTATTGTTTTTCTCCTTGAGTAGTGTGACCCTGAACCTTCTCTTGTTTTATTTCACTTAAAGCTGTCTTACCATCAGTGGAATTTCTGAAGGTGCTCAGGAGCCGCAGCGCAGATTTTAATCCCTAAGTGTGATGGCTTGCGGGGTATCGGACAAGAGACATTCGCGCAGCTGCTGCAAGCCTATTTACCAGGGGTCACGTGGCTGCACATGGAAGTATTAATTAATTTATGTTCATTTATGTTTTAGTAGTAATTTTATATGTTTAGGCATGACGTAAAATATATATTAGAGATGCCTACAGTATTTTAAGACACATCAGGGGAATTCAAAGAGGAGCGCTGCAGCGCTCCTTTCCCTCCTCAATGTCCTGCAAACCAATTTATGATTGGTTAGCGCGATGTTAAGTCCTGGAAGAGACACTCACGCAGCCGTTGCAAAGTGATTTACCAGAGGCTTAGCGCGTAAGTATTTAATGCCAGATAGCTGGCGTTAAATACTTAGTGCGGGTGAGATTCACCAGTGCCGTGCAGCCTCTGGTAAATCCCGTACGGGAGTTTTGCCCAGAGGGTTTGCGGCTCGGGTGAATCTCCCGAATTGAATATTAGAAAATAAAACCTAAAATGCCATTTCTCCTTTAGCCTTGTGTTACCAGACACCATCTCTTGACCATGAACAGGAAATGACACGTATTAGATTGCTGCATCCATTTTTATTTAGTGCAAATGCCTCACGGAAGGGGATCACTATCTCAGAAATATCAGTTAAAGGGCCTCCAAAAAGGCATCTCAGAAATATCACACATGTAGGTAAAGTTGCCCTAAAAAAATTTATTGTAAAATGAACAACTGATATTTTACCTTTTTTTCCCTTCAAACAGGCATTTCAGTCTAATTGGTGGCCTAACAAAAAAACGGTTAGGTCCCACCATGTGCTGTGCGTTTCGTTTTAGTTTTGCGTTTCCATCCATTTGCGTTTATGTGCAGTTGGAAAATCACAGAAAAACCAGAGAAGACGCAAGAAAAAGCCAAAAAATAAGTTTGTTCGCGTGTCTGCGTTTTTTTTTTGTGATCCCTTAGATTAATATTAAAGTGCAATTCTGACACACACGGACGAAAGTCATGCATGCAAGCGGATAAAAAACAAACCGAATGGATTCGGAATGCACATTATTGGAACTCATTCTTGCAATTTCCATTATATTTTAAATGACATTGCGATTCGCAAGACGCAAGCAAAACAGGAAACTAAACGCCATGCACATAGTGGGACATACTGTAACCCAAAGAGCTTGGAAAATTGGAATCTAGTAGAGATCTCTGCAAACTGATCTGAGCCAAGCAGGAATAACTTCTCTCTGCCATAGTTTGTGATGTGTCTGTTTAACCATGGTCAACAGTGAGTTAACTTATTGTTTTGGACAGGCAAGCAAAAGATACTTTTTACAGCACTCACCAAATCTCTAATCTACTTTATAATGCTGTTTGATCTCTGATTGCTGTCCTCTGACATCCTACATGATCATTTACCACCTCCAAACTAATTCTCAGCATTACACTATGGCACCTATTAAATGTTCCCCACACAGACCCAGGCGTCAATCATTCTCCATTTCTTAAAGGTGAACAAAGTAAAAAAAAACTTGCCAGTGGGTCAGGGAGTTGCCCCACCAATCAAGCAATACTTTCCGCCATGGCCACTGTTTGAAGAGGGGACCTGGACCAGTATAGTTGAGTCCAACCCACATATTTTTATACAGTAGGCAGTATTGTGGATTATTTTAGAATTGTTAATAAATATATTGTGTAAGTAATATGGGAAGTTTGCGAATATTTACTATGCAGTGAGAAGAATAATTTCATACGCTGTTTGAGAATAAATAAGGCCTTTGATATTTGTGATCATAGGAATCAAATTAGACATTCTGTTATCTAAGAATTCTTTGGCTGAGGTAGAGACAAAAATGAATTAGATAATCTTCTTTATGCAGTTATATTACATTTAAGAAAGCCAATTCAGAAGAGTAAGAAAACCATATGTTTGTATATGACGTGCCCGGGAGATGTTATGAAATTTAGATTTTGTATTGATCACATACTAGGATGCGCCTCTCCTGACTGGAAACCCAATAAAACGTGGTATGAACTGGCAAACATATCAATAAGTCTAACAGCAGAGCTGTGTTTGAAGCCCTGGAAAGAAATAAAACAGTTCATAAACAATCTTTTCCCCCTCATTGACAGATGGGTTCGAACTTGGCATGACACCCTGCTGCTGTTTTCCAAGAAATGTGTCACCTTTATGGGTATAAAGTTTACCATAAAAGAGATAGAAAAAAGTCTGTGGTTTGGATCAATGGAGGGCTTCTTTCAAACAAAACTGTATGGATGAGATCTTTCGTGTCACTGCCTCATTAAACAGTTATACCATTTCAAAAGACCCCTGGACATAATAGATTCATGTGGTGAGGACCTATTGTATTGCATTTAACCAAAGAAAGGGGAGAGAGGCCACAGTTTCAGTACAATAAAACCGACACACTAGTCCATTATGTATTTAAATATATTAGGCTATTTAGATCTGCCTTATTAGAGGATTGATGAGAGGTTTTCTTTACCTCTTGTGGAGCAATGTTTAACTAAGTGTCCATATATCCACTATCGAGAGCAACTAATGACACTTGTCCCTCGAGCCTTTCTCATTGTGGCTAACGAGGAATACATTCATTACATAAACTTCATTGTTTACTGCAGAACTACGATAATCAGGGTAATAACTGCAGCTTAACAAGGGCAGCCCAAATAGTAAGAACAGGGCAGAGATATGGAACTTAAATACTTCTATAAATTAGCTTCTGCTATTTCCACGGTCAGGGTAGATCAAATTGTATTTTGAGTAGTTTAGATTATATTATTGCAGTAAGTGATACAATATTCATAATTTGGTCATCTAATGTCTCCTTCCCTGGCCCCCCAACCTCTGGGAACTACTAAGGAATATTTTTAAAGGACAACTATACTGAAAAAAATAACTTTTAGAATGAGTACCTGAGAAGGTACCGGATTGATTATCCTACTCCTAAATTGTTTTGTTGAGGAGTACAAGCACATTCAGTTTTATCGACAGGTTTTGGCCCTGGGCCTTCCTGTATTAAAGATAGTGCTGAAGCACTCAGGAAGCTGGCAGAAGTAGTTTTCTTGTACTGCTACTCTCTAAGAAATAATAGTGGGAGGTAGAAAATAGAAATTCTACCTCCCTGCCCCAGGTACTTTTCATTTTAACTGTTGTTGAAAAAAGTGTATATGCACTATAGTTCTCCTTTAAGTGTTGGGGTGTGTAGTAGGGCAGGGACAGGCTTCATATAGCCAACTTTAGCTAGCTCGTTCTACTTGGTAAACCAAGTCATGACCATAACAAAGGTGTAGAGGAGATACAAGGGAAAGTATATTTCCTTGAAGCATTTCCTTGTTATATTGTGTCATATTCATTCATAAGGAAGCATTGAATTATCAGGAATTGCCAAAATTATGGCTTTATATACCTGTCATAGTGAAATTTTAATTATGAGAACTGTGAATTTTTCTACACCTATTATTCTATTAGCTAAATACTTTCCTAATCAGTGGTAAAGCCTAGTTTTGCTCAATTAGGTAAGACTAACAGGGAGATTCAATAAACGTTTTTCACTAAAATGGTGCTAATTTTGACCCAACCAATCAGAACTATTTAACATTTGAAAGCTAAACACGATTGGTTTGGAAGATGCACCATTTTTACGATAAGAACGTTTATAGAATTCCCTGATAGTGTTTTGTTCCTCACCCTGGGTAGTTGTGTGTGTGTGTGTGTGTGCACAAAATGTTACAATGGCATTTATTTAGAAAAATAATTCATTTTCTAACGCAAAATGCATGCATCCAAAAAGCAAGAGAAGTAGTATGGCAGTTAAACTGCTCTCGACTAGGCAATGGCCCAAGATAGAGGGTATTAAACCAGAGTAGATGGAAGACAAATCTCTTGGGCAATTTTCTTTCGGATAGCTCCCTAGTATCCAGAGACAATTGCAAACACACAATTGGACAGAAAAGGAAATTAATTAAAATTTAATTGCAGAAAAGCTTCTATTTTTACCTGAACATTTAATTATATTATAATCAACAATCCCCAAATCTTCAGTAAACCTGATTACTGCATCTGCTACCCTAAAAAAAACTTCCTGCCAAAACCCCCCAAACTATTTCAAGATTAAAGTCATCACTGCCATAATCACTCCATCAATATTCAAGAAATGACAAGACATAAAACATCCATCTGTTCTCACTAGCTCTTGTCATGGCCTGAAGTAGTTAGATTTGGAAGACTAGAATATTTATTTCTATTATGCACTTTGTTTAGCATAAGGCTTTGATCTGGGTATGTTAAAGAGTTTTAAAAAAAAACGTGTCTCTGCAAGGTCAGGCAAGGCATTTGCCAGAGAAAAGGGGCAGATTGCACGACAGAGAGAATTTCCAGAGTTCTCCGTACAGGAAACATCAGCAGATGTAGACATGATTTTAATAGCTACTAAAGAGAATGCATGACAACCTCATTAGGAGAACCATAATAGCCTGGCAGGATATCTCTGTGAAGACAATAATCAATGTCTTCATTTGTTACCAGCATCACTAACGATGGAAGCTGGCTCGCCCTAAATCTTTTGTTTTTTGTTGGATTGTTCCACAATGTGCCCATGCTTTCAAGTCCACTCTCCAGGGAGGTGCTTTGCAATTGCTTACATAACTCTCTAAAGCACAAGTATCAGCGCTGTAGAGACAGTAATAAAAATGCAGTTAGCAGCTACCCCACTGAGCCCCGGACATGGTACATTAGGGCTTTACTTTCTTTAATGCTGGTGACCATTCCACATATCCAGCCATCTGCAGGAGAAGGTCAACCATTCAGGGTTCAGGGATCCCAAATATCTCAAGCCATCTGTTAACTTACACAGAAAATACATCGGTATCTATATTATAGATATCTATATTATATTATATAACCAGAAAGCTGGTGTGAAAATATATAAACAACCATCAGTCCTATGGCTAAAATAATAATAATTATTATGTTCTCCACTGCGCTATTTTGTTATGTGGTTAATGATACACTGACACCCATCATAGCCTTGTACACATTTAATTTCTATTGTGCATCAGAATGGGAAATCAGTGGGGGGAAAGGCAACGAATGATCACAGCACAATCAAGAAGGAAAGTGGTTGTTAGCAGCTGGAAAGCACTTTGGTCAGCAAACATGCAAATAGCATCAGAGAAGCAGATATGAAGAATAATGCTGAATACCGGCATCTTCGACTCTGTAACCTTTAATTTTCAAGATCAATGTTGAAAGAACGCGCAACGAATGTATTGGAACTCAGCTGTGTTGTGTGTGCTTTTTGCAGCATTTGCACAATTCACTAGGCAATTTGTTATGATGGGAATAATATTAAATACTATAAAAAGAAATACAGAATATGTGGATTTTGCATATTTCCCACCTTTTTGACTTGTAAATTCATTTTTCCTTAGTTCACACTTGCACAGAAGAATTAAAGATTAAACTGCTGTTTGGGTATGGAAAATGACACGGGGGTTTTTGAATATGGATAGACTAATGCTGTGTTTGCTTTAAAAATTCTGAATTTAAAAATTTTGCTTCTCTCTGTAAAGGACAAAGATGTACTAGACTGAACCTTCTACAACAGCTCCACAGAGCAGAAAAAACTACACCATGAGCACAAACGTGGGATAACATAAAAATTCATTGAAATAAATTAGAAATTGAAAAAGGCAGATAAATGGACCATTAACTAAAGATAGAACTTCAGAATATTAGGAGTCTGAATGCATTTCATTTTTCTTATATAAATATACTTGGATTATTGCTGTACTCCTTAAAGGAAAACTTGCCCCTAAAATGCATTCTTATGTAGAATGAGTTTTAAAAGTTAGAAATGTAATCAGCTATTTAACGTTCGTACACTTGAAGAAGTTGTCCACTTATTCACAGTAGGATAAGGATATAACACAATCAATGTAGGGTGGGTCTAAAATCATCTATTGGTATAATCAGAAATGAGGTAACCTAATGAACTGAAGAAATGTGTTTTCAGGGAGTTTGTATAGATACTGGAGGGTTAGACTCTAACCAAATTGCCAAATAAAGTTATTCGGAGCGGAAGTTTTGAATTTTCCACATTTTTCTGTTTGAAACAGGGACTCATACCTAGCGTAAATGTTAGGAAATGTCTTCAGGCCATCCCATTCGTCATGTCCCAGACTGATGTAGGTACGGCCCTGACCTCAAAACTTCTAAGAGAGGAATTGATAGGCTACAGAGCCGCTGGGGTTAGGACTGCCGTTTAGGTTCTCATTCTGTGTACTTTTAGGGGAGAGTGGAGGGTTGAAGGAATTTTTCATTTTCTAATTGCATTTGAATTCAGCCTTCTACATAGCTTGCAGTGCTGCCATGAAGCTGGGGTAGAGCTTGTAGATAGGCACAAAGCAGGGAAGCTAAACTACTTGCCTGTAGATATTAACGGGTGGAGTACAGGACTTTTTATGGAGCTTGGGATTTCACTTCTACAACTCTTTGGGAAACATCTATGGTAAGTATTCCAAAACACCTTAACATCTTTCCTTTATTCCGGAAAGTTAAATCTTGGAATCTTTGTCCTCTAAAATCAAACACAAGATGGAACAAATAACTTTCCAGAGGTTTAAGCAATATGTAATCTATCAGACACTGGCATCGCTGAATAAACCAAGACCAAGATTGTACTGGCCACAAGAAAAAGGAGACACCCTCTGTAGGCCCACAGTCTGTTCACCTATGAAAACAGAGAAAACTGCTAAAATGAATAGTGTGGAAAGGTAATAAAACAAAGAAGTCATGAAGAGCAAGACAGATATTTAAAAGAGTGAGAAATAAAGAAATATAGTTGAGCAGCCCCCAACAAGCTTCCTAATGGGCCCCTGCCTTATATTTCCTGGTGAGCCCTAACATCCATATTCCAAAAGGAAAAGATCAGGCACTGAATCTAGTAATAACTAAAAAAGTTTAGTGCAGGTGCAAGTCTAATAGAAAATACACAATATAAACAAAAAAGAAAAGCCAATAGACTGCAACACTGTCTAGAAAAATATATAAACCGTCCTTTATTTAAATATAGTAATGGGGACACTGGTTAAAAACAATTAAAAGCAGCATATCTCACCCTCATATAATGTACATACTGAATTTGAGTAAATAGTGGTGTGACAAGAAAAGCAGTAGTCAACTGATCAGTAAAAATACATATAGAGCAAAGATATACTATACCAGTGAAGAGGGAGAGTAATGCACGCTAGGGCGTTACACCGAACGCGTTTCGCTCCGACGCCGGTACGGGAGCTTCTTCAGCTGAAGAAGCTCCCGGTACCGGCGTCGGAGCGAAATGCTTTTAATTGTTTTTAACCAGTGTCCCCATTACTATATTTAAATAAAGGACGGTTTTATATATTTTCTAGACAGTGTTGCAGTCTACTTTGCTTTTTCTTTTTGTCTAACATCCAATTCAACGCTGTCTAAAAGGCATGTTGTAAGTTTTGGATGCACTGAAGTGGATTACAATCTGTAGAGCAAGATCCTATGCCTTTTCTAGGGCATTTATAAAATCTTAGTATTTATAGTGGTTGATTAATACTTACTGTAAATACCATAGACCTTTGTCATAACAACAAAGCATTGAGGTTGAATTTTCTGATTGGTAGATATTATCTCTATTAAAGTAATAAATAAAAGCAGATATTATAATGATGGTGCTATATAATGATGGCAGAAGTTTCTAACTGGTACTTACTTCCCATTGTATTTACCATTTATTTAAGAATAAAAGTGCTGGATTCTGCTTATCTTTCTCCAGAGTTTAAGAATTTTGTTTAGTTCTTTTACAAATGCATACACTGTTATACAGCAGCTTCTGCTATTGGTGATTCACATTGGCTTTAATGTTTCATTTTGCTCACAGTAAGGGGCTAAGCCACACTACGTGTTTTTTGTGCATTGCGCTTGCGTTTTTTTCAAATCATTGGAATTGCGTCAACGCACCGAAAACGCGCATTTCCGGGGGTGCTGTGATTGCGATTTGCGTTCCGCATTTAAATCGCAATTGCATGCGTTTCTCCAATACTTAATTAATTGTGTTACAAAGTTACTGTTATATAAATGGTGTGTGCCCTTTCAGCTTCTAGTTCCCACCAATTCTGTCCCTTCCCTGGCTCCTAAATATCAATTGGAAATCTGGTGGTCAGTGTTCAATTCTCAATGGGAAAAATTGGTCAGGAAGATTTGGTTGGTTGGTAAATTTTCTTCTGATCTCCAGTTTGAATTGGGCAGTAATAATAAATTACCATACCAATACCTGGATTAAATTGATGTTTAGTTAAAGATTTTAATTTAAATTCGTACTCTACAAGAAATGACTACATCTATGTCCTTTCAGAGGTTCAATACTGGTTTCATGGCTAATATTTAATGGAGTCAGGAGTAAAGTCTTCATGTTTAAAGATGTTTATAATAACCAGCAGGTTCGTTCCAAAATTGGGTTTTAGAAAATTCAAATCATAAAAGGACCCATAGAAGTTATAGGAGTTTAAAAATCTTTTTCGAGTTTGATAGTATAATATTTAAATTTGAATAAAGACACCATGTCAATCTAGTCCAACCTACTAGAATATTCCAAACCCAGGCTTGCATACACATTCAGAATAGAGGATTCTAATTCATATTTCTCTTAATTGCCCTGTATATTCTATTATTTCCAAGTATTGATTTCAAAAATGTGATCATTCTGAATATCAATTTAAAGTATTCATATTTATCAAAAATCCTGAAAAGTAAAATAGTTCTGGGAGTTTTGTTGCAACATCGGAACCGCGATTTGATTCTGAAATGGACTTCAACCCTATTCTTCAATCTCACATCATGGATGGGGGGATTTGCCGCAGGCGGGGTATTTATTAGGAAACAAATGGGAATATACACTTTGAATAACAACCACTTTAAAAAAACAACCACTTACAGTATGTTACTAACAAGAATGGGTTTTCAGGCACATTGACAAAAGTACGTGCTTAGTTGTTTAATGGAAGATCATTTTCTTGGTAAGGGCCCATGTGAAATGCAATCAGCAAAGCATGGGAACAGACTGAGTGAGCAGCAAAGTTATTAGTCTTTATGGGAGAGATGAGTCAAGAAATGATGCATAAAGGTTTGAAAATAACACGATGGTCACTTTATATGGAAAATATAACGACTATGAAACAGAAAGATAAAAAAAATCTGTTTTATTCAGCCAAGTAAAGCTGGCTCTAGATAATGTATAATTTTAGTCACAGACAGTATAAGAGAAAGATACATTTCTATTCAAGATTGTCTGTGATACTTAAAAGGGCATGTACACCCCTTTTACAAAAAGTGAACACCCCCCAAAAGCTAAGATCTTGAAAGATGTTCCCCACTGTGTAAGAAGCCTTAAAACCACCAATCCAGCGCCGCAGTTCACCGCTTCTTCCGGTATCGGCCATCAGTCATGACGGTGATGTCACAGCCAATGTTGATGTCCAGACCGAAGGAACCTCTGCTGCTGCTGCTCGGGCACGTTAAGGGCACATGTACCAGCGCAGAGGCGTGGGGAGCTCACGATGGATCGGTGGTTTGTAAGGATCTTACCAAGCGGGGGGGGAACATCTTCCAAACTGTAAGTAAAATGGATCTTAGCTTTTGGGGGGTGTTCAATTAGATATACATTTTGTTAGAGGGGTGTACATGCCCTTTAATTATGATGAATACACAAGAAAGGACTCATGGCTTATGCAGCTACATACACACTGATCAGGGCTTATTTTACTCTCAGATCTTTACAGAATTCATTTATTTACACGGTAAGTGAATACCATTTGCATTTCTACCTTGCAATTCTATAGGCCAGCACCCAACTCTATGCAGTGATTTCAGGTTATTCTTTATGTACCTACATTGTTAGCTCAGGATAAACTGAATGTTATAACATATCTATATTAAGTTCAAATGGATTTCTTAAACATAACGTCAATGTTAAAGATTTCAAAGTAGGAAAAAACTTTTTAAGCAGTATTGCTGTATCTGGAATGTACAGTATATATTCAATACAAACCGACCAAGTATAAACGAGGTACATATTTATCTGAAAAAAGGAGTAAATGTGATTGTCTCAAGTAAGGGAAAAATAGAGAAAATATGACCACACTATGCCTACATTCTGTATTGTTTTGAGGCTTTAGTTGCCCTTTAAATGGACAGCAAAGTTCCATACAGTAGCCCAATACAGTAATAGCAAATCCGTAGGGACTATGTGTGTGGGAAATTCTGCTGTCCCATTTAAGGCAACTAAAGCCTCAAACAATAAAAAAATCAGAAGGCACAATAATCCATCCTCCTTCTGTTTCAACCATCATTCTTTAGGCAACTGGAGAGGATTTTGCTGCCCTTTTTGTGGTCATCTGAAGGGCTAGACGCCCCTTAAATAACTTCCAAAGAGTCAGGTCGGTCTTGGCATTCCCCAACTTCTATCATTATTACCTGGCAAGTCAACTTAATACTTCTATGCACTGGGTGATACCTCCTCCACCAGACCCACAGATACACCCCTCCATCATTATATGATACAGAATCTCGCTACATTATATCTCCATGTATATTGCTCCCATTATCCTTCTTGGAATCTTCAACAACACTCTACCTGGTAGCGGAAACTACATACATACCCAACAGTATAAAAATTTGGAAAGAAATAAACAAAATATTATAATTAAAGGGCCCTCTTTGAAGAAACTCCCATAACTCAACATTCACGAGTTATATTCCTTTGCCAATGCAGATATCTGGGGGGAAAAAAGGAATACAATACTTACATTATATCATATGAGAAACTACAAACCAAATACCTAAAGTGGCCATAAATATATCCGGTTTTACTTACACCGAGTGCTCCGTGACAGATCCTGCCAGAACCACCTTTCCTGCGCTATGCCATGACATGTGATCGCAAAATAATGGATTTGCATTTCGGTTGATAGAGGAACGGGAAAGGCGTGGTTTTAGTGCAGGATCGGTCTAATGTCGCGGGAACGCTCGGTCAGGTAAGAAAATCGGATATATGTATGGCCAACTTATGTATACTATTCAAATACGCAACTCTGTCACTGTCTAAAAGACCGAATTTTGGCAGGATACAGTTCCTATAACCCCACATCCTATAATTCAAATCAATAAAAAACAAAGGGGAGAGAAGAATGGTATCATTGATATATAGCTTTATCTCTAAATCCTGCTCGGCCCTAGAAGCCCAACAATTCTATCTAAAGGTCCAAATTGTACCTAAATTACTATGGAACACGGATCCGCACTCACATCACTCACTCACTTCAGATCAGCGAATAACAAACCATTCCAGTTAACATTATACACAGGTATATCTCACACCTTCCATATGTCCCGAATACAACCCAAATATTCACTGAAATGTCCTTAATGCCGAAAATCCCCTGCCAACTTTTGGCATCTTATTTGGCAATGCCCTCAGATACATACATTCTGGATGCAAGTCACCAAGATTCTAACTAAAATATTAGTCCAGATCACACCTGATATTCCTAAGGGAAACCTTATTTTATGTGAGGAAGGCACTTGTATTCAATTGGAATGACCTCCACAGTGGCAACATTAATCAGTGGAAATCCATAGTGACATCCAGGTCTGCATTAGAGTTATAATAAGGGACAAGGTAATCTAAATAAATTTAATAAAATATGGAATCCATGGTTTAAAATATATATTCCTTGTTTGAGAAACTCAAGCAAGTAAGAAGTAGCCCATACACAAATAAACTTACACCCTACTCTATGTAAATAATACATTAACAACTCTGATACTCCCCAGTATTGTAACTTAAATTTAAGTATACAAAAAGAAACAACAATGTAATACATGGTCACAATATTTTATTGGAATAATGCATGTACTATGTACATCATCGCTTATTACTGGTTAATTATTAAATAAATAAACTTCAGTTAAAAATAAAAAGTTTCAATTAGGTTCATTTGGATTTCTAATTTTAGGAACTTTGCTAGGTTCTGTGGAAACCGCTGTCAGAAAGAAACTCAAACAGTTTGTTTTTTATCTCATATACATTCACAGTGATACATGGTGAATAGGATGTAGTGGCCATCCAGAATATGACCCCATAACAAAGCTTCAGTATCTTCCCACCACTGGTGTTAAATTACAGGTCTATAGTTACCAGGCTATGAACGACTACTTTTTTTGAATATTGGTATTACATCAGCCTTTTTCTAATCTGGAGCAGTCTACAGAAAAAAGTGAATCTGAAAAGATTAGAAAAGTGGGCCATATTCAATAACCTGATACCATGGGTTATTGTAAAAGTACGATCGTGGGGTCAATTTACAGCCGTAATTGTACGATTGCCCGTTGTAAAAAAAACCCTTTTTAAAAAAAACAAAAACTCCTAAAAAACTCATTAGATGTGCCATAAAGGGACTGATGGAATTAAAGAATAAATGTTGCCTCATGCAGTAAACCAGTAAAAAACAAACATATGAGTTTTACTACAAATTAATAGTACCGGCCAAACACGTGCACCTATTGCATCAGGGCCCATAGTGTTTATTTTATAGGAGTGATAGCCACAAAAGGCAATGATAAGCAAATGTGATTAACCTGGTAGAAGTATAAGCAGCTTATATGTTTGGTAGAAAACTTATAAAATACTGGTTTACTGTGGATTAATTGACAACAATTCAGATTACATATATTGTATCCTCAAGCTCAGATCTTTAAGCGTCACTTTTTTTGTGTTTGCCCAGTTGGAATTCCTAATGAAATGATTTAATTCCCTATTCAAATATATTGAGGATTTGGAACATTTCAAACTAAATAACATGTGCATTTGTATTGATTACCCACATGAAAAAAGTTGGATTCTTTCAGCTATCCTTCACATCAAATACATTTCTAATCTCAAATGTCAACCACATGAAAGATCCAGAGGTTAACAATGAACAGAAGATAACTGCTGAAGTTGTTCCGATAGTCTAGTGGTAGGAGGTCACCATAATCTCAGGGGAGAGGTTGTGGAACAGAACTTGATCTATGTGAAGTTTATGATTTTTAACATATAGCTTTGCTATGGACTCAACAATGTAGAACAGGATTAATACAGGAGCAAAATATAGCCAAAAAAAATCGGGTTTCACAGTGTATCCGAAATGTGGTCTTAACCATACAGTAGTGTCATACAAATATTTCCAAATATAATAACATACAAGAAGTAAAGTAAATTTTTAATATGCGTACAAATCTGCATATTAAAAACATATTAAACAGTACAATGATCCAGTGCTTGTGCAATCGCTTGTTATAATAACGACATATATATACCCCCTCCAGGGTTCAATGATTAATCCAGCTGGAGCAATCAGTTCCTTTGAAACGTCTGCCTGTATGGACTAAAAACACCAAAATGTCTTTTCAATTAGATACATAGTTCAAGTTGTCCATGAGGAGAAAAAAGTGTGAATGTATCAGTTTGAAGGCAAATTCTAAAGTGGTCTGTGCCACATAAATACTGTATTAACTAAGAAGCGGAACACGCCTCCTGGTACTCCATTTGTTTGGCCTAGTCTGGAGCCACATAACCCCTATTCCAGTGCATAACTAGGAATCAGTGGGGCCCCCAGAAAAATGATGATGGGGCCCTAAGTTCTTCAACCACAGTGTTTAATAGGAGGAGGCTATATCTGTCATAGGAAGGAAAATAATATGATGGGCCCCACGTTTTGTGGTTGCTTTGCCTGTACCCCTGGTAGTTTTGCCCCTGCTGAATTCTTGTGGTCCTAGTCCCTTGTATTCATAAGCGATGTTACATGGCCCTCTCGATGAGGGAAGGGTTGTAGACTGGTTATTGTCCTGTCCTAGAGTCCCAAAGTACGTTCTTTGCTCTGTAGCTTGATAGCTCTGCTTCCACAACTACAGGGTTTGTAAATGGTGTCCCAGCCTTGCATGTGGCTGAAAGATTTGTGTAGGCGTCAACAGACTCCAGTGCATATTCCACAGGTGGGGGTTCCCAGTTAAGTAAACCAAGTCAGTTCTGAAGCAAGACAACAAACAAAAAAGACTCAAATATGATTTTAAATGCCCAAAAGTGAATATAAATCATAACTTGTTAGTACAGAAAAAAAGCGACTCACTTAGTTCACATTGCAATCCTCAGACTTATTAAGGACTATAATAAAGCCTGATACCTGCCTTAGACTTAGGATACTGGTTTAACCGTCCCAAAGGGTGGAGAGGGATGAAAGGGGTGAGTGGTAAGCGGTTTACCTCTTGATGGTTCTGATGGCCCCATTTGGTCTGCAAGCTTGTTGTAAAAATAAAAACAAAAAACATTGGGTTTTTGGAAAATATTGCAGGAACTCAAAAGAAATATATCATAATGGAGTGTAATCTACGGGGTTAGTAGACCTCCTTTTTTCCAAGATTCATTATAGAGGAACACAGTAGAAGTGAACTTGTAGGATTTATCATTCTTGAAAGAAATGAGATGATAAAGGCTGATGGAGTGGGACGACTTTTCACCTGGTATAAAAATTAAAGTTAGCGATAAAGTTAGGATGAGATGCAGCGAGTTCGTACTAGTTTATTTTTGAGTCCATGGACAATAATGTATGTGGCTTGTTGGTATAATAAGAGAGAAGAAGAGTACGCACTGCATGTTATTAGATATATAATCTAGTAAAAACCCCTTTATTATGGGAAAAAAAAAAAAAACCCATCCTGGGATTGTAAGATAGGAGTGATTAGACAATGAAATTTAAAAACATTTAAAAAACATAGAAAATACACGATAATTACAGAATAACCAGTGTCCCTCTCTACAACTAATAGTGGCTTAGTGCCCAAAACCCTTACCCACATAGTCAATACAGTCTAGTGGTATTGAGTCCCAATACAACTTCAATGTCAGTATGCTGCAGCATGTACATTCAAGAGGGAAGAAAGCAAAGTAGTGGATATAACAAAACTATGAGTACACGTACTTCCAATAAGTAATATAAAAACTCCTTAATGTTAACAAAACATGGGAGAATAAGTGACAATATAGTAGTGTAAATTTAAGGACAAGAGAAAATCACCCTAAGAATATAAAAAAAACTCTCCTTCGAAATAACACATGGTTCCAAAATGTATACAATCAGTATAGTAAGGTACTGGTACATTATTAATACAAGATACTACCGAGTTTATATTTACAGGGGGATAGTATAACTATGTGGCAGATGATAATATAAACTCAGAGCTTCAGAGCACAATTAGTAATGATACTACACAGATTCTAACATGCTGCAGCCTGAGACACAGAGTCAGGGGGTCCTAAGTGAGAGGAAGAAAACTGTAGAGAGGACACCAAAGAGGAATGGTTGAGGACAATGCCATTGGTTTCATCAGACATAGCTGCTCTCAGGCGGCTTATGTGGGCGATATTTAACTTAGTCCGTTAGCTTGTAGTGTTGATAAGTTGATGTGTGTTGTGTAATAATTCTATGTATCTAAACCCATCAACTGTAGTTTTGAGGAGCACACCTAGATATGTCTCTATTCCAAATTTCACTTCCTGTCTCAAAAAGGCTAGAGACTATCAATTTTGTGTCAAACATTCAAGGAAGGCCAGTTATCCCAGTTCGCTTATGTCAACAACTCATAGGGAAACTAGTTTTCTCCAAATGGGCTATGGCACACATCAGACCACTTCAGATCAATGGGACATATTCAATTCCCATCCATTTCATCCGATATATCTAGATCCATCAGTCCAGCAGAGCTTACTTTGGTTTATGGATAAAAAAGAATTACAGACCTGCTCATTTACATTAGGAAAATTAGGACCAGATGACTACAGACTCAAGTCTTCTAGGTTGGGGAGCTCATTTCAAACATCATTGGATTCAGAGGGATTGGTCACCATCTCTTCCATGAATTTCAAGGAACTAAAAGCCATCCATTTAGCTCTCCTCCACTTTAAACATCATTTTCTTTCAGGAGCCATACTGATAGTATCGGACAATGCCACAGCTATTTCTTATGTGAACAAGGAGCAGAAAGTTGTGTGCCCTTGCCCAAGAGAATCCCGCAAAATAGATTCAAAAGCAGTCTATATTCCATCCAAATTGAATGTGCAGGCGGGTTTTCTGAGCAGGCATCATGTTCACCTGGGAGCATGGTCTCTGAATTCCCAAGTTTTCAATATGATAGTGGAGAAGTGGGGCATTACCCGAGAATTACAAAGTGAAATCATTTTGCACCAGGTTCCCTTGCAAGTTGGCAAAGGCAAAAGATGCTTTTTCCTTCCCATGGAAATTCAGGATGGCATACATATTTCCCCCCTTTCCTCTGATAGGGAAGGTTCTACAAAAAAAGCTTCAGGACAAGCCTTTCTAATTGCAGTGATACCGGCATGGCAGCACAGACCATGGTTTCCTCTCCTGATGGAGATGAATGTAGATCCCAGTCAGCATGGATCTCCTTTGCCAGGGCCCAGTACGGTTTCCAGATACAGCAAGTTTATCTCTCACGGCCTGACTGCTGAAAGGGAGTCGTTGAAAATAAAAGGTCTTTCAGAAGCTTCTGTCAATACCCTTATGGAATCAACCTTTGCCCACTACTTCAAGGTCTGGGATATCTTCTTAAATTGGTGTTCCTCTTTTTCTCCACCTATTACGCAGATTTTGGAAATAGAAATTGTAGAGTTCCTACACTCTGCAGCTGCAGCTACTTTAAAATCTCATTTATGCGCAATTTCCAGTGTGTCAGAAGTCAAATGGAGTTCTCAACCTCTGGTCATCAGATTCTTCAAATTAAAGGATTCAAACTCCCAGATGCTAAGCCACCTTCATGGGATCTCTCTTTAGTCCTTAAAGCTCTAAGCTAGGTACACACCTAGCGATTTTTCCTCCTGACGACCGTTCGATACTTGAACGGTCGGCCAGGAGGAAGGACTGCGGTCGTGGCCAAAAGCAGCCGCGTCCGATAGTCACCGCGACCGATCGTGCGGTCCATAGAGGACCGCACGATCGGACGAGGTTTTCCACCCTGTCCGATCGTCCTTTCGTCCGATTCGGACGAACGGTCGATCGGACATGGGCACATTCGGATTCGATAATTTCGGTCCGATCGACCGATACACTGAACTATCGGTCGATCGGACCGAAATATCTAATCGTGTGTACCCAGCTTAACTTTCCCTCCATTTGAGCCCATTTCAAATATCTCCTTGGTTAAACTCACCTGGAAGTTACCATTCCTTTTGGCAGCCACTTCGGCTAGAAGAGTTGCTGAAATTTCAGAACTACAAATTTCTCCAAATCTACTTCTGTCATGGGTTCTTTATTCCTAAAGTAGTCTCAGATTTCCATGTTAATGAGGAAGTGGTGTTTCCATACTTTTCCCCTAACCTTTCTAATGTGGAGGAAGAAAGATGTCACTGTTTGGATGTTGCAAGATGTGTCAAAGCTTGCATGTCAAGGACCAGCTCCATCAGAAAATCTAATTTCTTACTGGTCCTATATGCTGGAAAGAAAATAGGTCAAAAAACAGCTAAATCATCCGTGGCGAGTTAGATCTCTTCCTGCATTAGAGAATCTTACCTGTCTTCTAATATGTCGGTTCTCTATGGAATTAACGCTCATTCCACTCGGGTGGTGGCTGCATCCTGGGTATGCCAGTCAGGAGTCTCTATTCAGGATATTTGTAGGGCAGCCTCCTGGAGTTCGACACATACTTTTCTGAATCACTATAAACTAGATCTTGGTTTCTCTAAATTTGGGAAAAGGGCTCTACTATGCATGCCTCAGACCTTGCTGAGGTTAACAGAGAAACAGGCACCGGATACGTCACTGCCACCTTCTGCTATTCAGTTTCATGAACTGAGGCATAACAGGAGAACAACAAGGAGCAGGGATGTAAGGTAAGTATTTTTTTTATTGTACAGTGGGGCCAGTAGTTGGTAAAATTTTAGTTTGGGGGGTGGACATGCCCTTTAATCTATTTTTCTACTCTGTAAGTGTTATTGGTTCTAGTAGCACCAGCCAGCAATGATGATGGTAACTAATCATTTATTGACTTCTAGCATCTAATGTAATATCCCTATGAGTTGCACATGTAATTTTGTGTTTGACTTTCTTAATTTTGCCTACAGGTGCCAAAAAAATCATATTGTTTTTTATCCACTTCTGAAAACCTTTGATAGCTTGTCATAGAAGATAAGAGAAAGTTAATTAAATTTTGAAGGAAGATGTGGCACAAAGTAACCTTACCATATGCTGATCCCAATTACAAAGCAGTAGCAAATATACAGGGTTGTTCAATAAAAGTTCTTATCATTTAAAATGGTGCTAATTTTGCCCCAACCAATCAGATGTTAGCTTATAAATGTTAAATAAGATCTGATTGGTTGGGGCAAAATTAGCACCATTTTAAACAATAAGAACTTTTATTGAATCTCCCTGTATATTTGCTACTGCTTTGTAATTGGGATCAGCACAATAGCCAAGAGGAAGGACTGTCGGTTGTGGCAAAAGCAGCTGCATCCAACGGTAACCATGACCAAGCATGGTGTCCTACAGAGGACCACACAACTGACTGTGGTTTTCCAACCTTGCGTTCGTCTGATTTGGTCCTGTCCGCTTCAAGGTACCAGTACAATAATGTGGCCTGTATTATTGTATGGTGTTTTCCTAGCATTAGGCATTCATCCTGAGTGCACATTCATAGTTTTAACATACCTCTAAGCACATTATTGTTTTTCTCCTTGAGTAGTGTGACCCTGAACCTTCTCTTGTTTTATTTCACTTAAAGCTGTCTCACCATCAGTGGAATTTTCTGAAGGTGCTCAGGAGCCGCAGCGCAGATTTTAATCCCTAAGTTGTGATGGCTGTGCGGGTATCGGACAAGAGACATTCGCGCAGCTGCTGCAAGCCTATTTACCAGGGGTCACGTGGCTGCACATGGAAGTATTTAATTAATTTATGTTCATTTATGTTTTAGTAGTAATTTATATATGTTTAGGCATGACGTAAAATATATATTAGAGATGCCTACAGTATTTTAAGACACATACAGGGGAATTCAAAGAGGAGCGCTGCAGCGCTCCTTTCCCTCCTCAATGTCATGCAAACCAATTTATGATTGGTTAGCGCGATGTTAAGTCCTGGAAGAGACACTCACGCAGCCGTTGCAAAGTGATTTACCAGAGGCTTAGCGCGTAAGTATTTAATGCCAGCTATAGCTGGCGTTAAATACTTACGTGCGGGTGAGATTCACCCAGTGCCGTGCAGCCTCTGGTAAATCCCGTACGGGAGTTTTGCCCAGAGGGTTTGCGGCTCTGGGTGAATCTCCCGAATTGAATATTAGAAAATAAAACCTAAAATGCCATTTCTCCTTTAGCCTTGTGTTACCAGACACCATCTCCTTGACCATGAACAGGAAATGACACGTATTAGATTGCTGCATCCATTTTTTATTTAGTGCAAATGCCTCACTAGGAAGGGGAATCACTATCTCAGAAATATCAGTTAAAGGGCCTCCAAAAAGGCATCTTCAGAAATATCACACATGTAGGTAAAGTTGCCCTAAAAACATTTATTGTAAAATGAACAACTGATATTTTACCTTTTTTTCCCTTCAAACAGGCATTTCAGTCTAATTGGTGGCCTAACAAAAAACGGTTAGGTCCCACTATGTGCTGTGCGTTTCGTTTTATGTTTTGCGTTTCCATTCCATTTGCGTTTATGTGCAGTTGGAAAATCAACAGGAAATACCAGAGAAGACGCAAGAAAAAGCCAAAAAATAAGTTTGTTCGCGTGTCTGCGGTTTTTTTTTTTGTGATCCCTTAGATTAATATTAAAGTGCAATTCTGACACACACGGACCGAAAGTCATGCATGCAAGCGGATAAAAAACAAACCGAATGGATTCGGAATGCACATTATTGGAACTCATTCTTGCAATTTCCATTATATTTTAAATGACATTGCGATTCGCAAGACGCAAGCAAAACAGGAAACTAAACGCCATGCACATAGTGGGACATACTGTAACCCAAAGAGCTTGGAAAATCTGGAATCTAGTAGAGATCTCTGCAAACTGATCTGAGGCCCAAGCAGGAATAACTTTCTCTCTGCCATAGTTTGTGATAGTGTCTGTTTTAACCATGGTCAACAGTGAGTTAACTTATTGTTCTGGACAGGCAAGCAAAAGATACTTTTTACACAGCACTCACCAAATCTCTAAATCTACTTTATAATGCTGTTTGATCTCCTGATTGCTGTCCTCTGACATCCTACATGATCATTTACCACCTCCAAACTAATTCTCAGCATTACACTATGGCACCTATTAAATGTCCCCACACTGACCCAGGCGTCAATCATTCTCCATTTCTTAAAGGTGAACAAAGTAAAAAAAACTTGCCAGTGGGTCAGGGAGTTGCCCCACCAATCAAGCAATACTTTTCCGCCATGGCCACTGTTTGAAGAGGGGACCTGGACCAGTATAGTTGAGTCCAACCCACATATTTTTATACAGTAGGCATGTATTGTGGATTATTTTAGAATTGTTTAATAAATATATTGTGTAAGTAATATGGGAAGTTTGCTGAATATTTACTATGCAGTGAGAAGAATAATTTCAATAAGCCTGTTTGAGAATAAATAAGGCCCTTTGATATTTGTGATCATAAGGAATCAAATTAGACATTCTGTTATCTAAAGAATTCTTTTGGCTGAGGTAGAGACAAACATGAAATTAGATAATCTCTTTTATGCAGTTATATTACATTTAAGAAAGCTAATTCAGAAGAGTAAGAAAACCATATGTTTGTATATGACGTGCCCGGGAGATGTTATGAAATTTAAATTTTGTATTGATCACATACATCAGGATGCGCCTCTCCTGACTGGAAACCCAATTAAAACGTGGTATGAACTGGCAAACATATCAATAAGTCTAACAGCAGAGCTGTGTTTGAAGCCCTGGAAAGAAATAAACAGTTCATAAACAATCTTTTTCCCCCTCATTGACAGATGGGTTCAGACTTGGCATGACACCCTGCTGCTGTTTTTCCAAGAAATGTGTCACCTTTATGGGTATTAAAAGTTTACCATAAAAGAGATAGAAAAAAAGTCTGTGGTTTGGATCAATGGAGGGCTTTCTTTCAACAAAACTGTATGGATGAGATTCTTTTCGTGTCACTGCCTCATTAAACAGTTATACCATTTCAAAAGACCCCTTAGGACATAATAGATTCATGTGGTGAGGACCTATTGTATTGCATTTAACCAAAGAAAGGGGGAGAGAGGCCACAGTTTTCAGTACAATAAAACAGACACTAGTCCATTATGTATTTAAATATATATGGCTATTTAGATCTGCCTTATTAGAGGATTGATGAGAGGTTTTCTTTACCTCTTGTGGAGCAATGTTTAACTAAGTGTCCATATATCCACTATCGAGAGCAACTAATGACACTTGTCCCCCTCGAGCCTTTCTCATTGTGGCTAACGAGGAATACATTCATTACATAAACTTCATTGTTTACTGCAGAACTACGTATAATCAGGGTAATAACATGCAGCTAAACAAGGGCAGCCCAAATAGTAAGAACAGGGCAGAGATATGGAACTTAAATACTTCTATAAATTACTGCTTCTGCTATTTCCACTGGTCAGGGTAGATCACATTGTATTTTGAGTAGTTTAGATTATATTATTGCAGTAAGTGATACAATATTCATAATTTGGTCATCTAATGTCTCCTTCCCTGGCCCCCCAACCTCTGGGAACTACTAAGGAATATTTTTAAAGGACAACTATACTGAAAAAAATAACTTTTTAGAAATGAGTACCTGAGACAGGTACAGGATTGATTATTCCTACCTCCTAATATTGTTTTGTTGAGGAGCTACAGCACATTCAGTTTTTATCTGACAGGTTTTGGCCCTGGGCCTTCCTGTATTAAAGATAGTGCTGAAGCACTCAGGAAGCCTGGCAGAAGTAGTTTTCTTGTACTGCTACTCTTCTAAGAAATAATAGTGGGAGGTAGAAAATAGAAATTCTACCTCCCTGCCCCAGGTACTTTTCATTTTAACTGTTGTTGAAAAAAGTGTATATGCACTATAGTTCTCCTTTAAGTGTTGGGGTGTAGTAGGGGCAGGGACAGGCTTCATATAGCCAACTTTAGCTAGCTCGTTCTACTTGGTAACCAAAGTCATGACCATAACAAAGGTGTAGAGGAGTTATACAAGGGAAAGTATATTTCCTTGTAAGCATTTCCTTGTTATAATTGTGTCATATTCATTCATAAGGAAGCATTGAATTATCAGGAATTGCCAAAATTATGGCTTTATATACTCTGTCATTAGTGAACTTTTAATATTGAGAACTGTGAATTTTTTCTACACTTATTATTCTATTAGCTAAATACTTTCCTAATCAGTGGTAAAGCCTAGTTTTGCTCAATTAGGTAAGACTAACAGGGAGATTCAATAAACGTTCTTTTCACTAAAAATGGTGCTAATTTTGACCCAACCAATCAGAACTTATTTAACATTTGAAAGCTAACATCCGATTGGTTTGGGAAGAATTAGCACCATTTTTAACGATAAGAACGTTTATAGAATCTCCCTGATAGTGTTTTAGTTCCTCACCCTGGGTAGTTGTGTGTGTGTGTGTGTGTGTGTGTGCACAAAATGTTACAATGGCATTTATTTAGAAAAATAATTCATTTTCTAACGCAAAATGCATGCATCCAAAAAGCACAGAGAAGTATGTATGGCAGTTAAACTGCTCTCTGACTAGGCAATGGCCCAAGATAGAGGGTATTAAACCAGAGTAGATGGAAGACAAATCTCTTGGGCAATTTTCTTTCGGATAGCTCCCTAGTATCCAGAGACAATTGCAAACACAAATTGGACAGAAAAGGAAATTAATTAAAATTTAATTGCAGAAAAGCTTCTATTTTTACCTGAACATCTTAATTATATTATAATCAACAATCCCCAAATCTTCAGTAAACCTGATTACTGCATCTGCTACCCTAAAAACCTTCCTGCCAAAACCCCCCAAACTATTTCAAGATTAAAGTCATCACTGCCATAATCACTCCATCAAATAATTCCAAGAAATGACAAGACATAAAACATCCATCTGCTTCTCACTAGCTCTTGTCATGGCCTGAAGTAGTTAGATTTGGAAGACTAGAAATATTATTTCTATTATGCACTTTGTTTAGCATAAGGCTTTGATCTGGGTAATGTTAAAGAAAGTTTTAAAAAAAAACGTGTCTTCTGCAAGGTCAGGCAAGGCATTTGCCAGAGAAAAGGGGCAGATTGCACGACAGAGAGAATTTCCAGAGTTCTCCGTACAGGAAAACATCAGCAGATGTAGACATGATTTTAATAGCTACATAAAGAGAAATGCATGACAACCTCATTAGGAGAACCATAATAGCCTGGCAGGATATCTCTGTGAAGACAATATATCAATGTCTCATTTGTTACAGCATCACTAACGATGGAAGCTGGCTCGCCCTAAAATCTTTTGTTTTTTGTTGGATTGTTCCACAATGTGCCCATGCTTCTAAGTCTCACTCTCCATGGGAGGTGCTTTGCAATTGCTTACATAACTCTCTAAAAGCACAAGTATCAGCGCTGGTAGAGACAGTAATAAAAATGCAGTTAGCAGCTACCCCACTGATGCCCCGGACATGGTACATTAGGGCTTTACTTTCTTTAATGCCTGGTGACCATTCCACATCATCCAGCCATCTGCAGGAGAAGGTCAACCATTCAGGGTTCAGGGATCCCAAATATCTCAAGCCATCTGTTAACTTACACAAGAAAATACATACGGTATCTATATTATAGATATCTATATTATATCTATATAACCAGAAAGCTGGTGTGAAAATATATAAACCAACCATCAGTCCTATGGCTAAAATAATAATAATAATTATTTTCTCCCACTGCGCTATTTTGTTATGTGGTTAATGATACAACTGACACCCATCATAGCCTTGTACACATTTAATTTCTTATTGTGCATCAGAATGGGAAATCAGTGGGGGGAAAGGCAACGAATGATCACAGCACAATCAAGAAGGAAAGTGGTTGTTAGCAGCTGAAAGCACTTTGGTCAGCAAACATGCAAATAGCATCAGAGAAGCAGATATGAAGAATAATGCTGAATACCGCATCTTCGACTCTGTAACCTTTAATTTTCAAGATCAATGTTGAAAGAACGCGCAACGAATGTATTGGAACTCAGCTGTGTTGTGTGTGCTTTTCTGCAGCATTTGCACAATTCACTAGGCAATTTGTTATGATGGGAATAATATTAAATACTATAAAAAGAAATACAGAATATGTGGATTTTGCATATTTCCCACCTTTTTGACTTTGCTAAATTCATTTTTCCTTAGTTCACACTTGCACAGAAGCAATTAAAGATTAACTGCTGTTTGGGTATGGAAAATGACACGGAGGGTTTTTGAATATTGGATAGACTAATGCTGTGTTTGCTTTAAAAATTCTGAATTTAAAAATTTTTGCTTCTCTCTGTAAAGGACAAAGATGTACTAGACTGAACCTTCTACCAACAGCTCCACAGAGCAGAAATAACTACACCAATGAGCACAAACGTGGGATCACATAAAAATTCATTGAAATAAATTAGAATATTGAAAAAGGCAGATAAATGGACCATTAACTAAAGATAGAACTTCAGAATATTAGGAGTCTGAATGCATTTCATTTTTCTTCATATAAAATATACTTGGATTATTGCTGTACTCCTTAAAGGAAAACTTTGCCCTAAAATGCATTTCTTATGTATGAATGAGTTTTAAAAGTTAGAAATGTAATCAGCTATTTAACGTTCGTACACTTGAAGAAGTTGTCCACTTATTCACAGCTAGGATAAGGATATAAACACATCAATGGTAGGCTGGGTCTAAAATCATCCTATTGGTATAATCAGAAATGAGGTAACCTAATGAACTGAAGAAATGTGTTTTCAGGGAGTTTGTATAGATACTGGAGGGTTAGACTCTAACCAAATTGCCAAATAAAGTTATTCGGAGCGGAAGTTTTGAATTTTCCACATTTTTCTGTTTGAAACAGGGACTCATACCTAGCGTAAATGTTAGGAAATGTCTTCAGGCCATCCCATTCGTCATGTCCCAGACTGATGTAGGTACGGCCCTGACCTCAAAACTTCTAAAGAGAGGAATTGAGGCTACAGGACAAACCCTGGGGTTAGGACCTGGCAGTTTAGGTTCTCATTCTGTGTACTTTTAGGGGAGAGTGGAGGGTTGAAGGAATTTTTCATTTTCTAATTGCATTTGAATTCAGCCTTCCTTAATAGCTTGTCAGTGCTGCCATGAAGCTGGGGTAGAGCTTGTAGATAGGCACAAAGCAGGGAAGCTAAACTACTCTGCCTGTAGATTATTAACGGGTGGAGTACAGGACTTTTTATGGAGCTTGGTGATTTCACTTCTACAACTCTTTGGGAAACATCTATGGTAAGTATTTCCAAAACACTTAACATCTTTCCTTTATTCCCGAAAGTTAAATCTTGGAATCTAATTGTCCTCTAAACTCAAACACAAGATGGAACAAATAACTTTCCAGAGGTTTAAGCAATATGTAATCTATCAGACACCTGTGCATCGCTGAATAACCAAGACCAAGATTGTACTGGCCCACAAGGAAACAGGAGACACCCTCTGTAGGCCCACAGTCTGTTCACCTATGAAAACAGAGAAAACTGCTAAAATTAATATAGTGTGGAAAGGTAATAAAACAAAGAAGTCATGAAGAGCAAGACAGATATTTAAAAGAGTGAGAAATAAAGAAATAATAGTTGAGCAGCCCCCAACTAAAGCTTCCTAATGGGCCCCTGCCTTATATTTCCTGGTGAGCCCTAACATCCATATTCCAAAAGGAAAAGATCAGGGCACTGAATCTAGTAATAACTAAAAAAGTTTAGTGCAGGTGCAAGTCTAATAGAAAATACACAATATAAACAAAAAAGAAAAGCAAAGTAGACTGCAACACTGTCTAGAAAAATATATAAACCGTCCTTTATTTAAATATAGTAATGGGGACACTGGTTAAAAACAATTAAAAGCAGCATATCTCACCCTCTATAATGTACATACTGAATATTGAGTAAATAGTGGTGTGACAGAAAAGCAGTAAGTCAACTGATCAGTAAAAAATACATATAGAGCAAAGAAACTATACCAGTGAAGAGGGAGAAGTAATGCACGCTAGGGCGTTACACCGAACGCGTTTCGCTCCGACGCCGGTACCGGAGCTTCTTCAGCTGAAGAAGCTCCCGGTACCGGCGTCGGAGCGAAATGCTTTTAATTGTTTTTAACCAGTGTCCCCATACTCATATTTAAATAAAGGACGGTTATATATTTTTCTAGACAGTGTTGCAGTCTACTTTGCTTTTCTTTTTTGTCTAACATCCATATTCAACGCTGTCTAAAAGGCATGTTGTAAGTTTTGGATGCACTGAAGTGGATTACAATCTGTAGAGACAAGATCCTATGCCTTTTCTAGGGCATTTATAAAATCTTAGTATTTATAGTGGTTGATTAATACTTACTGTAAATACCATAGACCTTTGTCATAACAACAAAGCATTGAGGTTGATATTTTCTGATTGGTAGATATTATCTCTATTAAAGTAATTAAATAAAAGCAGATATTATAATGATGGTGCTATATAATGATGGCAGAAGTTTCTAACTGGTACTTACTTCCCATTGTATTTACCATTATATTTAAGAATAAAGTGCTGGATTTCTGCTTTATCTTCTCCAGAGTTTAAGAATTTTGTTTAGTTCTTTTACAAATGCATACACTGTTATACAGCAGCTTCTGCTATTGGTGATTCACATTGGCTTTAATGTTTCATTTTGCTCACAGTAAGGGCTAGGCAACACTACGCGTTTTTTGTGCATTTGCGCTTGCGTTTTTTTCAAATCATTGGAATTGCGTCAACGCACCGAAAACGCGCATTTCCGGGTGTGCTGTGATTGCGATTTGCGTTCCGCATTTTAAATCGCAATTGCATGCGTTTTCCAATAATTAATTAATTGTGTTACAAAGTTACTGTTATATAAATGTGTGTGCCCTTTCAGCTTCTAGTTCACACCAATTCTGTCCCTTCACTGGCTCCTAATATATCAATTGGAAATCTGGTGGTCAGTGTTCAATTCTCAATGGGAAAAATTGGTCAGGAAGATTTGGTTGGTTGGTAAATTTTCTTCTGATCTCCAGTTTGAATTGGGCAGTAAATATAAATACCATACCAATACCTTGGATTAAAATTGATGTTTAGTTAAAAGATTTTAATTTAAATCTACTCTCTACAAAGAAATGACTACATCTATGTCATTTTCAGAGGTTCAATACCTGTTTTCATGGCTAATATTTAATGGAGTCAGGAGTAAAGTCTTCATGTTTAAAGATGTTTATAACCAGCAGGTTCTGTTCCAAAATTGGATTTTTAGAAAAATTAAAAAATCATAAAAAGGACCCATAGAAGTTAATAGGAGTTTAAAAATCTTTTTCGAGTTAGTATAGTATAATATTTAAATTTGAATAAAGACACATGTCCATCTAGTCCAACCTACTAGAATATTCCAAACCCAGGGCTTGCATACACATTCAGAATAGAGGATTCTAATATTCAATATTTCTCTAAATTGCCCTGTATATTCTATTATTTCCAAGTATTGTATTTCAAAAATGTGATCATTCTTGAATATTCAATTTAAAGTATTCAATATTTATCAAAAATCCTGAAAAGTAAAATTAGTTCTGGGAGTTTTGTTGCAACATCGGAACCGGATTTGATTCTGAACTGGACTTCAACCCTATTCTTCAATCTCACATCATGGAGTGAGGATTTGCCGCAGGCGGGGTATTTATTAGGAAACAAATGGGAATATTCACTTTGAATAACAACCACTTTAAAAAAACAACCGCTTACAGTATGTTTACTAACAAGAATGGGTATTTCAGGCACATTGACAAAAAGTACGGTGCTAGTTGTTTTAAATGGAAGATCATTTTTCTTGGTAAGGCATCCATGGAAATGCATCAAGCAAAGCATGGGAACAGACTTGAGTGAGCAGCAAAGTTCATTAGTCTTTATGGGAGAGATGAGTCAAGAAATGATGCATAAAGGTTTGAAAAATAACACAGATGGTCACTTTATATGGAAAATATAACGACTATGAAGCAGAAAGATAAAAAAAATCTGTTTCTTTATTCAGCCCAATAAAGCTGGCTAGATAATTGTATATTTTAGTCACAGACAGATAAAGAGAAAGATACATTTCTATTCAAAGATTGTCTGTGATACTTAAAGGGCATGTACACCCCCTTTTACAAAAATGTGAACACCCCCCAAAAGCTAAGATCTTGGAAAGATGTTCCCCCACTGTGTAAGAAGCCTTACAAACCACCAATCCAGCGCCGCAGTTCACCGCTTCTTCCTGGTATCGGCCATCAGTCATGACGGTGATGTCACAGCCAATGGTTGATGTCCAATACCGAAGGAACCTCTGCTGCTGCTGCTCGGGCACGTTAAGGGCACATGTACCAGCAGCAGAGGCGTGGGCTAAGCAGCGATGGATCGGTGGTTTGTAAGGCTTCTTACACAGCGGGGGAACATCTTTCCAAACTGTAAGTAAAATGGATCTTAGCTTTTGGGGGGTGTTCAATTAGATATTACATTTTTGTAAGAGGGGTGTACATGCCCTTTAATTAATGATGAATACACAAGAAAGGACTCATTGGCTTATGCAGCTACATACACACTGATTCAGGGCTTATTTTACTCTCAGATCTTTAACTAGAATTCATTTATTTACACAGGTAAGTGAATACCACTTTGCATTTCTACCTTGCAATTCTATAGGCCAGCACCCAACTCTATGCAGTGATTTCAGGTTATTCTTTATGTACCTACATTGTTAGCTCAGGATAAACTGAATGTTTATTAACATATCTATATTAAGTTCAAATGGATTTCCTTAAACATAACGTCAATGTTAAAGATTTCCAAAGTAGGAAAAAAACTTTTTTAAGCAGTATTGCTGTATCTGGAATGTACAGTATATATTCAAGTACAAACCGACCAAGTATAAACCGAGGTACATATTTTTATCTGAAAAAAGGAGTAAATGTGATTGTCTCAAGTAAGGGAAAATATAGAAAATATGACCACTACTGCCTACTAATTCTGTATTGTTTTGAGGCTTTAGTTGCCCTTTAAATGGACAGCAAAGTTCCCATACAGTAGTCCAATACAGTAATAGCCAAATCCAGTATGGCCTCAAAACAATAAAAAAATCAGAAGGCAACAATAAATTCCATCCTCCTTCTGTTTCAACCATCATTCTTTAGGCAACTGGAAGGTATTTTGCTGTCCTTTTTGTGGTCATCTGGAAGGGCTAGAGCCCGCCTTAAAATACTTCCAAAGAGTCAGGTCGGCTTGGCATTCCCCAACTTCTATCATTATTACCTGGCAAGTCAACTTAAATACTTCTATGCATGGGTGATACCTCCTCCACCAGACCCACAAGATACACCCCTCCATCATTATATGATACAGAATCTCTGCTACATTTATATCTCCCATGTATATTGCTCCCATTATCCTTCTTGGAATCTTCAACAAACACTCTACCTGGTAGCGGAACTACATTACATACCCAACAGTATAAAATTTGGAAAGACATAAACAAAATATTATAATTAAAGGGCCTCTTTGAAGAAACTCCCATAACTCAACATTCACAGAGTTATATTCCTTTGCCAATGCAGATATCTGGGGGGAAAAAAGGAATACAATACTTACATTATATCATATGAGAAACTACAAACACAAATACCTAAAGTTGGCCATACATATATCCGGTTTTACTTACCCGAGTGCTCCCGTGACAGATCCTGCCAGAACCACCTTTCCTGCTCTATGCCACTGACATGTGATCGCAAAATAAATGGGATTTGCATTTCGGTTGCATAGAGGAACGGGAAAGGCGGTTACGGCAGGATCGGTCTAATGTCGCGGGAACGCTCGGTCAGGTAAGTAAAATCGGATATATGTATGGCCAACTTAACTGATATCTATTCAAATACTGGCAACTCTGTCACTGTCTAAAGACCGAATTTGGCAGTATACATGTTCCTATAACCCCACATCCTATAATTCAAATCATAAAAAACAATGGGGAGAGAAGACTGGTATCATTGATATATAGCTTTATCTCTAAATCCTGCTCGGCCCTAGAAGCCCCAACAATTCTATCTAAATGGTCCAAATTTGTACCTTAAATTACTATGGAACACTGGATCGCAAACTCACATCACTCACTCACTTCAGATCAGCGAATAACAAACTCATCCAGTTTAACATTATACACCAGGTATATCTCACACCTTACCGTATGTCCCGAATACTACCCAAATATTCACCTGAATGTCCTTAATGCCGAAACTCCCCTGCCAACTTTTGGCATCTTATTTGGCAATGCCCTCAGATACATAAATTCTGGATGCAAGTCACCAAGATTCTAACTAAAATATTAGTCCAGATCACACCTGATATTCCTAAGGGAAACCTTATTTTATGTGAGGAAGGCACTTGTATTCAATTGGATGACCTCCACAGTGGCTAACATTAATCAGTGGAAATCCATAGTGACATCCAGGTCTGCATTAGAGTTATATATAAGGGACAAGGTAATCTAAATAAATTTAATAAAATATGGAATCCATGGTTTAAATATATATATTCCCTTGTTTGAGAAACTCAAGCAATGTAAGAAGTAGCCCATACAAAATAAACTTACACCCTACTCTATGTAAATAAATACATTAACAACTCTGATACTCCCCAGTTATTGTTAACTTAAATTTAAGTATACAAAAGAAACAACAAATGTAATACATGTCAAATTATTTTATTGGAATAATGCATGTTACTATGTACATCATCGCTTATTACTGTTAATTAATAAAATAAATAAACTTCAGTTTAAAAATAAAAAGTTTCAATTAGGTTCAATTTGGATTTCTAAATTTTAGGAACTTTGCTAGGTTCTGTGGAACCGCTGTCAGAAAGAAACTCAACAGTTTTTTTTATCTCATATACATTCACAGTGATACATGGTGAATAGGATGTAGTGGCCATCCAGAATATGACCCCATAACAAAGCTTTCAGTATCTTCCCCACCACTGGTGTTAAATTTACAGGTCTATAGTTACCAGGCTATGAACGACTACTTTTTTTGAATATTGGTATTACATCAGCCTTTTTCTAATCTGGAGGCATGTCTACAGAAAAAAGTGAATCTGAAAAGATTAGGAAAAGTGGGCCATATTCAATAACCTGATACCATGGGTTATTGTAAAAGTACGATCGTGGGCGTCAATTTACAGCCGTAATTGTACGATTGCCCGTTCGTAAAAAAAACCCTTTTTAAAAAAAACAAAAACTCCTAAATAACTCATTAGATGTGCCATAAAGGGACTGATGGAATTAAAGAAATAAATGTTTGCCTCATGCAGTAAACCAGTAAAAAACAAACATATGATTGGTTACTACAAATTAATAGTACCGGCAAACACTTGCACCTTATTGCATCAGGCCCATAGTGTTATTTTTTATAGGAGTGATAGCCAAAAAGGCAATGAATACTGCAAATGTGATTAACCTGGTAGAAGTATAAGCAGCTTTATATGTTTGGTAGAAAACTTATAAATACTGGTTACTGTGGATTAATCTGACAACAATTCAGATTACATTATATTGTTATCATCAGCTCAGATCCTTAAAGCGTCACTTTTTTGTGTTTGCCCAGTTGGAATTCCTAATGAAATGATTAAATTCCCTATTCAAATATAATTGAGGATTTGGAACATTTCAAACTAAATAACATTGTGCATTTGTATTGATTACCCACATGAACAAGTTGGATTCTTTCATGCTATCCTTTTCAACATCAAATACATTTCTAATCTCAACTGTCAACCACATGAAAGATCTCAGAGGTTAACAATGATACAGAAGATACATGCTGAAGTTGTTCCGATAGCTCTAGTGGTAGGAGGTCACCACTAATCTCAGGGGAGAGGTTGTGGAACAGAACTTGATCTATGTGAAGTTTATGATTTTACATATAGCTTTGCTATGGACTCAACAATGTAGAACAGGATAATACAGGAGCAAAATAATAGCAAAACTCTGGGTTTCAACAGTGTATCAGAAATGTGGTCTTTAACATACAGTAGTGTCATACAAATATTTCCAAATATAATAACATACAAGAAGTAAAGTAAATTTTTACTATCGTACAAATCTTGCCATATTTAAAACATATAAACAGTACAATGATCCAGTGCTTAGTGCAATCAGCTTGTTTATAATAACGACATATATATACCCTCTCCAGGGTTCAATGATTAATCAGCTGGAAGCAATCAGTTCCTTTGAACAGTCTGCCTGTATAGGACTAAAAACACCAAAATGTCTTTTCAATTAGATACATAGTTCAATTTGTGCCATGAGGAGAAAAAAGTGTGCAATGTATCAGTTTGAAGGCAAATTCTAAAGTGTCTGTGCCACATAAAATACTGTATTAACTAAGAAGCTGAACACAGCCTCCTGGTACTCCCACCTTTGTTTGGCCTAGGTCTGGAGCACACTAACCCTTATCCAGTGGCATAACTAGGAATCAGTGGGGCCCCCAGAAAAATGATGATGGGCCTCCTATATGTTCTTCAACCACAGTTGTTTACTAGGAGGAGGCTATATCTGTCATAGGAAGAAAATAATATGATGGGGCCCCCCTGTGGTTGCTTTGCCTGCTCCCCTGGTAGTTTTGCCCCTGCCTTGATCTCTGTGGCTCCTAGTCCCTTGTATTCAATAGCGATTTTAATGGTCCTCTCGTGAGGAAGGTTGTAGCCCTGGTATCTTGTCCTTCCTGGTCCCAAGTACTTTCTTTGCTCTGTAGCTTTGATCAGCTCTGCTTCCCACACTACAGGGTTGTAAATGGGTCCCAGCCTTGCATGGCTCTAAAGATTTTCTGTAGGGTTCAACAGACTCCAGGCATATTCCACAGTGTGGGTTCCCAGCAGGTAAAAATCAGTTCTGAAGCAAGACAACAAACAAAAAAGCTCAAATTATTTTAAATTGCCAAAGTGAATATAAATCATACATTTTGTTAGTACAGAAAAAAGCTACTCCTTTAGTCACATTGAATTCCTCAGACTTATTAAGACTAATAATAAGCCTGATACCTGCCTTATACTTAGCATACTGTACCTGTCCAAAAGGGTGGAGAGGGATGAAAGGGGTGAGTGTAAGCGGTTTTACCTCTTGATGGTTCTTGACTGGCCCATTTGTTCTGCAAGCTTGTTTGTAAAAATAAAAACAAAAAACATTGGGTTCTTTGGAAATATTGCAGGAACCTCAAAAGAAAATATATCATCAATGGAGTGTAATCTACAGGTTTAGTAGACTCCTTTTTTCCAAGTATTCATTATAGAGGAACCAGTAAGAAGTGAACTTGTAGGATTTATCCATTTCTTAGAAAGTAAATGAGATGATAAAGCTGATGGAGTGGGAAGAATTACCTGGTTAAAAAATTGATAAAGTTTAGGATTGAGATGCAGAGTTCGTACTAGTTTATTTTTTGGTCCATGGACAAATAATGTATGTGGCTTGTTGGCATATATAAGAGAGAAAGAAGAGTACCGCACTCATGTTATTATGAATATAAGTAAAAACCCTTTATTATTGGGGAAAAAAAACCCATCCTGGGATGTAAGATAGAGTGATAGACAATAAATTTAAAAACATTTAAAAAACATAGAAATACAGATAATTACAGAACAGTGTCCCTCTCTACAACTAATAGTGGCTAGTGCCCAAAACCCTCTACCCACATAAGTCAAATACAGTCTAGTGGTATTGAGTCCATACACACTCATCTGTCAGTCATGCTGCAGCATGTACATCAAGAGGGAAGAAAGCAAAGTAGTGGATATAACAAACTGAGTACACTTTCCAATATAGTAATATAAAAACTCCTTCATTAAACAAACCATGGGAGTAATAAGTGCATATATAGTAGTGTAAATTTAAGACAAGTAGAAAAATACCCTAAATATTAAAAACACTCTCCTTCGAATAACCCATGTTCCAAAATGTATACAATCAGTATAGTAAGGTACTGGTACTTATTCAATACAAGATATACCGGTATATTTAACAGGGATAGTATAACTATGTGGCAGATGATAATATAAACTCAGAGCTCAGAGCACAATAGTAATGATACTACACCAGATTCTACATGCTGCAGCCTGTAGACACAGAGTCAGGGGGTCCAGAGTGAGAGGAGAACCTGTAGAGAGGACACCAAAGAGGAACTGGTGAGACAATGCCATTGGTTTCATTCATGTACATAGCTGCTCTATGCGCTATGTGGGCTATATTTAACTTAGTCCTGTTAGCTTGTAGTTGTTGATAAGTTTGATGTGTTGTTGTGTAATAATATATTCAATGGACTTATGGATTGATTGATGTCCTTGGTAAGATGCTGATGATTTTCAATAGACCACATCATTGCTGTGGTGCTGATTTATCGATGAGCCCTATTTTATTTCTGATGAACAGTGTACTGATCGGTTCATCTGTCTGTCTAAATTTTTAGGCAGGAATTGACCCTTGAGGACCAGTACTTACCAGCTGTTCAGTTTCAAACTTTCCTTTACTTTTTTCGCTCATCTACCCTTTCTTTGCAGATTCCTATCATTAAACTTTTAATAAATGATGAGTTTTAATTTGAAAACTTGTTAAATAAATTGACTTATAATCCACCCCCTTAATGGATCCCTATAAGACCCAACTGCATAGTTACCAACATTTCTAAACAAATTCTAGGGACAAAGTATTGTGGAAAGTGCGTGACTGGGAAGTACATTTAAGGGAAAATGTTAAGTTGCTTCCAGTTAGATCTATAATTCACAGGGAGGTAGAATAGCTAATTCCCACCCACCTGTGAATAATAGAACTCATCCGATGCAGGGCAGCTGGGGCTCGCACACGGCTTCTGAACAGCTGATTGTCAAGCTGTCCTGATCTGCTTCCTATCTTTATTGTTGGTGAACATGCGCATAAGACGGGAGGCAGGTTGGGATAGCATGCCATCTGCTATTTAGAAGCCGTGAGTGTCGCGTTGGCAGGTAAGTTAAATCCGTATAAACTATCCTACTTCCCTGTGAATTATAGATCCAGCTGGAAGCAACTTAAAATGTTCCATTTTGTGAGTTTAGTGTCCCTTTAAGCCCCAAATAATTGTCTTTTCAATACCCCATATTCCCCCTTAGCATCACTTTTAATATCCGGTGAGGCATAGCAAGCACAGCATCAAACAGGGACTTGTCTCTAGGAAAAGATAACGAGATCAGGGCTGAAAGTATATTCAAGGACTCCCAGGAGATTACATCACAATATATGGAATAAAGCCATCAGTTATTTCCTATTCTGCATCTCTACATTTATTTTATTGTTTTGTTTATTTATTTATTTAATGCACCATTGACACTAGCAAAATGACAGATCTCACCCCCTACACACACACATTTATTGACAGGAATATTTCATACAATACAATATCCTACAACATAAATCATACAATAATAACTAATACAAAACAGAATAAAACAATATTAGGATTCATCAATAATATCAGCAGCAAACAGATAATGGGAGAGAAAAGATTTAGTTGGGAAGATGAGACCAATAAGATAGACAACAGTGAGATTGAGATAGATTCATCATTGCTGCAAACTCTGTCTTACTATACATACATGTGCATACACATAATAGGTCCAAATCTAGTGCTTGTTGAGATAAAGTAGAAAAAAGACATGTCATATGTAGGGTTCATTCTGCAATATGGGGTTGGATCTATATTTGGAAATGGTTCACCACATTCTGCACTTGGATTCTGTTAGACATATATTGCCCATGTAAGGCAATAGTAAAATGGAGTTTACGTAATTGTTCTAGAGACTGTCAGCCTTACCCAAATTCTATGTACAAGACTCTTATTTATCAGGAGTGGGCCCTCGCCTATGTTGGAGGCAGGGTGTTGCTGAATTACCGCTCTAGCTAGAATGCAATAAAAGGAGCGTCAGTGGAATCAGAAACAGAATAAATATCAATAAGTTTGTTAGTGCCACCCTAGCTCTCAGGTCAGTGTGGTGGAATCTTCTACCCTATATCTGGTACTATATCCCTATTCTTGGGTGGTATACCCAGCACTCTAGTCTTTACTAAATCTCCTTGGTGGAGCTCAGGCTGCTCACTAGCTATCCTACTCCTATCTATCACTCCTAGAGTGATCTATTATAGAGACTATTCTCACAATAACTGGCCTACCTGTTATCCCAGGCTCTTCCCTTCTCTTCTGGGGAAACTCCAAGAAGTAGAAAGAGGATGGGCACATGAGTCCTCTCCCTTTTTTTTACTTCTACACAGAGGCTTCTACTGTACAAATCCTGCCAGAACAAGAATACTAAAGCATAACTAGTTTATAGTTCTCTACATTCTCCCCCTGGTGAATTCCTTTCATCCCAGCAAGGAACAAAAAAGAATTACACATTAAATTTAACATCTACTTCTTAGGTTTATATCTACCTTAACAAACCCTTTTACAGTAACATGGGTGAAGAAGAAAATACACATAAACATATCCTGCAAAGTAGAGATATAATCAGTAACACAAAGGCATCATATTAATAAGCCTAGCATGAGCATCAATTAGATTCATCAAAGCATAAGGTGGAGCAGAATAACAATACATTGCATAACAGAGCCTCCCTAAAGTGTCATAAGTGAAGAAAGGGGGAGGTCTCTTAATATGATCACCCCTTCTCACATTTCCAGAATGCCACAAGTTGCAAAGATTGTCCAGGGCTATCAAGTGGGGATGCATGTCATGACAGTCTGTGGGTACATTGTCAGCATCAGCTGAAGTATCAGGGTTCTCATCACCAGTGGGAACTTTGGGTACTGGGAACAAATGATTTCTGTGCATTCTCCTCTGCCAATCGGTAAGCCTCATTTAAGCTTACTCAGAGATGAGCCACATACTGATAATGCTCTCGGCATCCTATCCCATCAGTGGATACTGGATGTCAATTGGGAGTCGAGCCTCTCTACCGAAGATAAGGAAATAGGGAGAAAACCCAGTTGAATCATGACACGTGCAATTATATGCATGAACTATCGCACCCACATGGCCACTCCGAGATTGCTTAGCCATAGCTGAGATAGCCCAGCAAATCCAAGAGAAAGCAATTAAAGCGTTCCCCCTCAGGATGATAGGGAGTAGTATGACTTTTTTTAACATTCAGCAGACTTAACAACTCCTTAATCAGTCAGCTCAAAGTCTCTCCCTTGGTCTGAGTGAATTCGGTTGGGAAGCCCATAATGTACAAAAACTTCTCCCTTAACATTTTTGCTACCGTCACAATCAGAACAGTGCCAATCCCGCTAGTGTCATTGTCAATGCACAAAATGTCCATGCACTCTAAATCCATATGCCCAGTACTTTTTGAATGTTCCATTGGTGCAGCCTTAGTAGGCTACCAGGCTACCCATCTCCTGCAAAAGTCGACCACTGTTTCCCTCATCCTGGGCAAGAAAAAACAATCCTGCACTAGGCTATATGTTTATTCAGTTCCTAAATGTCGATCATGTAAACTTTTCAAAACAGCTTTTCTGTAAACGTGGGGAAGCACCAATTGCCTCCTCCCTGGATGATCATGAAACAGATGAACCCTATAAATGAGCCCCTTGATAACTTTTAATTTATCCCATTCTTTTAGGAAAAAGGTATTTTCCTCTGGTATAGTTTTCCAGTTTTTGTAACTGTATCATGTTGTGTTCTAAATATGGAGTCCTTGAGTAACCCTGGTCCTGTGGGGTAACAATACATAGTAGGAACAGAGTCCTCTGTCCCTCCAAGGGAGTCCACCAGCCGTAACAAAGAGAACTAAGAGCTACACAATCTCCCTGCACAGCTGCTGTAGCACAAAGAGCAGCCACTGCTGGGCCTGGAAGTTCTTCCCACTCATCTTCTTCCTGCTAAGGAGGTAGACCAGAGTGTCTTGAAAGGGCATCTGCCCCTATGTTCTTTGGGCCTCGCTTGTAAAAGAAAACTGATAATTACACAAAGCAGCCAACCACTGATGCCCTGCAGCGTCTAATTTGGCAGTGGTTCAAATATATGTTAAAGGATTATTATCAGTTCTTACCTCAAATTGGGCCCCATAAATATAGTTATGTAGCTTTTCAGTGACAGCCCATTTTAAGGCCAAATATTCTGGTTTGTGTACAGGATAATTTCTTTCATTTGGGCTGAGACTCCAACTGACATATCCAACCGGTTTTAATCCTCCAGGATATTCTTGATGAAGGATGCCTCCAAACCCCTCGTAACCGTCTACATGCAAAACACAAGGCTTTTGTGGGTTAGCATAGTAAGTACAAGTGCTTCTGTTTTTGCTTTTATGTTGTAAAAGCTTCCTCACAAGCAGAGGTCCATTTAAAGAGAGTATCTTTGTGTTATTCAATATTGTCCCCTTTCAACAGTCATTTTCTAACAGAAAGAAACTTCCACTTAAAAAAGGTACAAATTCCACATAGACCTGGAGGATTTGCACTTCCCCTGGTGGAAGCTCTACTGGATACCAAGGGTTTTCAACACAACCCCCAGGAGATTCAGGAGCAAATGTCTGGCATATCTCCTGCAGCTCTGGAGCTACTGGCAATACGGTCAGGGGCGTACCTCCTCGACAGCTTTCACATTAGAGCAATTACTTTTTTCTACCTGGAGGGCGGCTCACATAAGCAATGACTTTAGGTGGGGGATCATTGTCTCCAGCTAACCCAGGGATGTGCAGCTGTACTTCCAGGCAAGCATCTATGTAGACAGGACCATTCCCACACAACGAAAACTGGCACAGGACCCACAGGCTGCAGTGGAATATGACGAATTGCTGGTAGAAAGGCCAATAAATAATAGTCAACTGAGAGCCTGTGTCAAACAGTGCAGTGGTGGGTATGCTGTTTACAAGCACGTTAAATGTGCACCGGGGAGAACTACAGGCAATGAAGTTGGCAAGTACTTTACACTGATGGACTCCCTGTCCAGTCTGCCCACAATGGAAGCGCTCCAGACAGGCAATGGAGCAGGTGTAATTAGGGGGCTGATGTAAGCATCTCCAGAAAGTAGAAAGAGGCTGAGCATATGATTGCTCTCCCTTTTATACTTATACACAGTGGCTCCCACTGGTCAAATCCTGCCAGAACAAGAAGACTAAAGGGTAACTAGTTTATAGTTCCCTACACCCATATATTCTGTTAGACATAGATTCCTCTAACCTGCATAGGGAGAGCAGTAGGCCCCTCAAATAAGCAGCCTACCAGTTAAGATGATTATAAAACAGAAAAGAAAAAGAAAAAGAGAAGTACCGCACTCGAAAATTCTGTATATAAGTAAAAACCCTTTATTGATAGACCCTTAAGGGTCAAAAGTGGGGGTACATATATAGAGATAGATAAAGATTAAAATTCTAAAAACATATATCACAACTCGGTATTAAACCTCTACACATCAGTATAGCAAGTGCGCAGAGACCTTTCCCAATAGTCATAAAGTCCAGTACCTACTTAACTGTCAGAGGTGCTGCATAAGTAGCGACAAAGCATCGGGGGGTCCCGATGGATAGAGAGGAGCTCATGTAGAGGAAATACCACAGAACCAGGAATTGAGAACGCCGAACGCGTTTCGTCCACACGGACTTTCTCAACAGCGTGCTGAAACCGGCAACAAGGACGCTCTAAATAGGGCTCACGTGCGTCATGACGTATGAACGTGATGACGCAATTGCGTGACATATGAACGTGATGACGCTATTGCGTGGCTGCCCGTGGCACGCATTAGTGACGTAGCGGTAACACGAGTAACAGAACAGTCCATAGCCGCAACTAACACTAGAGGGGGCAATGTCTCAAGTGAAAAGCATTCGTAGGAACTGCACTCGTGACACTGACTTCTGCACGGCATCTAAAGAACTCTGTCAGAGATTTCATAATAGGGGTTATCCTAGGAGATTGATTAATCAGGAATATCAGAGGGCAGCACATCTTACCCAGTCTGAGTTACTCAAACCTAAAAGATCCAACCCTGTCACAGAGATCATACGCTATATTACCACTTATGGCAGAGAACGGGATGGGTTAAGCAATGCACTGAGTAAATCTTGGAATATAATTAAGAACGATTCTATTGTTGGCAGATATCTTACAGACAAACCGCTCGAAAATGTTGCAGCTTAGCTGATATGGTGACCAGTAGCCACTATGTTCGAACGACCTGCGAAAAAACCAGAGGTGGCTCGTTGGCCGGTACCCATCCATGTGGGAATTGTAGCTACTGCCAGTTTATGTTCAAAACAACAGAGGTACGAGACTCTAGGGGTTTAAAGAGTTATATGTTGACACAGTACTTTAACTGTAGGACTGAGGGGGTGATTTATGCCATTAGATGCCCCTGTCTACTGCTATGTGTATGCAAGACCCAGCAAAAGCTAAAACAGAGACTAGCCAAACATCTATCTGACATAAGACTGGCTGACAGACATAGACTTGAGGGGAAGACTTTAACCTCAGTGGCTGCACATTTCCTGTCGACACATGGGGGGTCCTACAAAGACCTTAAATGTTTTGGCCTTGAAAAGGTCAATCTGACACTTCGGGGTGGCGATCTGAATAAGAGACTACTCTGCAGAGAAAGCCAATGGATATATTGTCTTAAAACGATCCAACCAGGAGGACTAAATGAACAGTTAGATTTCACTCCTTTTTTGTGACAACATGATCTATCTCTGACTAAGCTAGTATGCCTTTGATATATTTGCTTATTTTCCAGATACTGTCTAGAAATCTCTCAAGAAATCTATATGGAATACTTTTCTACAGTTTTTGGAATATTACAAATGGAGTGGGGCCCCACTTCTTCCTGTCTCTCACATGAACCTGTAATTCATATGTTTGGATACTTTTGGACACTGGATTGTCGCTTGGATTGTATTTTGGATTATCCTGTGGATTTCTTTTTTTTTATTCTCCTTGGATGTTTGATATATAACTCTCCTTGCCACCTATTTGGTATAGACTCTTATCTGGATTATACTTCATTGATGATACACTGGTATCATCATTCCATGATAATATATATATATATACTAACTACCAAGCATTTAAATACGTTGTGCTCTTATATCTATCTGGATATCCTTGGAGATTACTTACCTGGGTTTCCGAGTGGGAACATCTCCTGATTTATTTTGATTGTCACCAGGATTTATGCTTCACTTACCTGGACTATTTGGACCTTGCTCCTTCTTGAACTTTTGCGTAATACAGTATCATAATATTTTTACATCCTTTGTACGCATTGGGCTCTATGTAAGTTCTATTTGTGTATTTATATCTGATAACATGCTGAGACTTGTATAACTATGTCTGACATTTTGGTAAGTTTGTAACTTTGTGTGTTTTTTATATGTGCTATACTCTATTGGCCAGTTTTGTGATCCATGACTCCTGACCGGTGACTGCTTTTCACTTGAGACATTGCCCCCTCTAGTGTTAGTTGCGGCTATGGACTGTTCTGTTACTCGGGTTACCGCTACGTCACTAATGCGCGCCACGGGCAGCCACGCGATAGCGTCATCACGTTCATACGTCACACAATTGCGTCATCACGTTCATACGTCATGACGCACGTGAGCCCTATTTAAAGCGTCCTTGTTGCCGGTTTCAGCACGCTGTTGAGAAAGTCCGTGTGGACGAAATGCGTTCGGCGTTCTCAATTCCTGGTTCTGTGGTATTTCCTCTACATGAGCTCCTCTCCATCCATCGGGACCCCCCGATGCTTTGTTGCTACTTATGCAGCACCTCTGACAGTTAAGTAGGTACTGGACTTTATGACTATTGGGAAAGGTCTCTGTGCACTTGCTATACTGATGTGTAGAGGTTTAATACCGAGTTGTGATATATGTTTTTAGAATTTTAATCTTTATCTATCTCTATATATGTACCCTCACTTTTGACCCTTAAGGGTCTATCAATAAAGGGTTTTTACTTATATACAGAATTTTCGAGTGCGGTACTTCTCTTTTTCTTTTCTGTTTTATATATTATTTACTAGTTTTTGTACCCGCACCCTGGTCCTTTGGGACTAGATACTTGTGTATCCTGTGCCTCATACTAATCCTGTTTTTGTATAAGTTAAGATGATTATGTTAGATTGAGAAAGGCACCTAATGTAGGATGCCTGGGAGCAACAAGATGGAAGATGAGAGATTTAAACAGATAAGAATATAATCTTGTAAAAGTGTTCTTTATAACGTGTTCTATTGACATGTTTTAAGCTAAGACACTCACATTAAGTATAATACCATAACTCAATACAGATATTTCAGTAGCACACAGGCTACTATTATACAAGTGACATCACCCATCTCTAAATGATGATGTCACTGTGGAATATATGAAGGTTCTTTTCATATACAATTCCTAAACATGCCTAGTTGGAATTTAGCACACATATTAACCAATCGCAGAGGAAATAAATTAGGCCATGAAATGTGAACAATAGATGTGTGTGATTTTACAATATTCTGTATTACTGAATGCAGGTTTCTGTTTTTGTTAAAATTAAGACGATTTGGCAATCCAACAAATGCTATAAAAACATAATGAACAACACATTATAAAAAGCAATGTGTTATGTTGTATGCATTAAAAGTGACAATGTATATAGGTTTATCTGTTATTGAATTGTTCTAACAAAGTATTAGAAAGTGTGAAGGGTTGAAGTGCAAGCCTAGCTGAGGTAGGTAATGCTCAGTGTCTGAAAATGTGTAACCAGTAATGCTGTACACCAGCATTATCTTGCCTTTTCTGGGATGACGCTTGTGGGGTGATTCTTCCAGTGATTCTTCCAGTGGTTTAATGGGTGGAGGCTATATCTGTCATAGGAAAAGTAAGAAGATGGGACTTCCTTGACTCCTGGGGCCCACTGTGATGGCTTCCCCTACTCCCCTGGTAGTTAAGCCCCTGGCAAACTACCTGAAAGTATTGTGGAAAGATTAGAGATAAGTTAAAGATGAGAGAGAGTACACCAGCATTCGTTACTTTATCCAGGTACTGAGGGACTTACACTGTAGGTTAGGTGAACATACCTTAAATCTCTTACTCTAGAAGATACAGGCTGATAGCGCTAGAAAAAACCCACTATCACCTTAAGACAAAGGAGGCTATTGGATCAGGTAAAGCAAACCCCAGAAATCTAGTAGTTAGGATGGCATAGCCAATATTTTTCACTCTGAATAAAGTAGACTGTGGAAAGAAGATTCAACCATAGCAAAAAGGGATTAGGGTTTAAATTGCCTTTTTCCTATGAAAGGTGAGGAACAGATTATAGATCAAATAGATCTCCAGTTTGGTAGACAGAGAAGAATTGTCAGCAAGATTGCTATCTCTGCAAGTGTATTAATAAGAAAATAAATGGACATGTTCGAAAGGAAGGCCTGCAGAAGCAAAGGTATCCAATGACTAAACAGGAGTAACATAAAGACACAGGAGGGGGCTGGGCTACGCACGGACCAAGATGGACGCATAACTTGGGAGCTCCACAGTACATCTATCTAAATGAGCCTGACATACATCAGCTTTCACTAAAGGCAGACCCGCTTGCTAAGATCACCAACCATCCACTCCACTAAGGGGAAGTGGACTACTAAAGGTACTACATTAACAGCCATGCATTTGGACAAATTTATGAAGCACCTGGATGGCCTAGACCATCAGGCCAAAACTCAATCTCAAAGCCCTGCATCCTCTTCTCCTTTATCTCAGACAGAAGACATGGATGAACCGATCCTAGAAAGATACCTATCGGGTTTTCTCCCGCAAAGGAGTTCCACCATGGCCTTGCAGAGCTATGTACAGAACTCACCAAGTTGGGGGATCGAACAAGCCATATGGAGGACCGCATGGCCGATATATATGTATGTATAATTTATTTATAAAGTGCCACTTGGCGACACAGCTCTGTACAGTAACAAAATACAATAAAATCATACAAGTGGGACAAATACATAGATAGTTCAGTACATAAATATATAAATTATATAAATATAAGTGCTAGAGTTTTGCCACAAGAAGAAAGGAGGTCCCTGCCCTGTAGAGCTTACAATCTAGTTATGCGATATAACGCACTTTGCTGATCACTTAGGGGCATATTTATAAAGGAACGATGTTAGCGCAAAAAAAATTACCGCCGCACATCGCGGCCGCGAAAATAGCGCTATCGCTGTATTTATAACGGCGAGCGCTATTCCCGCGATACCTATCGCGGCCGCGATGTGCTGCGGTAATTTTAAGCCCCTTCGCGGCGATACTATATAGTATCGCCGCGAAGGGACTTAAAATCCCTTCCCGACGCCGCTCCTAAGGGGGCGGGGCAGTGAGTCTGCCTGGCATCGGCGACCTGAGTGGGGTTGGTGTCGCCAGCCCGAAGACGTCGCGTCGGATCAAGACGCCGGCAACGCCTAAACCCTTAACCAATAACCCTAGCCCGTAACTCTAACCTAACCTTAACACCAACCATAACTGGAATCTAACTCTTAACCCTATTCTAACCCTAACCTCTAACTTAACAATTATCCTAACTTTACCCTCGGCCTTAACCTAACCCCTAACCCTAAACCTACACCCTAACCCAAACTTACCACAAACCCCTAACTACCCTTAAAGGAGTAGTAAAGCCCATTCCAGCAAAGAGTTATTAGAAAGGGTTACCATAAAAAAACTAAATTAAAATCCTAATACATTCCTTTTTCCCTTCTGCACCGAGCAATAAATCTTTGAAGTTTACCGAGCACAGTTCAGCTCCCACTTCTTCCTGGTTCACAGAAATCCTTGCTCTCACAGACCCAAATTAAGGGGGCATGGCAAGAAAAAAACCCAGAATGCGATGTTCTTTACCTGAGAGGAATTTTGACAGCTGTTTTGCTGCTCTGTTTGTCTCTGCTGTCTTGTCAGAAACTGCCTGTAAACTTGGAAATGGCTGGTTTTGTGTGCTGGGGAAGTATAGTGCCTGTGCTTGGGGGGATGATGTCTAGGAGGGGCAGTAAGGGTATGATGCCTGTGCTTGGGTGAAGATGGCAAGGGGTTACAGTGAGGGTATGGTGCCTTGCTTGGGCGGGGAGATGGCAAGGGTGCTTTATAATGAATATCCCCTTAAGTTATATGGATATTAGAAATCAAAGAGGATTTGCAATATGCTTGTGAAGGTTCTCATTCATCCAGGTCATGGTATATCTGATAGCCAGGTGTTAGGGACCTTCTGAATGCAAGGCATAATTGCATTGTGGCTAAAAGGTGTTAAAGTAAATGACCAGGGTAAGGTTTTAAAACAGCATTGTACATGGCAGACAGTTGGTGTCGAACCCCCCCACCTCTATTCAGGCTTGGTTTCTTTATTTTCACATAAATGGCACCTCTCTTCAACCAGTCATGTTCCTTTGCCAAGCTGTTTAAAGGTATGTCCTTTCTTCTTAAGATGCAGGTACACGGCTGAGTCCTGTCCTGAGAAATTGGCTCTTCTGTCCTGGGCCATACTTGATGCAGTTGCTGTTTGGTCTCCCCCACATACAAATCAGAGCACTCTTCACTACACTGCGTATATGATGTCACTTTTCTTGTGTTTCGGTATTGGGTCTTTCAGATGTACCAATTGCTGACTCAGTGTGTTCTTTGGTTTAATGCAGACAGGGATACGGTGTTTTTTGAAAATTCTTCTTAACTTCTCGAAGACCCCTGCTATACATGGAATGACCTTGTTCTTTCTCCTGTCTTGCTTTCCCTCCTTCACTGTTGGTGTATGGTGTTCTTTTCTTTCCTTCTACTTATTTTGACAAAGGCCCAGTCTGGATATCCACAAGTTTAAAGGGCTCCTCTGAGATGTTTTATTTCTTTAGCCTTCGCCTCTGTGCTAGTGGGGATGTTTTCTGCTCTGTGTTGCAGGGTTTTGATGACATCCAGCTTGTGATCTAAATGGTGGTGGAGTCAAAATATCAAATACTGATCTGTGTGGGTTGGTTTTCTGTAAACCTCTTACCACTTCCTCCAATACAGGGTACATAATTGCCAACAGATTCTTTTACAAGTCACTCTGAATTGAGAAAGCCAGTCGGATGACTAGCAAAGGTCTTCAAGAACTAAACTTTAAGTCCAGTTGATCCAACTGAATACAGACAGATATACCATGACCTGGATGAATGAGAACCTTCTTAAGCATATTGCAAATCATCTTTGACTTCTAATATCCGTATAACTTACATTACACTCACTGCCATCCCTTGCCATCACCCCCCCCAACCATGGGCACCATAACCTTACGATCCCCCTTGCTATCTCCCCCAAAGCACAGGCATGATACCTTCACTGTCCCCCCTTTTCAGCATCATAGGCACCATATCCTCACTGCCCCCCTTGCCATCTCCCCCAAAGCACAGGTACCTTACACTCACTCCCCTCCCTTGTCATGTCCCCCCAAGCACAGGCACCATACCCTTACTGCCCCTCCTAGATATCACCCCCCCAAGCAAAGGCACTATACCTCCCCAGCACACAAAACCAGCCGTTTCCAAGTTTACAGGCAGTTTCTGAGCAGAGTAGCAAAAAAAGCTGTCAAAATTCCATTGTCTTTGATTCTTGCCACGTTCCCTTAAGTCGCCGGGTCTGTGAGAGCAAGGATTTCTGCAAACCAGGACGTGGGAGCTAAACTGTTCTCCATGAACTTCAAACATTCATTGCTCAGTGCAGTAGTGAAAAAGGAATGTAAGAGGCTTTTAATTTTTTTTATGATAACCTTTTCTTTTAACCCTTTGCTGGAATGGGCTTTACTATCCCTTTAACCTTTAACCATAACCCTAAAACTTAACCTAATTCTAACCCTTACCCAAACAAAACCTAAGCCTAACCTTACCTTAACCCTAATATAACTCTAACCAAACCCTTTCTTATACCCTATCTTAAAACTAACCTTTCCATAACATTAAACTTAAACCCTAACTTAATTCTTAACCCTAACGCCTAATCTAACCCTAAACCCCAACCTAAACCCTAACCCCAACTTAACCCTTATCCAATAACCCTAACCCCTAATTCTAACCTAACCTTAACACCAACCATAACCCAAAACTAACCCTAACCTTAACCGTAATCTAACCCTAACCTAAACATAACCCTAACCTCTAAATTAATAATTGCCCTAACCGTAACCCTAGCCCTTACCTTAACTATAAACCCAAATAAAACCACTAACCCTAACCAATAATCCTATCCCCTAACTCTAATCTTAACCCCAAAAATAACCTGAATCTAACCCTAATCTTAATCCTAAACCCTAATCTAACCCTAACCTAACACTAACTCTAAACTAGCCCTAAGATAAACCTTACAACAAATGCAAATGGATGCTCCAAAGTTTATTTTGAAAAAGTAATAATCTTTTTAATCACCCATCCATTAGATATCCCTCCAGCAATGTTTCGGGTGGACCATCACCCTTTATTAAGCTTAGATAAAGGGTGAACCTCCACCCTTTATCTAAGCTTAACCTAAACATAACCCTAGTTTGTTACATTTCTCCTCACACTCCTTTATATATAACTGCTGTGGTGCTGAAACGCCAAAAAAAACCCAACTAACCTCTAAGTTAACAATTACCCTAACTTAACCCTAGCCCTTAACCTAACCCTAATCTAACCCCTAACTTAACCCTAAAGCCTAACCCTAACCCCTATCCTAACGCTAATCCTAATCCTAACAGGGGCACTGCAAGGGGAGCATGGCATAAAGGGACACCCTAGGCATGCTTGCCATCCCTGTCGACAAACCACAACAACCACCAGTTAGCTCAGTAGGGTAGTGAGATATTGTTTCAGGAGGATAGAAGCTACCATATATTTTAGCTTAAGAGTCACAAAGCTTGAATCTTTTACCAGAATCTGGCTGGTACCTCAAATTGATTAGGAGTGTACCATCCTAGATAAGTATTAACAAATTAACTGCAAACTTCCTTAATACTTTAAACAAACGAGGATGATAAAAAAGTAGCATTGGTGAGGAATGGCAAATCAATTTCATTTTGAGCAAATCAATTTCATTTATAGATGTGGGCCCACTACATACATATGCACATATCTGTATAGTTAGACTCACAGTTGGATGTTCCTTTGGTCTACCCACTGTGCCCTTTCCCTTCACTTCCCTTCCCTTTTTCTCTGTTTGTTGCTGGATCTTTCAAATTCCCGTAGATCCCGTATACCTTCAATTACCGTAGATCTTCTCTTCATCGTAGAAACCTAGAAAGACCAAACATTAAGAGTTGAAGGAAGAAATATTTAGCGAGATTCCAATTCAAACATTGCAGTTCTCGCATTTATCTCTAAATCAATGAAATAATAACAATAATAGCAGAAAACATTTTAATATAAATTCTACCATAGAATTGTTACTCTATGAGGTATTGATGATTGGTTAGAGTTGTGGATGGAAAAACTTGGTGGCCTAGAAACCCCCCCCCCCCATGTATTGTATAGATCCAATCATCACAATGAAAAGCTGTGAAGAATTTTGTACACCTTCCTGATTTAGTGGCAGTGGGTGAGTGGAAGGTAATTCTGGTGGGAGATATTCACAGAAATAGAGGCAACGCTATAACTTAATCTATTCTACTAAATATATCTCCCTTATCTGTATCCTTATGGGACCATTTTATCCAATAGATTCTTTTTATTTTTACATAGATTAGATTAGTGTTAGCACATAGATAAAGGAGCCGAACTACATGGATCAAAGCAAACAGAGGAGGAAGGGGGAGAGCTGCCCACAGCAGGGAGAAACTTTACAGGGGGAGAGCAGGTAACAGTGACATTTTTAACAATCTCTGTGAATGAAAGCATACAGGGGGAGTTCAGGGGAGAACAAAAAGTGTATGGCTAGGAGAAAGGTTTGACAGGGAGACTCACGGCTGCATCAATACTGTTTTTACCCCTGCAGTTAAGCAGGGTATATTCATAGGGTACTGCTGGTGGCACACTTCTGTGGAACACCTCCCAGATGACATCACTGGAAGAGAGTGATCCTAGTATAGGCAAAGGAAGTGTCCATAAGGAACATGGCTGCTCCCAGTACCTGAGAAATAGAGGAGCAAATGGACAAGAAATCCAGAGGGTTTAAGTAAGATAATATGACCAATAATATGCCAGAGGGGTAAGTGCACCCTTAGAAACATATTAAGACAAAATCATTTTGCACCACAGTTCCCCCTGTATGCGCAGGCTTACTGAGTTGTGTGAGCGCACTTGTTCAGTGGTAACCCATTCAGGACCCCCCTGGAAAATCCTGCGTTTTCCCCTGAATACAAAAGTTCTATAGTTTAGAAACAAACTGAACTTCAGGAAGTTCAGACATCTCTATTTGGGACCATAAAACCGTTTTGTTTACATGACCCTGAAACCTCAAAAATTTCCTAGTTTGCAAATAACGCGGATTCCTTAGATATGTATTAACACATTCACCTATGTGTCCCGCACATTTCTGCCAAATTTCAAATCTTCAGCTGGAAAACTGTGGGAGGAGATACAGTCCAAAAAAGCAGAAGAATAAAGCAGAAGAATAAATAGAAAGAGCAGAAATGTATCTCCTTAAGCCAAATGAATAAGCTGGAGACTTCTGCTTGGAACTAATTACACTCTGGCAATGAAATAGATGGGGTATAATAAATCACAGTAGATTTGATCTGGTTTGGTCACTCACCTTAAACACCAATTCATCTATTACATCACAGATGGATAATTAATCACCAGGAGTGTTGATAATTGGGAAACACCTTCCCAGTGTTTGGGAGTCACACACATCACCCAGTATTCTGCTCACATTTTTCAACTCGGAAAACAACCAAATCATTGGGACGAAGATCAAACTGGAGGCAAAAATAACTTCAACATTGTGTGAATCTAGAAACATACTAAACTAATACAGTAAATGGCCATTAGGAGCATGCATTCACTGTCTCGTATTAGGATTAGCAAATGTAGCAGAACTATAACTCCCAATAGCCACTAAGATCCCCTAAAAGTTACAGGAATAGGTTATATACCATATCTCTGATTCTACACCCAATAGTGTTTTCTGAATAAATTATTACACTGCTAAAAATATTGTGTGCATCCCCCATGCAGGTGATAGTGGAACATTCCAACATTCCAACTGCCATTTTCATCACTCAGCCCTATGATGTCACCAATTGGCAAAGCAAATTCCCGTCCAGCTGTATATTTAATACGGACTATTGTGTAATTACCACACACTATACACTATTTTTTATCTGGCTATGGCTCATAATATAAACATCAATGTACCCACCATAGAATTAGACATAATAATAAATAAATCAAACCTAAGTTACAGGAATAGGTTACATACCATATCTCTGATTCTACACCCAATAGTGTTTTCTGAAAAAATTATTTCACAAAAAATATTGTGTGTGTGTCCCCATGCAGGTGATAGTGGAACACTCCAACTGCCATTCTTATAACAGAAGACACCTCACAGCCTCATTGTATTATTATATTAAAAGTGGAAAAAAAGGGGGGGAATGGCCATTTCTCTGAGAATGCTGGGTAGTTTCCAAGATATGCAAATTATTTCATCATATACAGTCACACTTCCTGTCTAGAAAACAGAAGCTGGATTGTCTTATTACTTTCTATGGAGAGGGGAGGGGGGGGTAGTTGTAATTGGCTAAGACTGTTGTATGTTTTATAACACAAGAAAAGTATGGGGGAGCACACTACATAAAGGTGAATTCACAAAAGTTTATTGGAACCACACATACAACATTTCAGGACGCCCTGTCCCTTCCTCAGGTATCACATGTTTTATAAACAGCACCTAATTGGGTGTAATACAGGAACTTCTTGTCTTGTCATGAACAATGCCTAAGAGAATTTTTGGATGTGCTAACAGTGTAAAGGCTGTTCCCTGCTGTTGATATCAGTGAGCTGCCATTTCAGGTTCTAACAGTCCTCCTTCTTCCCAGAATGCACAAATCCTTGTAATGTTACTAACAGTAATTTCTACTTATTGGCTGTTGGATGGGTCAAAGATGCTCAGATCTCTACTGAGCAACTGAATCAACCCAGGCACTGGGTCAAGGGCCAAACCATAACAGTCTCTATTAGGGGTCCTACAAACAGAAAGTTAGTATTTCGGTTGCATTTATTTATACACAGACAGGCACAGACATTGTTTACAAATGCAAGGAGTCTGGCTGGAAAAAACGGCGAACTTGAAATAATAGCATTAAAGGAAAGGTATGATGTAATTGGTATAGCAGAATCATGGCTTAATGATTCACACGACTGGACAGTAAATATTGAAGGATACTCCTTATTTAGACATGACCGAGTTAATAAGAAAGGAGGAGGAGTATGTATGTATGTTAAACAGGAATTGAAGCCAAATTTAAAAGATGGAATAGATGGGGGAGCAAACGATACGGCAGAAACATTATGGGTGGAACTGTGTACAGGAACCAAGAAGGTAGGTAAATTAATTGTTGGAGTATGTTATAAGCCGCCAAATTCCGAGGAAGAGGTGGAAATGAATCTCCACATGCAGTTGGCGAAGGCTGCTGGTATGGGGCATGTTCTGGTCATGGGGGATTTTAACTACCCTGACATAGATTGGAGTAAGGGTACTGCCAGCACCTCTAAAGGTATAAAGTTCTTAAATTTTCTATATGAGCATTTTCTTTCACAGATGGTAGAAGTTCCTACTAGACAGAATGCGTTGTTGGATCTGGTGATATCTAATAACCCTGAGCTCATTATGGAGATGAAGGTAATGGGAAGCTTAGGGAATAGTGACCATGATATGGTGTCATTTAGTATAGGTTGCAAAAAACTAAAGTGCACTGGCTTAACAAAAACTTTTAACTTTAGGAAAGCTAATTTTATGCTTTTAAAGGAATCGCTCCTGCTCATAGACTGGGGGGAACTGTTTCTAGGTAAAGAAACTGAGCAGATGTGGACCACTTTTAAAGGGGTATTAAACTATTACATTTCCAAATCGGTACCTTTAGGTAACAAGTGTAAAAAAATTAGGTCCAGTCCTGCATGGCTTAATGCTCAGGTAAAAAGGGAAATGGAAAAAAAGAAAAGGGCTTTTAAAATTTTAAAAACAGAAGGCACAGAACAGGCTTACAGGGAGTACAAAAGCTGTAATAAAGAGTGCAAGAAAGCAATTAAACTAGCTAAAATAGAAAGTGAGATACGGATTGCCGAACAAAGCAGGTCCAACCCCAAACTGTTTTTTAAGTATATAAATGGTAAAAAGATGAGGACTGAGAATGTGGGACCATTAAATTATGGAGCTGAGGTGGTTGTAGAGGATGCCGAAAAGGCTAATCTGCTAAACCGTTTTTTTACATCTGTTTTTACTGTTGAGAATCCTTGTCCTTACAGTGGGGATTGTAGCAATATGCAGGGAAGAAATGAAGAGTTTTCACATTGGATAACGGAGGATATGGTACGGAAACAATTAGACAAAGTTAATATCAATAAAGCGCCAGGACCAGATGGATTGCATCCTAGGATTTTAAAAGAGCTTAGTTCAGTTCTAGCTAGACCACTGTTTCTCATATTTTCAGATTCGCTTTTGTCTGGGGATGTGCCGCTGGATTGGAAAAAAGCCAATGTAATACCAATATTCAAAAAAGGTAGTCGTTCACAGCCTGGTAACTATAGACCTGTAAGCCTAACATCAGTGGTAGGGAAGGTGATGGAAACTTTGTTAAGGGATCATATCCTTGACTTTGTCTCCAGAGATCATCTTATTAGTAGTAGTCAGCATGGATTTATGAGAAATAGATCATGCCAGACAAATTTAATTGGTTTTTATGAAGAAGTGAGTAAGAAGTTGGACTCAGGCACAGCAGTGGATGTGGTATATTTGGATTTTGCAAAAGCTTTTGATACTGTGCCACATAGGCGACTAATGTATAAACTGAGGACTGTTGGCCTTGAAGAAAACCTTTGTTCATGGATAGAGAACTGGTTATTGGACCGCAAACAGAGAGTGGTGGTTAATGGAGCTACATCTATGTGGGCTAAAGTTCTAAGCAGAGTGCCTCAGGGTTCTGTACTGGGGCCGCTTCTGTTTAATCTGTTTATAAATGACTTAGAAGGGGGCATTGAGAGCAAGGTCTCTGTGTTTGCTGATGACACTAAATTATGCAGAGCTTTGGAAACTTCCAATGATGTGCAAGTGCTGCAAGCAGACCTAGATAGATTATCAAAATGGGCAGCAGAATGGCAGATGAGATTCAATGTAGATAAATGTAAGGTGATGCATTTGGGATTTAATAATCCCTGTGCCATCTACACCATAAATAACTCTGTGTTAAGTTCATCTGTAATGGAAAAAGATTTGGGGGTTCTGGTAGATAACAGACTTAGCTGTAGCAAACAATGCCAGGTAGCAACAGCTAGAGCTAGCAAGATATTGTCTTGTATAAAAAGGGGAATAGATTCAAGAGAGAAAAATATTATTCTCCCTCTTTACAAGGCACTGGTAAGGCCTCATTTGGAATATGCGGTGCAGTTTTGGAATCCCATATACAAAAGGGACATCTTGGAAATTGAGGCAGTTCAGAGAAGGGCAACTAAATTAATAAGGGGAATGGAGGGGCTTGAATATGCAGGCAGATTAGACAAGTTAGGGCTGTTTACATTGGAGAATCGGCGGTTGCGTGGGGACATGATAACCTTGTACAAATATATTAATGGCCCATACAATGAGCTCTCTGGTGCATTGTTCACTAATAGGTCATATCAGAGGACACGTGGACATCCTTTAAGGTTGGAAGAAAAGAAGTTTCATCTTCAGGTTAGGAAGGGTTTATTTACAGTGAGAACGGTGAAACTGTCTTGTGAATAGGTTGGACTTGATGGACGTATGTCTTTATTTAACCTTAATTACTATGTTACTATGTAAAATGCTGAATGGGCAGGTTAAGGTAATTTGGACTTTTCTTAAAAGCTTATGTATTTCCACTGAACTTCCCCTTTAAGATCAGAACCTCATTGGATATTAGCAAATCCCATCCCCAAGTGGCGCTGTATATAAGGGATAATACACTACCTACAGTGTAATATAAGGATATTACGCCACCGAGGAGTTCCATGACCATAAAGGTGTTTCATGACCCTGCCTCCGCGTGACATCAGGCCCCGCCCTCCCACGTGATGTCATGCCCGCTCACCACACCCCCCGGGGAAGCCTGAAAGGGCAGGGTGGGATGTCTGCACACAAGTGACTTTTCCCTTGAAGCCATACCGCTCTTTATACAAGAAAATACCATGCTGGCTCTAGCTTTTACTGTCTGGCACTGTTTGTAACATTTAACTGTATAGCCTCAATGCATTTTTTTAAAAAAAACTGCTTTAAAAAGAGTAATGATATGCAGCCCTCCCCATACATTTTTTATCCTGATTTCGAGCCTCTATCTGCCTTTAATTACGCATGCTGTGAAGGGCGTAACAATTCTGTCTGCCTGTAACTGTCAGTCAAAGCTAGCATGCAAGAAAACACTCCTCCTCCCACCCTTGATCAGGTTGATTATGTAGGTTGTATCCTAGCAACCGAACAGTTCAAGTTTGTTTGACTGGCAGAGGAGGAGTAGAGAGGTTGTAACAGACATTCCCACCAGCCAATGAGAAGTGATATGTTAATCAGGGCCCTGGGCCCTCTAGGAGATGGGCTCTTAGCACTCATCTTTGCTGTGTGATATCTAAGTGAGGGCTGTAAATGTGCTGGAAGTGTGGACATGTAATGGGGGTGATGTTATTTTTTTTTATATTGTTTCTTATCCACCAGAACTCCGGGATCCTTTTCCAACAGATTCACTTAACACAGAGCCATTCGGAGTATAAGCAGCACAAGGATTTTTGAGTCCAAAATGCATCACCTTACATTTATCAACCCCTTCTGAAAATTATAAGGATAATAGTAATATCTGAGTTGTGTACATATAAAGGTACAAGGACACAGGCCGACAGATCGGAAAACCCAGAGTGGCATTTATTTATTATAAGGAAAAACGTATCCCCTACCATAAATTATAACGATATTGAAAGTCACAGTAGGAGTTCCATATAAAGTTACAAGGACACAGGCTGATTAATAAAGATCAGGAAACTCTTAGTACCACTCATGTATAATAAGGGATAACAGCATCATACACCCAATGTCGGTGGGCTAAAATCAGTATTGGTGTAACTTGTCCTTGTGCTATGATTTCTATAGATATATCTAGAAGGTGGACTTTATACTGTTTATAATAACATCTACAATCCAGACATTGTGGTAGGAAAGTCCATTGATATCTGTCCATCTGTCTCTCACATTACTGGGCACCAATCAAACCCCATTTGCTGGTCCTGGATTTAACGCCATCTTGTAAAATTAAGATTATAATCATCACCCTATATGGGAATAAATTCAACTAGAAAAGGAAAGTTTAAGTATTTCTGAATTGAGAAAGCCAGTCGGATGAAACGTCTTCAAGAACTAAACATCAAGTCCAGTTGATCTAATTAAATACATCAGATATTTAAGTATAAACTTGAATTTGGCTTGAAAGGCCACATTTAGAAAGGGAATGTGTGTGTTTGTACTGCAAATTTTAAAAAGCAATAATGCTAATGATGAGGACATTGTTGTTTTACCCTTTAAATATGGCTGTCACATGAATTAAAGGTAGGTCAGTTGGTGTGTGTACACGTGTCAGGTTGGGGGATTTTTGATGATTGGTCAAAATGTTATTTTTTTTACTATACTTACCCTTTAAATATGGTTTCCATATGAATAAATGGGTAGCTCAGTTGGTGTGTGTACCTGCGTCAGGTTGGAAGTTAAAAAAAACATTTTGATGATTGGTCAAAAAAATTTTTTTCTTTAGTTACCCTTTAAGTATGCTGTGACGTAAATGGAAGGGTAGGTCAGTAGTTGTGTGTACCTGGGTTAGGTTGGGGGTTAAAAAAAAACCAAACTTTGTTGATGATTAGTCAAAATGTATTTTTTTTCCTACTATAGTTACCCTTTAAATATGGCTGCCATGGAAATGGAAGGGTAGGTCAGTAGGTGTGCCACAGTAATGTATAAGTAGGTCAGTAGGTGTGTGTACCTGTGTTGGGGGTTAAAATAAATGGAAGGGTAGGTCAGTAGGCGTGTATACCTCGATCAGGTTGGAAGTTAAAAAAACAAACTTTTTTGATTATTGATCAATTTCTTTTTTTTTTTTTTTTTTTACCTTAGTTACCCTAAGTATGGCTGCCACAGTAATGGATAAAAACTAACTTTTTTAATGATTAGTCAAAATTTTTTTTTGACTATAGTTACTCTAGTTATTTGGTCCAGGCTGGACTGAATTGTGAGCCAGGGGTGTGTATGTGTCTGTCTGCCATGTTTTTTCAGTGGCCCAAATTGGTTTACCTATTGCAAAACACCAGTTTCTTATTCAAATCCGAATAAGAAACCAACTTCAGCCTGCAAATAAGAAACTAACTGGAATATAATATTGTTATAGTCAGCGCTCCTGATGCACACCTGTCCCCTCCCCCTGGCTCAAACACTTCCGGCTATGGTCGGTGCGACATTACCGCATCACAAAAATTGTTATAATTTCCAGTAGGGGGTATATTATCCACTAAATAATGAGCAAATTTAAATTCAAATAGTTACATTCAAAAAAGTTAATTAAAATAAGTAATTTGGATGTTGGGAGGAAAGTAGGTTGTTAGTTAAGATAATTGTATTATGTTCCTCCATCCACCTAATGTCATAGCAGAATTTCCCTGTCAACCAACTGCAGGATAGTTTCTTGTATATGTGTACTCAAAGGATAACTATATTTTTTCACAGCATCTGTGCATTTTATTTTAAAACACGATGTTAGATTCATTTTGTAGTGTTACTGAAACTCAAGTATTTAATGAACCACATAATCATATGTGTGATTGGCAGTCTCAACATGTTGTGCAGATGGTCAAATACAGTAGAAAAATACATCCTATGTGTTACATCAAATGCATTGCTTGTTTTGAAGGGTATATATGGATGAATGCAAGATACTTGCCTGCAGACATTATTCAAATCTCTGTCCAGATGGCTGCATACAACCAATCTGTCATAAGTATATTATTACTATACTATTTTGTATTGTGTTAAATGCTGAGATGTATTCATCTGATTGTATTTCAAGTGTAATTAAGAAGTTTAAGTATATTTTTATTCTTTATGCATAATGTATTTGATTTTACTGCACAATAGTTACAATACAATATAAATGTGGCTAACACCTTACCATACAAGGGACAATGTGGTTCATTTGTATGAATGCATATTGGATGGGAAATATAGCCATGTTGGCATTGTGTCAGGGCTCCTCTGCTGTTCTGCTGTACAGATGGTCTCTGCTTGAGGCTCTGAGTTCTAAGTGCACTGTACTGGCCCTTTGGGATTCTGATCACTTTTATCAATGCAAGCCTGGCCCACAGGGTTTCTCCCCCATGTCCTTATGGGCAAGTCCTGGCCCTGTTTAAAACTTTCTATATGTTGTTTGCGTTAGGTCTCCATACGAGTGTCCTTTATTTAAAAGAGCTCTCTTATGCCTAGGATTATGTCTCTAACTTCACTGGATCTTAAGTTATAGGCTTGTAAAGTTACACTCATACAGTCAGGATAAACATGATGTACTGTGTATATAAAGGACATGTCCACCCCAAAACTAAAACTTAATCCACTACTGGCTCCACTGTGTAATGTAAAAAATATCCTTACCTTACATCTCTGCTCCAAATGTTTCTCCTTCAGTGTCTGTTCAAAGTTGCAAAAAGTAAAAATTAGGAGCTGTCTGTGAGTCATTTGGTCCTTGCTGCTTCCTTGTCCTCTGAGAGGTTTCTGGCATGCCCCTCCATCACTCTGGATCCATCTTTGCTCCCTGGTGCCCTACCTATAAACTTTTTTTCTGTTATGTAGGGCACCCTAGCTTACCCCCAACCGGCAGGTTAGTTTGGTAAAAAAACAAAAGCAGCAGAAATGTACTTACATTTCTTCTTTCCCCCGGCGCTCTGTATTGCTGGTGTGGCTGCCGGTCCGGCCTCTACTGGCAAGCAGAGGGCTGGTAACAGAGTGCCAGGGGAACTATAAGTACATTTCTGCTGCTTTTTGGCAGTTGGGGGTAGGCTACACTACAGAAAAAGGTTTTATAGGTAGGGCACCAGGCAGCAAAGATGGATCCAGAGGGATAAAGGGAGGGGAGGGCTCCCCTGCGCATGCCAGAACACTCTTAGAGGACAAGTGGCGCTATATAAATAAAATTATACATACATACATATACATACAAGTTCAGATCAAACAAAATTTTCCATTGAAAGCAGCCCAGAATATGGGAATTAAATAACAGGGATATGCAAAGAAGCATTAGATAGCTCATCTCTCACTACTGGGATAAAGCACCTTCAACAGGTTCAAGACATTTTTGCACCCTAAGCAAGTCTCCCTTGGTGCCCCCTTCCCAACTAAAACTTCCCCCAACCATCTTTGCATATATTGGAAATCTCAGCCAAGATGCTCATATAATATGGTTCTTACAGGGAGATTCAATAAAAATTCTTATTGTTAAAATGGTTCTTATTTTGCCCCAACCAATCAGATCATATTTAACATTTGAAAGATAACATCTGATTGGTTGGGGCAAAATCAGCACCATTGTTAACGATAAGAACTGTTATTGAATCTCCCTGTTAGTTTTTATAAGTGATTTCTGGGCTATAATTCACAAAAAAATATTTTAAAGTTTGGGGGGTCAAAATGTCATTCATGGGGGGGTCACTTATTATAAAAACAACACATGAGATGTAACGTACAAAAGCTTAAGGTTTACAGTTATATATATGGGAGCCCTTTTAACTCTTTAATATCCCATTTCTTTCCCTGTGCCATGTTGTTTTCTTTCCTTTTCAATACAGTTTAGGTTTTTTATGATGACTGATTTCACTTACTCATAAGATCTGTCACCCCAAAACGCATTATAATAAAGATGGAATGAATTAATACACAGGACTTTGCTCTGTAGGCTCCCATGCTGCTTTCTGTCTGCTCAGCAGTCATGACCATTTTAGACGTCTCGCTGTGCTTTGCAAATGGTTTTTTTGTTGGTCTTGCTAGCCTAGAAGCTTGACAGATTCCATTAGCATATTTGAGGATATCACATTACCATGACTGTATCACAATGTTAATGTGTAGTCTTTATACTCATCATTTAAAGAAGCAATCTAAAATAAGTAGAATCATTTTTTGACCTATCAATTCTTTTCTCTCTAAGTGCATTATATACTGATGTACTTATCAACTAATAATCAACGTCCTTTAAAAGCTGCTCCGAACTCATTTTCTATTGTAATATAATAAATTATGAGAGGGAAAAGATTTGTGCTGGATATGTTAATTCCTCCCTTAATGTTAATTGCCTTTGAATTTAATTAACTTTGTTTTGTGACATCTGAATGCAGCATCTAAATAAATAGACACTGATAAGATAAATCTGCTTTAATATACTACATTATGATATTCTTATTTTTGCTTTTATTTTAAAGGGGCAATTTGAACAATTTAGAACATATTGGAAAGTTGTGCTTCACACACTGTGTTGTTTTGTGTTTGGCAAGTAGTTGATGACCCTCTAATTATAACTGAGGTATAAAAAGCATCTAAATTGCTTGGTAGCCCTATACATATACAGGTCTCAGGTCAGTGTGAACCAATCAGTACACTTTATAAAACTGTGTCTTGCCAGTCAGAGGAGGATAAAAGAGGAAATGACTACATCTTTTAATTGTTTTATATAATGTAAGTTTTAACTTTAGTTGCCATGCACCTTACAACTAATTAGCATAGTCCAGCTCAAATTATATTATTCAGCCTCCATCTATCTCTATCACATGACAGGCTGGCTGGCACAACTGGAAACTTCTGGAAGGCTTAAAGAGGACCCAGTCTGTAGAGAAATGTGGAACCTCAAGAAGGGGAGAACTTTCATAACCTGCAAAGTAAAAATGGACTTTACCCCTTTATTTAATAACTAGACATTAAGCCTGTGACACTAACGGGTGATAGAAGCTCAGAGTCCATGGCCAGAGTCCCCCCTCAGTGTCCCAAGGCCAAAGTCCCCCCTCAGTGTCGCAAGGCCAGAGTTGCCCCTTCAGTGTCCCAAGGCCAGAGTTTTCCCCTCAGTGTCGCAAGGGCATAGTCGCCCCCTCGGTGTCCCAAGGCAAGAATCCACCTTAGTGTCCCAAGGGCAGAGTCTCCCCTTAGTGTCCCAAGACCAAAGTCCCCCCCTCAGTGTCCCACATCCAAAGTCCCCCCTCAGTGTCCCAAGGCCAAAGTCCCTCGCTCAGTGTCCCAAGGCCAGAGTCGCGCCATAAGTGTCCCAAGTACAAAGTCCCCCCTCAGTGTCCAAAGGCCAAAGTCCCCCCTCAGTGTCCCAATGCCAGAGTCGTGCCCTCAGTGTCCCAAGGCCAGAGTCGCCCCTCAGTGTCCCAAGGTCAGAGACGCCCCCTTGGTGTCCCAAGGCCAGAGTTCTCCCTCAGTGTCCCAAGGCCAATGACCCCAGGCCAGAGTCCCCCTTCAGTGTCCCGAAGCCAGAGTCCCCCCTCAGTGTCCCAAGGCCAATGTCCCCAGACCAGATTTCCCCTTCAGACTCAAAAGGCCAGATCCCCCCCCTCAGTGTGGCCAGAGTGCCCCCTCTGTGTTCCAAGGCCAGAGTACCCCCTGAGTGCCTCAAGCCAAATTTATACATTAACTGCTGTGTCTGTGCCTCCATGCGTGTGTATCTCCCTCTAGTGGTGAATCAATAGAAACTGCAAAAACAATCTCACTGTCTCCCTCTAGTGGTGAGTCAATAGATACTGCAGGGACACTTTCAAGGAGCACACAAACATGCATTCAAGGGTTTTATTATATAGGATGACACACATACAGTTTATGTGAACTCGCATGAAGTTAATTCAACATTTGTGTATATGCAATATATCCATTTTTATGGGTGACTAGTTCTATTTAATTCTGTCTCTAGTTCTGCCTATCTATCATCCTAACTATTTATTTATCAATTAATATATCAAAGAAAAATGGGGTAATATGGGGAATGTAAAGGGGTTCATTCTTTGTGTATAATACTTTGGAAGGGATAAAGAAGTCTATTGAGTTTATGCCTCTCTTAAGGTGGCCATACATCAGTGCGATATTACTGACGCAACGCAACGTTCATCGATCCTGCCCGAACCGCCTCTCCTTATCTTATATTCGACCGACATGCGATTGCAAAATCCTATTCATTTTGCGATCACATGTCAGTCGAATATAAGATCGGGTTAGGCGGTTTCTGGCATGTTCGCATGAAAGTTGCATGAGCGCTCGGTCGGGTAAGTAATATCGCACTGATGTATGGCCACCTTTAGTCTCTTTGTCACACAGGGCCCTGTCTATAAAGTATTGTTGTCTGGAATGTTTGATAACGATCAAAGGTAAAAAGGTAAAAAAAAAACGACTAGAATCTTGCTTTTGATTTACAGAAGCTATAAAGGATCGTTAGTGGACATTACTGATAATGATCATTTATAAATGCGGCCTAGTGTGTGCAAGAATTCCTTAAAGCTTGGTATACACATTGCCGATAAAGCCCCTATAGCTTCGGATCTGACGGTATCGAGGCTTTATCATCAGTGTGTGTAGAGTCTTTCCTGAACGAGCGTGTAGCTGCCGAACTTTCTCGCCGGCCTTACGGTCATTTGGGAAAGACTGAAAATTTGCCTTGGCCTCGGTAGTCTCCCTATTGGGGAGTGGTCCGCAGTCATGAGAAACACACAAATGTGGCAAATGTGGCAAATGTGTGGTCTTTCTGCAGTCACTGGTATATAGTTAGTTTCTATGACTTATTAATTTCCGTCTTCTATTCATCTGCCTAATCTAATTTGCTCTTTGGTTATTGTTGCTTCGATTTAAGCTTTGGCCAAGCTCTGTGCTTCACACATTAAAACATTTGCAGTAAACCAAATATATAATGTGTATATACACATACAAAAAATAATTTACTAATTTAATAATAAACTAATAAAATAAATCACTTGCAAGTGAAAACATAAAATTTGTTATGCAGGGCTGGCTTCTTTCAAACTTTGCAAACTATCTGTAACATAAAATTGCTAGTGATTAATGCACATTTTTATACACAAGTGAATACAATTGTAATAGAACAGTGGATTATAACATGCATGAAAAAATTTGCAAGAATGTTGCAAAGTAAAAAAAAAACAGTACCCGTGGTCAGATCAGATCAAACGGTAAATCTATTTAATGTCAGACCAGTGTATGACCAGCATTAGCAATGATATCACAGAGCAGCCTACTCAAGTCCAGTTCTGGATTTAAAGGACAACTCCACCCTCATAAGAACATCATTTAGAAAGAATGTCCTCTTTAAAATATGTTGATATATCATACTTTGTCCTATGAATTCATTACTGTATGCCTGCTATGCTTCTGGATGCCTCATGGAAACTGAGCAATTTAGAAACCTGTACTGAGCAGGTACTGAGCCTGGGCATGCTCAGAAGAGGCAGATAGAGGATTAACATTCAGTCATTGGCTGTGATGTCACCTGTCAAATCCATAACTGACAGTTGCTAACTGGAAGAACCAGGAAGCAGAAACAGGGGAAACAGGACATTGTGCAGGATTTCAGGTTAGACTTAAATATTTCAGATTTCAAACCATTACCGTTTAGGATTTTGGGGGGTGATTTACCTGTATGTAAGTTTTCATTTTAGGGCTAGACTTGCCCTTTAACCATAGAATTCATATCACTTGTCCCAAAAGGGAAATAAAAGTATGGTATCGACATTAACCTTAAGATGGCCCTTAGGTTGTCCTCCTAATTTGAGCATGAAATAATAACTTGACTTAGAATAATGTAAAAAAAAAAATAAAAAAATTGTAAAGGCTATGTTTATTATAATTATTATATAATAGATAGAATGGTTTTTTTAGCAATGTTTCATAATTTTGAGTCAACTGAGAACCTTGCCTGTTTAGTTATATTTGTACATGTACATTGCTAGCTATGTCACTGAAAATAGCTGAGGAGAACTTTTTGTTTTAAATATCACCATGTAGATTAGTAATTCAGGGTCTTTAGAAACATCCCAAGTCAATTAAAGCTTAAGATATTCAGAATCATGTAAGTTCCCAGTATAAAAGTAGGCGTTTTATTTTTTAATTGATGTATGAAATCATATGAGCTAGAAGCAAAACTACTTTAGTGATTCTATTAAGGAGACTTCATCCTACAGCAGTTATGTAAAACAAATTGCCTAAAACATAAATATTTGTAGCTAATACCATAATCTTGTCAATAATTCCCATTTGAGACCTACATGTACAATTTAGATTTAAGTTACACGGAGGGCTCTAATCTATATGATTTTGATAGAAAAGAATATCAGGCGATAATTAAAAAAACAGTGCTGTGTAAAAGTGGTAGATTGTTCACATACAAATTTTAAAAAAAACGTACCAGAACCAGAAATCTTGTTATAGATACTCATGTCTAAATCTGTTCTTGCTGTTAAACATTTTTGTTGGTGGTGTGTTCTGTTTCTTATTCCAACTGTGAATTGGAGGTGGCTGTGCCTCAGGTGACTCAACGGTAAAAAGCATTTCTATTCATCGTTTCGGCAAAGCAAGAGAAAAGTACATAGCAGATTAGCATAAGACAAATAAAAAGATCGAGGAGGTTAAGAAAGCGTATTTCACTAACGCAATACCAACATTGTTTTGTTGTTGTTGTAAAATGATTTGAGATGGCCGAAACTGGTAAGTTTAGTTCAGTTTTTAGATTTACGGATCTCTGGGGAAAAACGAAGATCTGAAAAAGGAACGTAATTTTGGGACTTCGGACCGCATTTTTCAGGATTATTGGTTTTTGGTAATCCTCGAAAATAACATTGAACGTTGCATAACCCTTGAGAAATACGATCAGAAATTTCCTTCCAGTCTCCGATCATATTTTTGTGGATTATTGAATGTTCATGGTTATTTTTGAGTATTACAGATAAATATCAAGTACAGTGCGAAGTCCCGAAATCGAACAATCAACCCAGTTTTGAATGGAACATTCAAATTTCGGAAATGAGTGGTTCAGAGTCGGACCCAGATGCCGTCTCTAAAAATGATTATGAAAATACAAATATTGACCAATTATACCATCTATATAGTTTGTCAGCAATTTGTTAAGCTTTACATTATAGGAAGGCAAGTAACTTCAGAGTCTCCTAAACAGGTTTTAAATGGGTTTTCCAATAACCCGAACCCAATCGTAACATTCTAATGGACATCTAAAGAATAAAAGATCTTAAAATTCTTTCACCAGGCAACAGTTTACCGCTAAGTTTTTATAAATCATTCAACAGAAGAATACAAAGAATATTCAGTAAAGGTTTATGCTTCTTCATGGACAGAAAGGCTTTGGCCTGTGGAGATCTGATCTGTGAAGTAACCGAATGGAAAGGTTTTTTTACAAGTTCATTAATCATTAGAGGGGGGTGTGTAGACTTCACAAAAAGAATGATATTATTCTCAAGGATGTTTCTGTTTAACCTTCCATTCTTTCTGTCTTCCATGACAGCACCACCGAATGCTGACTCCTGCTCCTGGAAACTTCCATAAAAAAAAAAAAAAGAATCAAACAATACAACAAAATTGATGTCTTAGGAAGATGGGCTCGGTCTGAGTGTTTCCCTTTGATGTTCTAAGAATAGCATATTGTGCTGATAAATGTTTCCAGGCAAACATAATATTACCAGTTATGAGAGGACAATTAAAGTCCTAAAACAATAAGCCGCAAGCAAAATACTATTAAAATATGTTACCCTGTCTTGAAAGTATTTTACAACAATTGCCAATGCAATGGTTTTACCAACCTATGTCAATTCTGGATATTGTAGCACTTTATGATGTGTACATGGGTGAACTGCTCTAGGATGTGTACTCAGGGGTGAACTGCTCTAGGATGTGTACTCAGGGGTGAACTGCTCTAGGATGTGTACTCAGGGGTGAACTGCTCTAGGATGTATACTCAGGGGTGAACTGCTCTAGGATGTGTATCAGGGGTGAACTGCTCTAGGATGGTACTCAGGGTGAAACTGCTCTAGGATGTGTAATCAGGGGTGAAACTGCTCTAGGATGTGTACTCATGGTGTGAATGCTCTAGGATGTGTACTCAGGGGTAAACTGCTCTAGGATGTGTACTCAGGGGTGAACTGCTCTAGGATGTGTACTCAGGGGTGAACTGCTTAATGAAAAACTACCAGGGAGATTCAATAAAAGTTCTTATCGTTAAAATGGTGCTAATTTTGCTCCAACCAATCAGATGTTAGCTTCAAATGTTAAATAATATCTGATTGGTTGGGGCAAAATTAGCACCATTTTAAATGATAAGAACAAAGATAAATCTCCCTGTATGTTTGGGGGGTTCTTATCTTAACCTATATTCAAATTTTGTTTCCCTTTAATATTTATTATGACTACATGGTATTACATGGCAAAAAATTGAATATGCTGAAGTCACTTAAATGGACCCTATAGTTGTTATTATGACCACATAAGCACTTTAATCACATTTTAACGTCACTCAATTATAAAGCTGGTTCCTGTTTACAGCTTAAAACATGGGTGGGTGGTTCACTCCTTTTAAAGATACTCATTATGTACTCACTTTAGTTTGATTTATGTGTGTAAATCTAAAAAGAAATTTAAAAAAGGATCTAGTGACCCTGTCATTTTGCATGATAAATATATACACATATTGCCTCTTACATATTCCCCTGGTTTTCTTGTTCATCTTAAAGGCTGAGGCTGCACTGCAACGCACAGGAATCGTGCACAAATCCTGATCCTTGGGGCTTTTTCGTGCGTTTAGGAATGTATGCGTTAACGCACCAAAATGGTAAACGCATGCGTTACCAAAACGCGAATGGACCGCAAACCATGCGCGTTGGAAATCGCAGAATTTCGCATTCCTGCGATTTCCATCTTAGCAAAAAACCAGGCCAATCGTGACCGCGAAACATTTGCCAAATGCGCAAAAAACACGCTTGTATGGTCTCACCCAAGTCTGTATTTTTTTGCCTTGTCAGGCTACAGGGAACACTGGATCCTAGCAGCCAAATACACAAACCCACAAAAAGTCCCACTATTGCCACCTTAAATGTTAGTGCGTTGCTTGTGCCGTAAACATAAATATTCATTCCTCCACAAATGCTACAGCCTGATGGAACTTAATACTAACCCTGGTTACATCATAGCAAATGGGTTAGCAGGGGCTACAAATGGGTTTTAGCTTTTGCAGCTCTTCAGTTATAGCTCAGTGCCTCCCACTCAGCTAGACGGTTTTCTAGGTGCAGTTTCTAGACTTTTTGGCACAAACACCATAAAAAACAGCACCTGGGGGGATTTTTTTTTACTGGGCATCTTGTTGACCTCCTATCAAATGCCATGGCACTGCCGTCCTTAACAAACATTTCACGTGCCTCATCACAGTTTACCCCTGAGTACACATCCTAGAGCAGTTACCACTGAGTACACATCCTAAAGCAGTTACCCCTGAACACATCCTAGCAGTTTACCCCTGAGTACACATCCTAGAGCAGTTTACCCCTGAGTACACATTCTAGAGCAGTTTACTACCCCTAGTACACATTCTAGAGCAGTTTACCCCTGAGTTTACATCCTAGAGCAGTTCACCCCTGAGTACACATCCTAAAGCAGTTTACCCCTGAGTACACATCCTAGAGCAGTTCACCCCTGAGTACACATCCTAAAGCAGTTTACCCCTTAGTACACATCCTAGAGCAGTTCACACCTGAGTTCACATCCCAGAGCAGTTCACCCCTGAGTTCACATCCTAGAGCAGTTCACCCTGAGTACACTCCTAAAGAGTTTACCCCTGAGTACACATCCTAGAGCATTTCACCCCTGAGTACACATCCTAGAGCAGTTCACCCCTGAGTTCACATCCCAGAGCAGTTCACCAATGAGTACATCCCAAAGCAGTTCACCCTGAGTACACATACTAGACAGTTCACCCAGGACACATCCCAGAGCATTCACCCCTAGTACACATCCCAGAGCAGTTCACCCCTAAGTACACATACTAGGCAGTTCACCCAAGTTCACATCCTAGAGCAGTTCACCCCTGATTAACATCCTAAGCCGTTCACTCCTAAGTACACACCCTAGAGCATTCACCCCTGAGTTCACATCCCAGAGCAGTTCACCCCTGAGTACACATCCTAAAGCAGTTTACCCCTGAGTACACATCCTAGAGCAGTTCCCCCAATGAGTACACATCCCAAAGCAGTTCACCCATGAGTACACATCCTAGAGCAGTTCACCCAGTACACATCCCAGAGCAGTTCACCCTGAGTACACATCCTAGCAGTTCACCCCTCAGTACACACCCTAAAGCAGTTTACCCCTGAGTCACAATCCCAGAGCAGTTCACCCCTGAGTACACATCCCAGAGCAGTTCACCCCTGAGTACACATCCTAGAGCAGTTCACCCTGAGTAACACATCCTGAGGCAGTTCACCCCTGATTCACACTCCGAGCAGTTCACCCCTGAGTACACATCCTAGAGCAGTTCACCCATGATTACACATCCTAGAGCAGTTCACCCCTGAGACACATCCTAGAGCAGTTCACCCCTGATTACACATCCTAGAGCAGTTCACCCCTGAGTACACATCCTAGAGCAGTTACACCCCTGAGTACACATCCTAGAGCAGTTCACCCCTGAGTATACATCCTAGAGCAGTTCACCCTGAGTCACATCCTAGAGCAGTTCACCCTGATACAATCCTAGAGCAGTTCACCCCTGAGTACACATCCTAGAGCATTCACCCTGAGTAACACATCCTAGAGCATTTCACCCCTGAGTTACCCATCCTAGAGCAGTTCACCCCTGATTACACATCCAGAGAGCAGTTCACCCCTGAGTACACATCCTAGAGCAGTTCACCCCTGATACACATCCTAGAGCAGTTCACCCCTGAGTACACATCCTAGAGCAGTCCCCCTGAGTACACATCCTAGAGCAGTTCACCCTGAGTACACATCCTAGAGCAGTTCACCCCTGATTACACATCCAGAGCAGTTCAACCACCCTATGTACAACATCCGAACTGCTCTAGGATGTGTACTCAGGGGTGAACTGCTCTAGGATGTGTACTCAGGGGTGAACTGCTCTAGGATGAACTGCTCTAGGATGTGTACTCAGGGGTGAACTGCTCTAGGATGTATACTCAGGGGTGAACTGCTCTAGGATGTGTACTCAGGGGTGAACTGCTCTAGGATGTGTACTCAGGGGTGAACTGCTCTAGGATGTGTACTCAGGGGTGAACTGCTCTAGGATGTGTACTCAGGGGTGAACTGCTCTAGGATGTGTACTCAGGGGTGAACTGCTCTAGGATGTGTACTCAGGGGTGAACTGCTCTAGGATGTGTACTCAGGGGTGAACTGCTCTGGGATGTGTACTCAGGGGTGAACTGCTCTGGGATGTGTACTCAGGGGTAAACTGCTTTAGGGTGTGTACTGAGGGGTGAACTGCTCTAGGATGTGTACTCAGGGGTGAACTGCTCTGGGATGTGTACTTGGGTGAACTGCTCTAGGATGTGTACTCATGGGTGAACTGCTTTGGGATGTGTACTCATTGGTGAACTGCTCTAGGATGTGTACTCAGGGGTAAACTGCTTTAGGATGTGTACTCAGGGGTGAACTGCTCTAGGATGTGTACTCAGGGGTGAACTGCTCTGGGATGTGTACTCAGGGGTGAACTGCTCTGGGATGTGTACTTGGGTGAACTGCTCTAGTATGTGTACTCAGGGGTGAACTGCTTTGGGATGTGTACTCATTGGTGAACTGCTCTGGGATGTGAACTCAGGGGTGAACTGCTCTAGGATGTGTACTCAGGGGTGAACTGCTCTAGGATGTGTACTCAGGGGTAAACTGCTTTAGGATGTGTACTTGGGTGAACTGCTCTAGGATTTGTATCATGGGTGAACTGCTTTGGGATGTGTACTCTTGGTGAACTGCTCTAGGATGTGTACCAGGGTAACTGCTTTAGGATGTGTACTCAGGGGTGAACTGCTCTGGGATGTGAACTCAGGGGTGAACTGCTCTAGGGTGTGTACTTAGGAGTGAACGGCTCTAGGATGTCTACTCAGGGGTGAACTGCTCTAGGATGTGAACTTGGGTGAACTGCTCTAGTATGTGTACTTAGGGGTGAACTGCTCTGGGATGTGTACTCAGGGGTGAACTCTGCTGGAGTGTTACTTGGGTAACTGCTCTAGTATGTGTACTCAGGGGTGAACTGCTCTAGGATGTAAACTCAGGGGTAAACTGCTCTAGAATGTGTACTCAGGGGTAAACTGCTCTAGAATGTGTACTCAGGGGTAAACTGCTCTAGGATGTGTACTCAGGGGTAAACTGCTCTAGGATGTGTACTCAGGGGTAAACTGCTTTAGGATGTGTACTCAGTGGTAAACTGCTCTAGGATGTGTACTCAGGGGTAAACTGCTGATGAGGCACGTTGAAATGTTTGTTTAAGGGCGGCAGGTGCCATGGCATTTGATAGGGAGTCAACAAGATGCCCAGTAAAAAAAAAATCCCCCCAGGTGCTGTTTTTTATGGTGTTTGTGCCAAAAAGTCTAGAAACTGCACCTAGAAAACCGTCTAGCTGAGTGGGAGGCACTGGAGCTATAACTGAAGAGCTGCAAAAGCTAAAACCCATTTGTAGCCCCTGCTAACCCATTTGCTATGATGTACCCAGGGTTAGTATTAAGTTACCATCAGGCTTGTAGCATTTGTGGAGGAATGCAATATTTATGTTTACGGCACAAGCAACGCACTAACATTTAAGGTGGGAATAGTGGGACTTTTTGTGGGTTTGTGCTATTTGGCTGCTAGGATCCAGTGTTCCCTGTAGCCTGACAAGGCAAAAAAATACAGACTTTGGGTGAGACCATACAAGCGTGTTTTTTGCGCATTTGCGCACATGTTTCGCGGTCACGATTGCGCCTGCGTTTTTTGCTAAGATGGAAATCGCAGGAATGCGAAAATTCCTGCGATTTCCAACGCGCATGCGTTTGCGCGTCCATTCGCATTTTGGTAACGCATGCGTTTACCATTTTTGGTGCGTTAACGCATACATTTCCTAAACGCACGCAAAACGCCCCAAGGATCAGGATTTTGTGCACGATTCCTGTGCGTTGCAGTGCAGCCTCAGCCTTTAAGATGAACAAGAAACCAGGTGAATATGTAATGAGGCAATATGTGTATATATTTATCATGCAAAATGACAGGGTCACTCGGATCCTTTTTTTTAATTTCTTTTTAGATTTATTCACACATAAATCAATACATAAAGTGAGTACATAATGAGTATCTTTAAAAAGGAGTGAAACCACACCCATGTTTTAAGCTGTAAACAGGAACCAGCTTTAATAATTGAGTGACGTTAAAATGTGATTAAAGTGCTTATGTGGTCATAATAACAACTATAGGGTCCATTTAAGTGACTTCAGCTATATCAATTTTTTGCCATGTAATACCATGTAGTCATAATAAATATTAAAGGGAAACAAAATTTGAATATAGGTTAAGATAAGAACCCCCCAAACATACAGGGAGATTTATCTTTGTTCTTATCATTTAAAATGGTGCTAATTTTGCCCCAACCAATCAGATATTATTTAACATTTGAAAGCTAACATCTGATTGGTTGGAGCAAAATTAGCACCATTTTTAACGATAAGAACTTTTATTGAATCTCCCTGGTAGTTTTCATTATACATAACTATTCCAAACATACTTCTAAAGTTAATTACAGAACCCAATCCCTATCTGTCAGGTGTACTCCTCCTCTGCTAATGCTGTTAAGGTTTTTTTACGTGCATCACAGCAGAAAAGAAGGCATCTTCGTAATGGCTCAGCATCACAGGCTTGACTGACAGACACTACTAGAAAGCTGCAGAGGTGAGAACCAAGGCAAGGGATCGGTTTCTGTAACCTTAGAAGCATTGGCAAAAAAGTAAGTATAACCAAAATTAACTAAGATTCCATTTTTTGTTAAAGGGCATGTTCAACCCCAAAACTATAATTCCCACCCACTACTGCCTTCCAGGAGGATAGCAGACTCCATATACTGCCTCCTGTCTACCCTCCGGGAGAATTTTGCCATGCGCACTGCAGCCCTCCCTCTCACTCCCTCTCCCTCCCGTTTTGGTCTACCTCCCCCTAGCGTTAAACCCCTTTCCCATATGATAGTTCTTGCTCCCCCAGCCCCAACCACATTAGTATTATTTCAAGAAAGTGCCCCGATCTTTACTTACCTTCCCTCTCTCCTTCGCTGTTCTGCACTACCGGCAGCCACTCCGTGATTGGCTGCCTCTCAGCCAATCATAGACACGGCTGCCGGTCCAGCCCCCTGCTTGCAGTTCTATGCAAGCAAAGGGCCAGGATTGTGCTGCGGGGGAGAGAGGTAAGGTAAGTAACTATCGGGGCACTTTCTTGAAATAATACTAATGCGGTTGGGGCTGGGGGAGCTGGAACTATGATATGAGAAAAGTTTTTATAAAGGGTGGACATACCCTTTAAGGGGGTGGAGATGCCCTTTAGGTATAAGTGACAAAAATGATTTAGAATATTTAGGTTCAGAGTGTTTCAGTTGCAGTATTTCCAACACAAACATACTGTAAGGAGTCAATAACAAAGATCAGTTGTTGGCTGAGCTCTGGTGATTTCATCAGGGCAGGGGCCAAACTGTGACATTTGAAGCCATTGAAACAATAAATAGATATACAAGAGAATTGAAAACAACAACAAAATAGAACTGACATGTTGGATTACAATATATATATAAAGTATTTGTGTTAGATATACATATATATATATAGTATACATTACTGTGATCACATTTTAAAAAGCCAAAGGGCAGGGGGGAAATGAGAGAGCCTGGTATATGGATCCAGTGTGTAAGAATGATAAATGCAAAAGTTTGCTAATCGTAATTGAAGTAAAAAAGGTTAGATGTTAGGACCTTTCAGGCTGGGGTTACCTTGACGTGGTTGGAAGGCTTTTCATTCATGTGATCACAGTAATGTATACTAAAACCCCTTTGTTTATAAAGTATGCCAGTGTGCAGATTATATGATATTGTATGGGGCCTAGGAATGTGCATTGATTATCTTTTCTATGTTTATATATATATACAGATATGTATAGGTGATCTTTTTATTGGCCAACATGATAACCATAGGAAGCTTTTCAGCGTTAAAAACTGTAATATATCATACTAGCCAATAAACAGATTTATACATTTATCAGTAAAACTTTTGGCGTTTTGTATCTCATCTTCCTCCCAACCCATTACATCCCTTTTATGTCTCATCTTTCCTGTATTACCCTGTAGTCAGCATAGGAACACAAAGTGGCAATTAAAAATAACAACAGCAAAACTGAACTGACCTAAGCAGTACACTGTCTGTCCTAGGTATATTTATGTATTGTCTGGGTAATAACAAAACCTCGCCAACTACACACAGCAAACACGTTGGGTTACTTTATTTTGTTTGTAGCTACTTAACAATTTCTATTTGAAATTGACATGATATCGTTATTTTTCTTACTAAGTTGATTCAAATTGTGTCTTCCTATCATGTTTGAAACATGACACATCATGAGAAAACATGTAGGGGGAGATTTAACAAGAGCCACAGGGATATTTTAATGTCTTAAAGTCACGCTTACTCATTTACAATGCATTTTAAAATCACGCATACATTTTTAAACACCAGATGGCTAGTATTAAAATGACACCAAAATTATTATGAAAAAATGAGAGACACAATCTCAAAATTAAATCACACCAGCAGCCACTCAGAGAGCGATTGCAGCTCCCCAAAGTTTTTGGAAAGATTTAGTCAATTGAAGGCATCACTTTATTTCCTGAATAATTTTCAAGGTAGTGATGGGGAAAATAGAAATAGATAGTTCTTAGCATAGACATTATGTGGCAACCGATAGGCCAGGCTAACGAATCTTATGGTGTGTACCCAGTGTAAGAAAAGAGCAAATGTATTTCTAATAACCTAGAGTGCAAACATGTCTCCCTGATAATATGTAATTTGCCTTTTTAAATGTTCCTCCAGCAGCTCCCTAGCATATGGCAATGTTTCATTGCATCTGATTTTGTCAGTTATGGTGGCCATGCAAATTACGCTATTACCAGACGATATTGGTATTGGTTGATAATTGCCACGTTGTCTGTAGAAGAAACCAGGGCAACTATTTGGTTGCGATCTATATATGGCCACCATTAGGCTGATGGGGTTTGAGCTGTAATATTAGTGCATGGTCCACCTTACATGATGTTATGATCTGGAGATTGTAATAACACTACTGACTGTGTACACTGATTCACTATTGATTGTGCAGGGGAATTTAAACCGATTGCTGAATAACAAAAGGTCAGAATTACAAGGTCATGATCTCAGGAAATACATACTATCCCTACTTGGTACCATAAGTCTAATGAAACCTGTGGAAAAAAACCCTGAAATCACATTTGTCTTGTTTGTTAGTCTTGTCAATAGAATAATAAAGGTCATTTAAGATTAGTTCCCTATCAATAAGATAACTTGCAATATCAAATGTTGTTTCACTAGTTAATGTTAACCCCATAGTACCTGCCATAAGGCTGGGTACACACCAGCAAATATTTTCATCCGACTGACCGATTCACGGCACTTTTGATCGTTTGTCTTTTGATCGGTAAATTCAGATCGATCATGCGGTTACCTATGGGACCGCACGATCGGTCGTTCGCACTTCCAGCCATGGCCGAATTTGCCGCTACTGACGGACATTTGTCCCGGCTGAGCGCTTGCTAGTAGAGATCGCTCACTCAGGACAAATAGTCCCTTTGTGTGTACCCAGCCTAAGAATGAATGAAACACAATGTAAACAAACCTTCTCATTTGTGCCCAGTAATAATAGGATAAGTTTATTTCTTGTGCTCACAGAGAGCTGGTGATTCCTACAGTATATTATACATTACATGTAATAGATGAGATATTTAATAACCTTTTTAAAGTAACATTGAGTTTTCCTTTCATTCCCAAGCTCTAATTGTGTGACTAGTTGCTCAGCATTTATTCCCCTGTTGGCTTCCTTTCATTATTGCCCCGAGGTCTTTGGTACTTCAGATCCCCAGTCTTTTCGCGCTCTGTAGAAAAAGCATCAACTCTCTACTTCAGACACGCGAGGCGAGCGAGGTGAAAGCAACAGCAGAGCTTTTCCATGCAGAAAACAAAACCCATTTCTAAAGTGCTCTTGAATGACACTTCAATTCTCCATCCTCTCCCTCCCACACCACAAGGATGCATTCTTTCTATGCATCAGAGTTGAAAGCACAGTCCCATTTTTCTTGGAGATAGAGAAAAGGGAGGGAAAGTGCCTGCACTGGAAAAAACAAAAGACCATCTATCAATCAGAGGCAGGTTGCGCTGCACAGCCTGAAAGAGCTACTGAGCCTTAAAAGGAGTACAGTCTGATCCCCTCCCATTGCAAACCTTTAGTTTTCAGTTTAGTTATTATTAATGTGCTGGGAAAGGAAGATTTCACAAGCTGTTCTTTCAAATAACCTGGGAAATGAATGAAGGATCAGTCTGTTTCCTTTTTTAACATTTCTCCTGTGCTGTATGGGGGACAGATTTGGACTGGTAAAGCTCATACCAATTAAAGGTTGAGATCTGCCAGGAATTCACAGCTCTCATCTCTAGAGTTTTAGAATATTCTATATTTATAGTAGCGTTACCAAGTATCCGCAAGGAAAAAAAGGAAACTTTAATCTCTTCTCTTTGGTTAGACCGAGAAATGTTTTTAGAAGTGAAACGTACATTTCATCTTTATTTTTTGCAAAAGTAAAAAAGGAATCCTAATTTTGTTTTCTCGTTGGGTTGAACGAGAACATCGTCATCACAGAACTGGGTTCTGGTGGTTTGTGTGCGTATGTGTGTGTGCATGTGTGGGTAAATATTCACACTGCTCTAGTAAGTGCTTTGGCAGTTTGAAACCAGAATGTATTATTGCTGGAAGGGGTGGAAATGATGGTGTAGGATGTAGAGGCATTATTTATAGATCACTATGAAATGGGAAGTGGAGGCATATTATTACAGTAACTTTCTGCTGTCTATGCTAATAATATTTGCAGAGACCATTTCTGCCAGCATTTAAAGTCATTTAAAATAATTGGAAAAACTCCTTTTACTTGACAAGCAGCAATTAGCTCTAACAATAATAATGATAATTTTCTTGTCAGAGAAGTGATGTTCAGCTTTGTACAAAAATCTCTCCTTTAATGAGAGCCATAGGGTGGTTTAATTCCAGGTTTGGTATGTTCTAGGTGAGTCAATTATCTAAGCACTGCAGACTCAGAAATTTTTTACAGACTGTCATCTGCTGTCACCAGCTAGATTTCTTATCCACCAACTCCCAATGCTAAAACCCCAAATCTAAACTATGCACCATAACTGTGAATGCAGCACATGTAGGAAACATTGCAGTGGAACCAGGTATCAGGGGTTCCACTTACTCTAAATGGAGGAATAGGATAGAGATAGAGTTAGTTTCTGGCTTTCCAGTACTATTCCCAAAGGAATGTTGAACTGAGTACTCCTGGTCTTACTGTAACACCTGACTGTTCCAAATAAAGATTTGCAGGAGAGGGATTACTGTAAGTAGGCACTTAAATGGTCAAAACAAGAGGTAACAGTGAACCCCCTTTCTGCATTGTTTCAGGGGTAAAGATGCCGCTTTTGCCATGGCTGACAGCTTTTCTGCTAGTTCCCCCAGTCCAGTGCACCTCCTTTTCTAACATGGGCATATGCATGCTCATTGAAGGGTATCAGGGGAACTGCCTGGGGGAGGAGCGGGGAGCTGTCAGCTTTGGTAATTATAGTAGGTAATGTCTATCTATTACATAAGAATTTAATTCAAAACACATTCAAAGTTCTTACTTTTTGTCATTATAAATGTTGCTTAAGATGTATAGGAGCTAACTCAGTGGCGTAACTACTACCCCTACAGGGGGGCCCATGAGGTAAGAGTGCCTGCAAAAACCTCTGCAATCAGTTGTTTTTAAACAGCTGATTGCACATATGAAGGAAACATACATGCAATCAGCTGTTTAAAAGACCAGAACCGAACCGGAAGTTCGGGTTTGGTCCTTTAAACCACTGATCGTATGTATGTGTGTATGGGGGGCCTGCAGTTACGCCCCTGAGCTAAATGGTGTTTTTGTATCCTTACTGACATGATTATCTCTGTTTATCTTTCTACGTGTATTTTTTCCCGGAGAAGGCTTTTTGCACATGCCTACAACAGCAGGCTCCTCGCAGTTCCAGATGCTGTGCGTCAGGCCCTTTAATTTTACTTTTTTTTTAATGATTGGCATGTTAAAGTAATATCATGTACAAATAGTATTTTCCTATTAAAGAAACAATGGAAGGTTGAGCTATTTAAGGCTAAAATAGGGCTTGACTATAAAGTAAGAATAGTCCTAATACCCTACAGTATGTGTTACAACGACTGACTGGAGTTACTCATTTGCCATAAACATTCATTTTTATTCATTTCAAAGTCCTAATAATTTGTGGTATGCCAATGTAATATTGCAGTTGCAGCAATGCCCCTTGTTGGCTAGTCAGAGTCACTGACTAGCTTCCTCTTTGTAACTTGAGTATTGTGTCCCTTTAACAATGTTGGTCAATATAAAGTCCAACCAAACACAGTATTAATTGTTGCCCAAAGAAGACTACAACAGTGCAGGGTTTCATTTCCTCCCACAAATTTACATGTACTTCCTGTAGCTTTTAATTGAATTTGGAATAGGCTGTTATCTGATTTTTCTCTCATGGGTGCAGTAAAGTGCCGGGAGTCAAATTCAATACATTTTATTTAAATAGTTACATGAATATGGATTCACAAATACAAGACACGGGCAGGATCCATATTATCAAAATAAATAGTTTAACAAAAAACAAAAAGCACAGTGTAGGCAGGTTATCCCTAGTAAATGTGCTACAGTAAGTGTTACTTTCAGAGAAGGATGTTGTGTTATTAAGATCTTAGGTAGCAACATGCATGAAGCCACCCACTTAATAGGGAGATGTATCAACAACTTCCATATCCCACATCAGTACTACAGTCTGAACTTTTACTACAGGCATTTCTATTCTAAGCATAGTATCTTGTTTTCAGAATAGTTTAGCCTTGTTCTTTGTGTGGCCATCTTAATATCGATTGAAATTATTTGGTTTCCTGTTGGGGCCAGGCCTTTCAATGGTAATGTAATGTAATGTAGAACATTGCATAGAGGAAACATACATACTACTTTGACATTGGGATTAACATTTTAGCGAGTGCGTAAATGCACTGTGGGGAGCTAAATCATTTATCTTGCTGTAAATGACTCTCATTTGTTCTCTATACATAAAGGATATAGATCTAAAAATTGTCCTTCATCAATGATGTATTGGCAGCAATTTTAAAGTCATACATTGCTGAACACAAGCAGCTTTAAGAGGCTTTGAAGGCGTCAGTGTCTTTTGGGATTGAAAGAATAGAATGGACAGTTAACTGTATAGAAATTAAGGAATGATCAGACCTGGAGACAGGAATAAAAGCTTTTGTTCATTCTCACCTGTTCTTTTGGAAACTACTAGTAATCAAAGCTACAAGCACATGATGAACAAAGGCACTATGAGATACCTTATTAAAAACAATACATGTCGCTAGTTAATGATATTTTCGCAGAATATCCCTAATGGGGAATGTATGCTTAGAAATCACATTTCTTTTCTATTTCATTGACCTGGAAATGAAATGAAGTGTATTATTAATATAAATGTTGAAGTATATTCATTACTGATTAGAAACAATATAACCCGTTAAAATTTGTATCTGAGATAATCAAATGGAACTGTTCCTAGACATTAGTGAGATGATTTGAATATTGATAGATATAAGGGAATATTTCAGGATGTGCAGAGTTACTGTTGATTAATACACAGCCTTTCCTCTCTGTTCTTCTTCATATATAATCTACCACCTTAATGGGACCCAACTGTAACAAAATATTGTTATAATCGGCATGCTACCACATAGTAGCGCACCGATTATAACATTCCAGAAGTGTTACTCACCTCTGCATTCCCCCCCGTCCCCTCGCTACTCTCCCCCGGATCCCCTCCTCTAAGTGCAGGAAAGCAGCTGCCAATAGATGGCATGCCACCAGCAAAGTCAATGTAAGTACACTTTCAAACCCACTTCCCCTCCGTAATTACATTGACTTTGCTGGTGGCGCACCATGTGCTGACTGCTGCTTTCCTGCATTTAGGAGAGGTGAACTGCACGAGAGAGGTGAACTGAATTACAGTGCTGGGGAGAGGGAGAAACAAGTGAACCAGGGAGTTGGGATTCATAGAATGTAAGGGGGGAAAATTGTGTCTGTGATGTGTCTGACAGTTTGTATATATCTACAATATCTGTGTGTGTGTGTGTGTGAGGTGGGGTAGTTTGTATCTGTCTGTGTGTGAGGGGGTAATGACAGTTTGTATTTGTGTGTGTGTGGGGGGGGTGTATGGGGAAGTGATTGTGAGTCCAGGACCAGAGGACACCCATAACCTTATTAGGTTTGGGAGGTGATAATTCTATGTGTAAAAGTTTTTGTAGGGGGTGAACATGACCTTTATTCTAACTAACAGACAAAAAGACTTGATTACTTTTAGAATCTATGCACAACTGATATGATTTTTTTGCTTTACATATTTATCTAGAACATTTTTAAATATCAATGGAGGCGTAATGGCTTGGTACAGTATACAGTATAAAGGCAGGAAAACCCATTTCCACTCAGCAATCCCACCTCTCTATCATAGTGCATTGTGTGATTGAGAAGGGAAGATATACCTATAAAGCTGCCTTGCCTATGTTAGAGAAGGGAATACGGTATATAGCTATATAGCTGCCTTGTCTATATAGTCAAGGTGGCTAGAGGGAAGCAGGGAAAGCTGTCAGCCACAAGTAGCATCTTTGACAGCTCAGATTAAGGAGAGCATATCGAGAGGTAGGATTACTTTCTCCTACCTCCCTATTCAATATAGAATGTATGCTTTTTAAACACTGTAAAAACAGAATATATGTACTGAATAACTAAAGTTTCACCAGGAGAAAACATAAGTAAAAATGCAGAAAGATATGGTTAAAATCGGAAAAACAATAAAATTTTCAGCCACAAAGACCTATGTTGAAAAATGGAATCCTCAAAGAATTAGTTGCAAACACCAAGTTATAACTGGGTCACTACATGACAGAATAATTTAGCATTTTGCAGTTTATTCAATTGATTTCATGTAGTCTAAGCCTCATCTATTTCATCTAGGATAGTTGCACCTGCAAAATATATTTGAATTTGCAGCTGTTTGCAGTTTATGTGCAACACTCTATAATGGTATACATTTACTGTCTGTAATGATCGCTTTGGTATTTTATCTACCTGCTAAACACAAATAGTACTGACTTTTGTCTCATTAACTTAAAACTGATTCTTCAGATTTATATTCCCAGTGTCTGTCATTTTGAATTTGTTTTTTACTTAGTGTAGTGACTTAATATTTTTTTTTTGTCATATACTGCATTACTAGGGGGAACGTTAATGGGAGCAAAGTGCCATTCCCCTTTCAATAGTCAAAATCACCTTACTGCAATGCACAAAAAAGCAAAGTGTGCTTGTTTCCGCTTGCATCTGCTTTTACTTTTTCTGCAATGTACAGTATAAATAATACGTCATTGTGGATCACCAACCAAAAGTGGCAGTGGGGCCTAGACCTTAAAGGGCATGTCCCCCCTTAAATTGATATTTTATATACAGCATAAGACACCCCCCCAAACCCCATTTTCATCTACCTACCTGTTCCAAAGACACCCCTAAAAGAACTTACACAACCCAATCCCTCCTCTGCTGCTGTTGCAAGCTGGTTACAGGCATGCACAGCTGTCAGCGATTGGACATGACATCATTTTCAGGGCTACATTTGATGGTTGATACCCAGAAGCCACAGGACAGAGGGTTTGGATTTTGTAACCATTTAATTGTCTTTGGAATAGGTCATTTTAACTTAATTGGTGTTTGGTGGGCTTCTTAACCTGTATATATAAGTAAATTAGTAGCTGGGAGCGTAATCCCCTTACCCCATACTCATTCAGCTGATCCGGAGCACCAAACGTCCGTCCAGGTAGTTTCCAGCTTGCTACCAACACGACCATAGGTCAAATTAGAAGATTATAAACAAATGGACGGGCATCTCGTGGCTGTAAAACTTCATTTTATTGTAGCTTTGTAAAAACAACAAATGCCATAAGTATAAAACTTCCGATGTACAAATGAAAGAGGGGTGGAGGGGAAGGGCCGCCTGACGCGTTTCGTGACAATGTCATTTGCACATCGGAAGTTTTATACTTATGGCATTTGTTGTTTTTACGAAGCTACAATAAAATGAAGTTTTACAGCCATGAGATGCCCGTCCGTTTGTTTATAATCTTTTAACCTGTATACAGAATACAAATTTGAAGGTGAACATGCCCTCTAAAAACAAAGCCATGGGTTGGCAACTTTTACCACTCCAAATGTTTCTGAATAGGAATGCTTCAACCCAAACCTGATTTGTCCAAAGCTCCTGGATTCAGCATTGAAATTTCATTGGTTGAAACTGCTTTCAAAACTACAGATGCTGAACTGGCGAATTTTCAACTGTCGACAATGTTTATTACATGGTTACAATGCAGAATTTCAGTTTTGCCCTTCAAAATTTCATGTTGAAACCTTGCACTAACAGAACGAACCCCTGTGGGTTTGTGCATCCTTATTTCTAAACTTCACCTCCTGGTTATCCCTGCCAGCTTTAATGCATTTCTAATCACACTGTTAAAGGTCCTCCCTAAAAGCACGGTAGCAGGGTCATTTTTAGCATAGACACCTCAGACCTGTCCTAACCATGACTAGGTCTCCCTCCAACCACACATGATCATCCCATATTCCTCTCATCATTGCTCCAAAAATGTCCCTGGTATTTCCAGATATTTGTACTGACTTGATGCATATTTGTAGAAAATAAAAATTGACTGTAAGTAGTTATTGTTATTTATAAAGCAACTATATTTCCAGTGAGAAACTGCAGCACATCACAAAACACAACCGGTGAATATGGACTTTCTATCATAGATACACTTAGGTTGCCACATACATTAAGAATGACTATTTATAAAGCTAAGGGCTTTATCATTATTCTGAATACATAAGTAAAAACTATGGGAATAAGTCATATAAATTAATGATATTTGTTTTCAGTGCTGTCATTCTTTTACTTGACCTATTGTTTCCTGATATTTATGTAAAGTTCCTTTTAGGCTGGGTACACACCAGCCAATATTTTCGTCCGATCGACCGATTCACGGCACTTTCGGTCGATCGGCCGAAAATATTGGCTGGTGTGGGGCGTCCGTTCGTCCAATCCAATTTCTTTATGCAGTGGCCCATTAATGATTTATTCTGTAACGCAACTGTAAATTGATTCTTAAAGGGTAACTGTGGTCTTGAATTCTTCCAAACTAATAAGGATTATATAAAAAGCCTTTCACCATACTTTCAAAATAAAACCTAAATCACATCTCTAGATAAAATTTGTGAGAAGTTATTGCTGGAAAGGTTGAGCAATAATACTTCCTGCTTGAACACTTCCCGTTTTCAGCCATGTGACCAGCTTGTAGTCATGTGACCAGCCTCGGCCTCCATTAATAGGCTCCCCTTTTCAACTATCAATTTTTTCCCCAGGTACTTCCTGATTTCCCCAGCATTAAGTCTTAACTGAGCATGCTTCTCCCCCGGGGCGGAAGAGTGGGCAGAGGTCAGGTGATGTCACTCAACCAACTGGAAGCAGGAAGTATGAACATTCACCCCAATGTATTTTCTCACAGGCGCCAGCCAGGGATGTCATTGTCAGCTCATTTTAAAGGAAATACTGAAGGCTTTTTACCCTAACTTGTTTGGAAACCACAGTTGCCCTTTATTACTGGTAGAGATTGAAGCAATAATTGCTATGTAGCACAGTACTTTGGGAATTTGTCCATTAGACAAATTACTCAGATGGCAGAATTACAGGGACATAAGGCTGCTGTCTGGGACTCTAGCCTCTAATTATACATGGGCAAATGTTCTGATCGGAAGAAATGTTCCCCACCTTGTGGGGCATCCATGAGATCAGTGTTTTGAGTGAACTTTGCAATGCAATAGTTCACAAACATCCTTAGACGTATAATCAGGAGACTAGCTCTTCCAAATACATTCCAAACAATGACCAATATAAATGGACCGATTGTAGACAAACATACCTGCAGTGTCCGTGCCGTTTCAAAGAGAAAGGTTAAATACATTTTTATTCATTTCTAACTTTACTAATTTCTTGTTCTGTTAATTCCCAATAGTTTGTTCTGTTGTTAGCATTAAAGATCTAATTTCACATTAAAGATCTAATTTCACATTAAAGATCTTATTTCACATTAGTCTTTTTTGCTGAAGGCGGAGATTGTTGTCATTTTTTCAGGGTTTGTCACAACATATAATGTGCTACTGACACCCTCTCTCCACTTCATTCCAATTAGCATTATTAAAACTGTTACATAATTAAGATTCAATCTTTCGTGTTAAACTGGTTATGGGTGAAAAAAACAAGGAAAAAAAATATATATGTTATATGTGACAGGGTGGCCTTGCCACCAACGTAGTTACAAATTGTCATGAATATTTTAATTGTGTGTCCTTATTCAGCTATAAAAAGCAGACTACTTACATTAGAATGAACCAATGACCTTCTTGGAATTACAGAGCAATGTGTGAAGTAAAGGAACCAATGAAGTGAAAATAAGACAAAAGTTGTTGCTTCGCTATTGAGGGTTGAGGTATTGTGCCTGAGCACATTGGTGGGTGGATATTCAAGATGACAGCTCTCAACCTTCTTCACAATCAGACCTACTAAATCATCATTGAAATCCCATTAGATATCTAGTGGAATAACAGACCACAGATTGGGAAGTGAGAGCGCAGAGTTTCTTTTAGAGCCTTCACAATACCTGAAATGAACTGGAAACCTGGGGTGGAGCCGAAAAACAGATTTGCCACAAGAAGTAAAAGCCCTTTTAGTGCTCATTTGTAACAATGTTTGGGTGTGTTAGAATTTACATTCATATGGTGTTAACCATTCTGTGCGCAATAAAAAACTGTCTGACCTCTACCTTGCCATATGGTAGGACGGTCTGTTCACATATCAACAAGAGGAGTGGGAAGCTTTCGGGAGATAATAATAAAAGGCATTGTGACATTGCTTAACAAATCATAAAATCTGATAATTAAGTTCCCTTCATAAACGGCAGATTTATTGAAGTAGAATTTGTGGAATTATATGTTGGACTATAGAGAAATCACAACATCTGTTCCTATGGCTGATTTCGAGACTTCACTCAGACATTCATTTTCATAACAAAGAACCAACATAACTTAGGGGGAAATAGATTGCCTTCATTTGTAAAGTTTTTCTTTCACTTGGTTTGTTTTAACCAAAAGGTTAGAAAAATGTTTTCATAGGCATAGTTTGAAATGGGACTCTCGCTATGGAAACGAAGAGGCAAACAATATCATAGTGCCCAATCCTATGCAGAAATCCAAACATATAATAAAACGAAAATAGTTGCTCATTCTCACATTTAGAAAACACCCAATAATAAAATATTTATTGTAAAATTTTCATTTCCCCAGCAATTAGAGGATTTAGAAGAAATAAAAAAAAAAAATAATGCTAAAGAATCCATACACCTAACAATATGATCGGAGTGAGCGAAATGGTGCAATTACGTTACATTGTCTGAAGAAGGTACCACACAGGTACCGAAACATCACGTGTGTTAATAAAAACACTGGATTTATCTAAGACTGGGGTGCACTATATCCTTATTACATATGCTTGACCAGCTATTGGCTATGGCTTTATAGCAGCACCCAGCATGCTGTCTTACCATTAAAGGGGAGGGTGGAGGCAAATCTTCTTATGTTTTCAATTATGTTACCAGGCATGCTGAAAAATTTTCAATGGCACATGTCTGATATTCTCGAAAGGCCCCTATAAGGGGACTATTAAGAGGAAAACATCAGGGGACTAATTAGAGGTAAACATCAATATTTTGTAATAAATTGAATTAAATTACTTAAACCGCCATAATTTTACATTTTATTTTCATTTTTTACCAGGACCATACTGAACACTATTATGGGTCCTGTATACAGGAAGTCACCATATATTTATGCGCAGACAAATGAAGGGTGTTTTGAATGGGGGGTTCTGAAAAAGCATTTACTGTATGTGTGCAAGGCACTCCAATTGTCCCCACTATTTTAGAGATCCTGATTGGTTGTATGATAAAGTGATAAGATGGTGAGCTCTTTGGGGGCAGGGCCTGATGTGAATGGATTAAATAATTGTGAATTGTGTTCCAATATGCTGTGGAATATGAAGCGCTATATAAGAAATAAAATGGATAAATACTTCAGGCCTGGCCCTTTATAAGGTCAATGGAAACTGAAGAAGCACACAAACTATTAAGAACCCTGAATATAAAACATATACATTCAAACTGTCGTAAGAGATAAAATTAATAGTCAAATCATTTCTACAACAATCTACAAAATATAATTAACAAACAATAACACAATCTACTACAATTTTATTTCCAGCACAATACCTTATTTACAGCTTTGTCACTATGATGAACATAAAGGTATTTGTAAAGAGAATCCTTTAAAAATGCCTGGGATGTCAACCCTGACTGCTTGACTGGATTTTGTCGGGACAAGCAAAACATGGATGTGCTATGTGATCTCCAGTTTCACCCATTGTGGCCAACCTTTACATGTAGGAAATGGAAAAACAGGCCTTCAAGGGCATTGCACCCAGACACTGGTTTAGATATGTGGATGACACCTGGGTTAAAATCCACCAGAAAGAAGTACAAGCCTTCACAGAACACACCAATGCTTATGACCAAAACATCAAATTTATAAAGAGGTGCAAATCACACTGGTTTTCTTGGACTGTTCTGGTAGAAATCAGGGATAATGGTAAACTGGTAGTAGAGGTTTACAGAAAACCAACACACACAGACCACTTCACGTCAAGTTGATCAAACTAAATACTACATGTATGCTTTCAAACTGTTAAAAACATTGAACCTAGGCCTGCATCTTCTTTCTCAAAATTCATGGTTTGCATAGTTACAGAATGTTAATCTGCTCAATTTAAAAGATTTTCACCATTATTCTGCATTCTTATGCAATTCATTACTGGTTAGTACTCTTCCCAGAAAACAATGGAACAAACTAGGATAGATTCTAGACCATTGAAGGCCGTTGTAGACATGTTACCTCCCAGATTAACTTAATAATGTGTCATCTGGCAACTTTCTTCAGTACCTCATCTTAATCTAGGTTCACACATGAACGATAAAGCCCCCTGATACCATCGTTTCTGACAATATTGTTTGTCAGTGTGTGTAGTGTCGGCCTTGCAGTCGTTCGGGAAAGACTGAAAATTTCCCTCTGCCACGTTAGTCTCCCTATAGGGGAGTCGGTCACGGTCATGAGAAACAAGCAGTCCTGAAAGCTCTCCCTATGCTGTGTATATGCTGTGTATAGGGAGAACGCTTGGGACTGTGTGTACCCTGATCTTTGAAAAATGACAGGCAGGATTTTGCAGACCCTGTCTATCATCTTTCAAACATCTTTCCTGCGTGCACCCACCTTTAACATGTCAACATTAGCTAACTTACATATATTAGATTAGGACGCGTGAGTAAAAGATAATGAAAAGGTGAAGACAGGCATGAAAAAGATTAGTAAAAGCATGTGATTTCAAAAATCTTATTCTAAAGACGAGTGCTTTATTTGCAGTTTGTAAACAGCACAATTAAGCTAGATACACACACTGCCGATAAAGCTCCGATACCGCCGGATCCGATGGAAAAGAGGCTTTATCGGGAATGTGTGTAGAGTATTTCTCGAATAAGTGCACGGCTGCTGAAAGTTCCCATCGGCCTTGCGGTCATTCAAGAAAGACCGAAAATTTCCCTTGGCCTATAGTCTCCTTATAGGGGAGTCAGTCGTGGTCGAGGGAAACACACACATGTGTATTCTGATCTTTGAAAAAGATCCTGTCATCTTTTCTAAGGTCTGCCATGTGTGTACCCAGGTTTAGTCTGTGTTTGTGTGTGGTGTGGCTACTGGATGTGCTTTGAAGAAAACTTTATTTTCAGAGACAAAATACCAAGTCTTCTCTGGGTAGATGAGCAGAAACCCAAACCTGGGATCACATTGGAGATGAATTACTTACATTTTGGAAAAGGTTTTTAAACTGTGCCACATCGGAGGTTATTGATTGAATATTGGCCTAGGGGGAACTATTTGTAGTTGCATAGAACGCTGGCTGAAAGAGTACTGATAAATAGGGCATATACTAATTGAACTTTTGCCAGCACAGTAGCTCAGTATGTCCTTGGGCTTCTTCTTGTGAATGCATTAATATATCACCCTGAAGTTGGTATTGGCATTTTTCTTAATAATGCAAAATTGTGCAATTCAGATTCATTCAACATTACCACCATACGGAGTCATTTGTATAATGAACGGGCAGCTACAGTATATGAGGGTAATGGTTTTGCATTCTACAAGTTAGAAGAGCTTTGTTTACATCTTTACTAATATGTTTTAGGCCCCCCTTCTTTTACACATGTGACTTCAGATGCATATTGCCTTGCAAATTCCAATAGGACCCAAACTACCAGACTCCTATAATCTGTATGGGGATTGGTCAGTCAGGTAAGCATGTACGTTCTGATCATATTGGATCTTCTTGCTTGTGCCAACCAACCACAATGCTTATGGCAGTAGTTTATCACCATTGTGGTTGCTTGTTTTCACCCCGTACACCGTGATATCAGGATAATCCCTTTAGATTTAAACCCTTTAATCACAGTTTATACAATTAAAAGTTCATCGCATTATATTCCAATAAAAGCTTTGTTGTCTATGGTAAGCTGAAGGGTTCTACCTTATAAGTATAGCACTACGAGTTAGCAATATTTCAGAATGGTCTGGTAGAAAGAACTAAGGATGATTTTCTCAGTTAATTAATAAAATACCTTTCATAGGAAAAACATTATTTTAAGAAAAAATACATATCTTTTATTTAACAAACTGGTAATTATTTAGTAAACCTGCAAATGCTTGTTTACATTTCCTTTATTCCAATGATCTATATAAGGGCGCCATGAATAGCTCTTACTAAGTGAAACCATGTAACTCAACACTAGGAATTCACAGATTTTAAATTCTTAATTAATCTCAGCAATGCTATTAACTATTTTTAGTATGTGCATACAGCATTCTGTAGCAATGTGGACATTATCAGAAAAAGAAATCAATTCTAGGAGGCCCCAAAAAAAGCTTACTCATCCATTTTTACAGTGTCTATTTATTTCTGGGTGGCCTTTGTTGTCCCTGGGAGAATATTCATTGATTGTTCATTAGCAACTATATCATTTTGCGGAAACCAGGCAAGAAGCTTAAACTAGATCATACTTTTTACATTAAAATAAAGATTTAATTGGAAGTATATCTAACCGTCAGAAGGATGTTGTTTAATGACTAACTATTTAATGGAGAACTATAGTGCACAGAAAGTTTTTTTTTAAAAGGGCATGTCCACCCCCAAAACTATAATTGAACCCACTACATATAGGACTCTGCCTCCTGTCTCCCCTCCGGGAGAATTTTGCCATGCGCACTGCAGCCCTCCCCCCCTCCCTCTCCCACCCATTTTGTTCTTCCTCCCCCTAGTGTAAATCCCCTTGGTCATATAGTAGTGCTTCCTCCCCCAGCCCCAACTGCTATAATAGAATTATCAGAAAGTCCTCCGAACTCTACTTACCTTTCACTCTCTCCCCCGGTGTTCTAAGCAGCCGGCAGCCGCGTCCGTAATTGGCTGCCTCTCAGCCAATTAGGTAAGCGGCTGCCGGTCCAGCACCCTGCTTGCAGTTTCATGCAAGCAGAAGGCCGGGCAGTGCGGCGTAGGAGAAAGGGAAGGTAAGTAAAGATCGGCGGACTTTCTGATAATTCTATTATGGCGGTTGGGGCTGGGGGAAGAAGCACTACAATATATCAAAAATGTTTTAAAGGGTGGACAGGCCCTTTAAAACAATAAAATTGAAAGGTTTCTGGGGCAGGGAGCTAAGGTTGATTATTAATACCTCCCAATATTGTTTACCAGCATGAAGGTAAGTGGCCTGGGCTGAAGCTAGAAAGAAGTCTGGTAGATCTAAAACCAGAAGTTTTCTTTATTTTGGCACTCCTCAACAAAACAATATTGGGAGGTAGGAATACCAAATCTTCCCTCCCTGTCCCAGGTACTTTTAACTTTAACTGCTTTAAACTTTTTGTGCACTATAGTTCTCCTTTAAATAGTTAAATATATTATGCATCCATTATACCTCCATAAAGTTTCAGTTGCATGTCTTCTAGGGACACACATCTCCTAACTTTGGGAGGGGGGAAAGTGGGTGACGCACCCTTTCTGACTGCAGCCTGGCACCCTAAGGACAGTGTTAAAATATTACTCTCCCAGTATGATTGGGGATATAAAACTATTAACAAGGGGCTCTCCCAAGAAATGGCCATGGTGCCATTAGATGCATAGTAAGAACCCAACCAGCAAAAGAATGATGAAAGGTCCAGAGTGGCTTTTCCTTTCCTTTTTTTTTTTAATTAATTGTGTTGTTTTTTTGGTGTAATAGACATTTATTATAGATTTTATTGGATCTTTCTAGATTATGCTATGCCCTGCCTATAAGACTGCAAGTTGTTTTTTTTTCTGGTAAAAACAACTCCACAACTTGCAAATCCCTGGCAGTGAATATGTTTTACAGTATGAGTTTTGCCTCTGCGGGAGAACCGCATTCCTTTACACAGACATCAAACTACTATACACATATATTTTACAAAGCATTTAAAGTGCAAACATTGCCATGAAGGATTCTGTAACTTTTGAATACATAGATACAGATTTATTCAATATACAGTGCAAAATATGTATATTGTACCAGGCTGTATTTGCTGAATGGAAATAGGAAGTGCACTAAGAAAAGCACTATCTTTCTAAAGGTGTGATTATTTCTGCAAGGTATTTCACTAAATCCAATACTGTCTCTGTTTAATAGTGACTGAGTTTTCTATTTTATAACAATTGCTTAGTCTATATTACTACAAATGCTACCATAAAACATTACAGGCAACTGAACATTGATGTTCTGGGCCCATCCGATCTGGCAGATCGTTTGGATTTCAGATTGCATTTTCGATGATTATTGAATATTATTTTTGCCAATCCTTGAAAATACTTCGGAAACTGGACAAGGGTAGGACAACCAAAATTATGGTAATATTTAAATCAGACTACTACTGCCTCCTTCAGTTACAACTACTTTAGCACCCTCTAGTGGTCATATATAACATTGTTTTTTGTATACATCATACAGTAGTCCAGGGAACATTCCACCACTTAATAATCTGACTTTATGAGGCAAATTAATGTTCCTTCAACCTTCTGTTTCCATGACAACCATACATAAACCATCAAAAAAGTTAGTTTAATGGTAAAAGATTTTTTAAAAATAAACACCTTTTCAATTTTGTCATTAAAGCCCTGCGAAAGTTCACAACTTACCGATCGCATTTCAGCAATGTATTGACAGTCGCAAAGTGTTTTCTGCATCGTGGGAAAAAGTGCAGATAAGTTGCAATAGTCTCTACATACATTCTTTTTTAATTGAAATATCCTTTTTTGATCCAGTAGATTGTATGTTCTTAGGTTAGCCATATACGGTTTAATATTATCAGCAAATCCAAAGTCTTTAATCGAATCAGCAAAATATTGGTCTTTTAAAGCTTGCTGATTGACATACTTCCAATCAGTTTTAGGTAATTTATCAATTTAAAGAGGAATTGGGCAAATCAGAGAGGGGAGTTTTTTTGGGGTGAGGGATCAGAATTGGGCATCTGTACTTTGTACTGTATCAAGTGTTGTGAAGTGTCGCTTGATTGATTCTTGATCTGATTTCTGCTGAACTCTCATCAAAATCAAGTGGCACTATCAGGAAGTTATGAATCATTTAAACCATCTGACATTCATCTTTATGTGGATGGCTATCAGTGCCTTAAAATAAAACAAGCAATTCATGCATTGGCATTGCAATGAATCTTTTTTGAGCTGTAATATATGGGAACCCAACTCCTTCCGCTGTACACTTCAAACAGCCTTGTAATTCATTTACTTAATCATCTTAGAAAATGATCTGTAGTTTTCTGACTTTCACTCAGCTAGTGACTTCATTCCTGCAATAACTGTAAATATTTAGGGAGATACCAGAAAGCTGGTAAAGTAGTATAAATGAACAAGCAACTTGCTAAACAAATCCATTAACATTAAGAGGCATGAAAAAAAAAAGATTTCAAGGGATTAAACTGTAATTTTTGATTGAGGAGAAATCTCATAGCTTTCTGACGATAGTTCTTCTTATCTACACTTACAATGTATTCCTGCTTTGTTAGATTTTATTATTATTTAAATTTAGTTCTTTGAGCTTAGAAGCTTATAAAGGCGTCTTTGGTAAACTACAATAAGGTATTCGTTTTTGCCTTCAGGTTTTAATGTACTAAAATACCTTATTGCTTTTGCTTTATTGTTAGCCAGATTATAAATGCAATTAAAAAATTACATTTAAAGGACTGTTTCCTTGTGATTTCTAAAAGTTAAGCTTTTAAGTAAAAACTTAACTCTTGACCTCATACACAGGCAAGATAATTGTTGGTCGAAATGTCTGATGAATAATTCATTTGGCGAATATTCTAACGTGTGTACAGCTTCCCCTTGACATTGTTTAGGGTATCTTCAACAAGTGATGGAATTTTATCATCTAACAATCTCTCCTAGCGTTTTTCATTGTGTCTGTTCACATGTAGCACAACTCTGTGCTTCCCCAGACAGCATGGGAGTTGATGTTTCTCATTTCTGCCCAGAAGCCCCAATCCTGTAAAGGATGTTAACAGATGATTACTAAATCACTAAAAACAGAGAAATAGACATGATCTAATATCTAGTGTTGTCATCTCCCCGGCTAAAAAAAATATCGGCCTGGGAGGCAGCATGGGCTTAATATCAATGCAATGTATGGATAGAAGCTTGTCTAATATTAATTTTACAGTTCCCTGTTATAATCAAATCCTCATATAAAGTAGATGTTGTTTATTTAATAGCAGTTATCTATAATCCAGCTATCCACATACAGAAGCCCACATTAAAATATAGGATGGAACCTATTACTATACTGTATATAAGAAACTCAGAGGATGAGAACACAGGATACCCATTATCCATCCTAATGTTTCAATGTTTAAAAATTAAATACAAACTTGGCAAGTCCCTTAATAACTAGTATCATGTTGATCTTTAGTATTGGAAAACATTCCTTAGTGTAATCCATCAGTAATATTGTGTTTCATTACACTATTGATCTTCCTGCATCGACAGAAGGAAAAATGAAAGATCAAGGTATAGGATAAAAAAACAACGAAATCACAGACAGGCGAAATCAGCCAGTTGTCAACCATAACATAGATCACTTTGGACTTACATTCTTCCATGATAGTTTGTTCTAATGTCTTAAGGCAACTGTACCAGCCTGTGGGTATAGAAGCTTTATGGCAAAATCTAGTCTTCCACTCACAGTAAATGCTGTCTCTGTTGTATATGCTGTGCATATAGTGATTAATGTTTAAGTTGCGGGTACTGTTTGTAACCCAACCTGGACCATTTGGAGTGATCTCATTGTCATAATTGTTTGCTGATATTCAAGTTTTTCCCCCCAAATTAATAGGACAACAAAAAAAATGATTGCTATCCATTTTTTAATATAAGAGGAGAGAATTTTCTTATATTTGCTACATAATTCATTAATGGATAGCACAAAAAAGTTTATACACAACATGTTAAATTAAGGCAAGCAAAAATAATAAATTGACTAGGTGGGTGTCGGTTATAACCCCTATTAACAAGGCTGTACCTTTCACGGTTCTTTTGTACCCATCATACAAAAGGTAATGCTAGTTTCCATCATTCGTAATTGAAATGAGATTTATCTCCTCACAAATCCCTTCACATTGAGCTCCCTCTAACACAAGTACGCTATGGCACAAAGCCTGTGAAGTCAATTATGCTGTACTTATTTATATTTTAGAAATATGTTTAATACTACACTAACATGTTTTTTGCTTCAATGCACATCTCATGCAGATCATTAACAAAGTTCTAATTTTGCACAATACTAATTGTATTATACATCATCATATGTCTTTGTGCTTCTCAATGAATTCAAGATCTGAAAGCTGGCTGTCATCATATATTTGTAAAATATTGAAATAAAAATGATTGATAATAACTAAATCTACTAATCCATCACATATTTGAAGGTATCCATTGACAGACCACAATCATTCCATCAGGCAGATCCATTAACAGAGGGTCCATTAATTCAGTGGAGCAATTGGCGTGTATGACTCTCTACTTGTCTGCTTCTTATTTGCATTGTATCCTACCTACACACATATTAGGCCATATTATGAGACATCATTTATGTTATCCCAGATAACAATATCAGTAAGTCTTCCTGTGATGTCTGGAGTCCCCGAGTATACCTTCAGCACCTATAACCCAATCTACAGCCACTGTCTTCACCTATAGACAAGCACCCGATCGTCAGGAGACTTATTGCGCCTCGTTGTACACGGTTACCCCCAGGTCTTAGAGCGCAAGGGATAGACACTGAGGCCGGGTATACTCTGGAAAACCGGAACACCAATAGAGCTGAACAGGGACTGGAAGACAAGAAAAGACAATAATATAGGAAAACAATGAACAATGAGATGAACAATGATAATATGACAAGAACAAGACTTGGCAACTTAGAACTAGATATGGCTACTAGAATTAATAGCAGGGACCACTAGCTTGGCTATCCCAAAACTATAACAGGCAAGGGAGAAATAACTAAAACAGGCTTAAGTAGAACAGAATGGATGACAAGAGTTTGATGCAGGGATTGGCCAGTTTAAATTAAATTGGATCTCCTCCATCCAATCAGAGGACTACAGGAACGGAGGAGATAAAGAGAGGTGCCTGCAAGCGTCCGCGCGGCACCTGAAGACAGCCGGCAGGGTGCGCAAGCAGAGGAGGAGGCGCTCGCGCATGAAGACACGATGTGATAACGTCATCCGCGACGGAGCTCACCAAAGATCCCAGAGGCCGGCCAACAGACCCGATGCAGGAGTGCGAGGCAGGTCAGCGTTACAGCCTGACACTTCCTTTACAAAGTTTCATTTTGTATGAATAATTTTAGTGACTTTGTGCGGGTAAAATACAGTAATAATGATTAAATAAACACACAGTTTAAAACAATGACCCCAAGTATTTCAGCTTCTCTCCATCAGAATGACTGCAGAGGTGAGTTTATTCAGAGTTTTAATATGATCTTATTTTGAACCTGCCACCAACACAAAGCAGGTATATGAAAAGGAAGGGTTCAAAGGAAAATACAGAAATGGAACATTTGTGCTTATTGTGGACGTAACTGAATAGCATTTTCTCTGTATTATTAATAAAAACAAATGTTTCTTCAATTTGACCTTCTGTTGACTGTAAAAATAGAATTAATTGCAGTTCTGCCTCAATATTAGTATGTGTAACCCTGACTGAGAGACATTGAGCTCTCCGTTTGATAATTCTCCACTGATTCTCCAGCAGACAGCACGAACTGCAGGATAAAAAAGATGAGGCAGAACTGGGTGGCAGTGTGTTCAGTTGAATAATCCTTTATAATATCATCATGCACGCAGGCACAGGGGAGAAACAGGTTGAACCAAGGGTAAAATTGATAACATTTCACATGCTGAGTGCTTTAAAGTATGGTAAAAAATAAAGAGAACCTTTCAGCTCAGAAAATAACTGATACAGTCAGTTTGAAGGAAAAGAGTGACTACCCAAGGAAAAAAACCAAATACTTTCTAATAACACTAAAAAGAAGAAGTCTATATATGTCAGCCCCTCAACCAAACATAATTTCACTGGGTTGTGGAAATTGAGAAGGGCACCTTTATAAACTAAACTGTAGTTTGTCTCGATTTTAGACAAAGAATAAAGGGAGAGAGTTGTTACCAACATCTGAAAGTCTACAAATCCACGATTCAGAGATTGATGTCATCAATGTTTGTTCCTCTAGCAGGTCGCAAATCATGTTTACATTTACAGACAAATGTATGTGTCAAAATCACAGTTTCAACAGAAACAGAGAAGTATCATCCCCGAAAATATAAATTTCGACAGAGGATTTTGGTTTGGTAGGCGAATTTCAGCACTTTTGTGACACCATAGATTCAATGGGTAATTTTTTTGTTATCGAAACTGTCCATCTCATAGCATACTATGAGAACTAGATACTAGAGATGGCCGAAACTCACTATTTTCGTTCCATTTTCCGATTCCCCGATCTCAGGAAAATGCCGAAGATCCGAAAATCCGAAACCGGAATGAATTTTCAATAATTTTCAAATGTATGGAGCTATTTTCGATAATTTTCGAAAATAGCCTCAAACGTTCGAAAATTCTCGAAAATACGATCGGAGACCATTTTTGAGTTTCTGATCATATTTTTGAGAATTTTTGAGCGTTTGAGGCTATTTTCGAAAATGATTGAAAATAGCTCCGTAAATTCAAAAATTATCGAAAATGCGCTCCGAAGTCCCAAATATATTTTTGTGTCGGATCCGGGTTCTAGTCGGATCCGGGTTCTAGTCGGATCCAAATCCCATCCCTACTAGATACCCATCCCTACTAGTTTTTTTCGCTGCCGTTATGGGCAAATTTTGGCAATTCATAAAGCCGTGACAACTGGCGGTGAAAATTCACTGTGATCGCCATTTCGCTTATCCCCACTTGTTGCCCTGGTATCCACTCGATCATATTAATAAAACAGCCACAAGTGTTTCGTTCCGTTAAGTTCAGCCATTTTAACTCGCCATGTCAGAGCCGGAGGTGGCAAAAACGCACAAGTGCCCATATATGTAGCCTGTCAATTGGTCCTTGAACAGTGTCAGTACATTGTGGAGTGTTTCCCAATACTAAATACAAAAAAGGAAGAGTCCTCCAGGTTCAAAAGTGTTCAAATTTTATTCACCCCCTCATACACAGTACGGCAACGTTTCAGGTAAGACTGTGCCCTTTCTCAAGCCTCAACAAATGACTACAAACAGTGATTTTTAAATAGGTGAAGTCCACACCCCTTTTTTCCTACCCTTTTAGGGTAGGAAAGTGCTTAGTAATAAATATTATAAATAGTGCATAGATTATTACATAAATAGTGCATAATACTCTTCTCATAAAATTATTTTTTGTGAAAAATTATTAAAACGATTTTTGTACAAACTTTTCTAACATTTGCAACATTTATGTCATCACTATTAGTGAATAACTAAAAAGTTAAAAAATCAGTGACAGTGTTGTATATCCAATGTCATAATGTGCTAGTGTTCCTCTTGAGTAAAACATCTCTCATCTCCCTTGTACCTTAAAAATTAGACATAAATATTAAAAGTTGTTTACACTAAATATAATATCAAATGTATATAATAAATGAAACAAAAACAATCAAATACACTGTGTCACTTTATAAATTCCCCAAGCCTATACATATAATCCAGGTGTATAATCTTTGTTCAATCCCCTGGACCACATCATATCCAACATATGGATCCATCTCATTTCTAACTCTAACTGTAATTTTTTGAGCCCGTTACCCCCTCTTCTTAATCTAGGTACACTATCGATAACTTGAAATTTTTATTGGCTGATTGTATGTCCAGCTGTATAGAAATGTTGTAGGACTGGTAAGTTTTGTTTCTCCCACATATACTGTAAGAGTCTGCAGGGACATTTCAGTATGTACACTACAAATGTCACATGTAAAGTAATTTTTAATCTGCATTTTTTTACCACTATGTGGGTGATTGAATGTGTTGCCTTTTATTGCACTATTGCAATGGGTACATCTCAAGCATGGGTACATAGCATTCTTTGCTTTACCAAAGGGTCTCTCATCTTTAATTAAGGGTCCTATATCTGATTTAACTAATTGACCTTGTATGTTTTTTGTTCTTTTGTACGCACATTTTGGTACAGTTCTAAATTACTCTGGATGGCATGTTTGTAGTACATGCCAATGTTTCATGATAATTCTATTAAAAGATCTACTCTCTGTATTAAATGTGCTCACAAACACCACACCATACTTTTATTATCTTTGCAATTTGCTTTCTTAGATTGTTGTAATAATTCTTCTCTTGATCTATCTTGGATTCTGCTCATGCTTTGAGTTAATATATCTTTGGGGTATCCCCTTTTCTTAAAGGACAACTATACTATAAAAATATACTTTTTAAAAATGAAAATTGCCCTGGGCCTTCCTATGGTAAAGATAGTGCTGAAGCACTTGGGAAGCCTGGCAGAAGCAGTTTTCTTTGTCAAATAAATTGAATTGGGAGGTAGAAAGTACTAATCCTACCTCCCTGCCCCAGGTACTTTTCATTTCAACTGTTTTTGAAAAACCTTTATACGCACTATAGTTCTCCTTTAAACTTATACCTCATCTCTGTTAGTCTTTTTTTACTTTCCTCTGTGTCAGATACTAATCTCTTAACCCTCCTATACTGTGTTAGGGGTAACAATCTCTTAAGGTGTTCTGGGTGAAAGCTATCAAAATGTAACAGATTATTACTATCCGTGTTTTTTACTAATAGGGGTCTAAACTTTGTTTATACTTTGTGTGTAGGATACTATCGGTGTTTTTTTCCTGGCCATTTGGCTTTGTCTACAGCAGGTATAAAACATCCCCAACATTATGTTAGAATGACAAAATCCCTCAAACAGAATCTCCTAGTGTGGCAGGCTTTCCTAAATTACTTCAACGGCGTACCCTTTTTTTTTTTACAGACGTCCACACTACTCTAGAGATGGCCTAAATTTGAAGGTTTCTTTCCGTTTTCGGATTTACAGAACTTGGAAAAACACTGAGAATCAGAAAACTTTCGAGGTTTTGGAACTAGAGATGGCCTAACTTCCTTAAGGTTCAGTTCATTTCCAAACTTCTGAACAGAACAGAGAGCTGGTATTCACCAAAATTGGCAATTGTCAGCCCTACCTGTACCTCAATTTTCTCTCTGCTTGTTTTAGTAGTGTGCTGGCAGGATTAAGTCCCCAGAGCCATAGCCACCTGGGGGGGGGGGGCGGTTTGGGTTCTATGCCAATGAGGCACCTTATTAAATAAAAAAACTTAAATAAGACCATGACAATTTTAGTATTGAACAAAGACATTTACTATGATAGCTCTCTGCTCCAGCCAGTGGTGCATCTTTCAGAGGTGGGTCTCAAACCTAGGGCAATATTTATTAACCCAGGGTATCGGAAACCAATTTCACAGGTTATCGTAAAAGTTTCATGCAGAGAAATTGCATAAAAATGCTATGCTCATAAGAGCACAAAAATGGTGATTGCATGAGCCTCGGAAATGGAATACAATGCACACACACACTGACTTGCTTGTGGATCACAAAATAAGATCAAATAAGCATCTAGTATGGCCTAACAATAACTGGATAATAAGTGGTATTATTATTAGAGATTATTTGAAATATGGAGGGTCCTATGTTTTTCCAAGGTTCCATGGATGATATCTGATTTATAGAAGACTTTTAAACTGCTGTAAATTCTCTCTTTTTTCTGATGTTTTTATATTTTATTTCCTTAGGTTTATTAGAATTGTGAAAGCCAATGGCTGAATTCTAAATGTGTTAGTAAAGTTTATGATAATATCATAATTAACTTTTCCAGCCTCGATTTTATTCTGCAATTAACCCAGGATAAGTTGATAGTTACAAAGTATTTTCTATCCATGAACAGTTTTAGTAATTTTGAACACATTGCCAATTAGAGACTAACAAACAGTAGGATTTTCATGGGAAAAAGAACTAAATCTCGCAGAATGCCAGTAGATATATTAGGTTGTTCATCTGGAAACATTAGACGTGTATCCAAAGTAATAATCTTTACGTAATAATGGGGCATCTTCTGAGTTCACAGTTAATTAGCAGGTAGGTTTGAGACAAATTACAGAAATCTACCTTGTTACAGGGGATGTTTTTTTTTTTGAACAAGCAGATATAATTGGTATTTCCAGACTTCATTTATTTTATTAAAGAATTCCATGTTTATTTATTCCGATGGCAAGGAGAGAATGGCCCCTAACGTGACATTCTATATGTGGTAACAACTTAAGGAAACCCGCTGTTCTTCCTGGGAACAAGGGCCTTAGGGGGTATACAGGGTATATATATTTAGAGAAGAACTTAAGCTACAATGTAAATGAGACTGGATAGATTTTATCATTCATAAATCTGTAACATGAAACACAATAGTTTATTTTCTGAATGCTCTGTCTTTATGCAAGGATTATTTATATTTTCTCTTTAAGGTTGCCATACAAGGCTAGATTGGTTTTTTTTAGTGTTTGACCTATAAGATTTTGAGAAAAATGCCAGGTTTAATATATAAGTATATTATTGTCACTTTGCTAGACAGGCTAAAAATAATGTATGTACTTACAAGATATGTCCACCTGCAAATTAAATTGTTTTTGTAGTGTAGTGCCCCCCCCTCCCAACCCTAACCGCATGGGTTAAATTGTAAAAAAGGGCTCCCCTGTGCTTGCCAGAGTCCTCCAGGAGGACAGGGAAGGGGCAGATACCTTTTCACACACTGGAATCTTTTTCGGTTTTCGGGAATCTACTGTAGTAGACCAGTATGATTACTAGATCTGTTTTTCTTATTTAGTGGAAACTTGCCAATAGATAAACTTGCCTGTCCATTTTGGGCAGTTTGATTGAACGCCTGAACAGGAATGTTGAAAACATCTGCCTGATCAGGAACAGAGGCAGCAGGAGGGAGATAAGCAGCACCGTATTATACAAAGTATGCCTTGATCAATTAGCCTATGTGGTACTAATGTTATAAACTATCGTGTGTAACATCAACAAGCACATGTATGGATAGCCTTAGTTAGCATTTATTTCTTGCTGATTTTCCATCAGATTCACACTTTCTGGCACCTATAACATTTTTAGAATTCTTGTTGATTCTGTGAAGCTCTCCAGCCACCTTCATTTCTCCTTTGGTGTGTCACATTAAATACAGAAGCAATCTAATTAAGTCTGCGATCATTTGCACCGTTTTAATAATATACCTTTTTCCAATAGCAGCCATAGTTTTTATTATCAGCACTTACATTTAAATTTTGCATACAGGCTTCTTCGTATAACAAAAGTAAAAAAACAAAACCTATAATCATTTTAATTTTTTTTTATACAAATTAGCATTTAAAAAAATATATTTTTATTCACACTGCCTGTTTGAAAGGGGCTCTAAACCAAATTTTTGAAAGATTGTTTAATTAAAAAGAGTATATAGTGAATTACACTCCTCCCTCCCAGCGAGCACCTGAAAATCTCCTCGCAAAACACATACTCAGTTTTAATTTAAAGAATGAAACAATGTTTAAAAACTCAATATGCAGAGAGAAGTGTTAAAGGGCATGTTCACCCCCAAAACAAACTTTGGGGGTAAGGTAGGTAACCCCTTTCCACCCCCAACCGCTGCCATAATTCTTTTAAAAAAAATTGTACAACTTCCAACTGGGAGACTTTGAAAGCACACACCGGCAAACTGGATCGATGAGTTCTCAGGTATGTTTAAAAGCAGTATATGTTTATTAAGTACAAACGGACACAAACAGCATGTGTATACGCCTTACGCATTCCAAGCCTAAACGGCTCTTACTCATAGGTGCCCAGTTGGAAGTTGAACGTATATGGACCCAGGCGAAGGGTTCGAGGCAAGCAGCACCTGGACCACCAAAGGGAAGTGGTGAGTAGCGATTACCTGGATCTATTGATTGCATGAACATTTTCTTTTTGGCAAAGATATTCATCAAGTGAAGGGCTCGGGCTATTACACACCCGAGCCACCTGTTTATATAAGTGAGTGCAATATTACCGGTATCTTTCTTCCTTAATTTGGGAGATAAATGCCGTTTTTCATGCTTTTTTTGCACTATTCAGGTCTCTAACACTGTTTGTTACTATTTAAAAAAAATGCCCTACTTACACAGCCTTCTCTCACATGGCGATCATATATGGCCTCCTGCTTGCAAGCAGGCCTCTCAGCCAACACAGACGTGGATGACCTCACTGTAAACGTTGCAGGAAAGAAGGCTCTGGAAGTAAGGATTGTTTGTTTTAAAAGAAATATTGCGGCGGTTGGGGGTGGGCAGGGGTTACTAACCTTACCTCCAAAGGATTTCACGATAGCTAAGGATGGATCCGGATGGTGGTGGTGGTGGTGGTGGTGGGATACTGCGCAAGCCTCAGAAATTGATGAGGAAAAGAAATCAGCATGGAACAGATGGCTCTCAGGGGGACATTTAATTGCTCAGTACAGATTTGACCATGTTTGACACATCCAATGACCAATCAGTGGAAATTAGTTGCAATTACCTAGTTATGTGTAATTTACATCTATCTATCTACCTATCTATCTATCTATCTAAAATATAATATTAGTTTTCCTCCAATCAACCTTCCCTAAAGTTAATATTTCTGATGTTACCTTCACTCCTGCAGTACCAGTGTTGGGGGTTCGGACCCTTCTCTAGCATTGGTCTAATGCATTTAAACGCAAAGGGAGTCAATATGCAGATGCCCAGGATCAAATCAATGTTGTACCACTAAACAGAGGGACTGTGATGTCACTAACCTGCAAGAATGAAGGTAGGTATCATATATATATATATATATATATATATATATATATATACATGTTAACTTTTATATCATCCCCCTTTCTTTTCTATAAAATATTAGGTAAGAAACACTATTCCTACGTTCCATTTTGCTTTACACAACAAGCTATTTTGGGGGTTGTGGGGATGTTAAAAGTAAATATATATTTTAAAGGTGGGGGTGGACATGCCCTTTAAGTGTAGTTAACAGATGTAAATACGACCAGTGACTATGACGTTTTCATAGGGATTCCTCCAAGCATGTGCAAAGCTCTTTAAGCTTTCAGAGGAGAGGGTCTGAGAACACCAGAGCTAAAAACGTCTGTTATCTACATTTAAAAGACGTGTGGTGTTGGGGTGGAGGGTACTTGTAGGAAAATTTGGGTAAGGGTGGATACTTGTCCTTTTTCTCTGTGAACCCTTTTTTTCATTGCTGCTCAGGCAGGTCAGGAATAACCAGCCAGTAGTGATTAGATAGCTCTGGCAATGCAGTGAATGAGGGAGGCAGAACTGAATTCACATACATAATGCACAGCCGACTGTTTGGATAAATGAATCCATTCAGGCTCATTTATATTTTCTTCTTTGTTCTCCTTTAATTGCTTTTTTTAGTTGATACCGGCTGCAGCAGACACAATGAGATCTGAACATATTTGCTTATTACACCTGGTTCATTTATTTTCTTTTCACTGTTCACTTTCTGACTGCAACAAATCAATCTACCAAAGAATGTTTTGCTAATACCATTGATTTTCTTTTATTTCACAAAATGACCCTGATTTCTACAATGAATTCCGACCTAAGTTGCAGTTGAAATGCCGAATAGTTTTGTGTTGGTGTTTTTATTTGCTTTATGGCCTAGGAATATCAGTCTCATCCAATTCATACACAAAGTAACATCCCCTCAATTGTACCTTGATTTTCTTTCCCTTCACAATTGTTCCCACAATCCGAACCTTGAATATTTTCCACAGCTGCAATGAGTGAAATCGAGTGAGGTGACTGATATCTCCAAGTAGAGATGTCAGCAACTATTTGTTTTTGAGCTATTGCTTCCTGATTTACCCAAAGGCACCAGAAACATGCGCCTGGGAGGCCACATTGAGAGGATGGCTGAGATATGAGAAAGGCTTCATTCAGTATGTTAATCAGATTGGCAATTATTTGTTTCTATAGTATGCTGTACACAGGAGTAATACCCACAGTATAAGCCAGTGGGGTAAGAGTAAGTTAACTTGCTATTTACATAAACTGACCCTGGAAAGATGTGCTTACCTGGAAGTCCATGGCACCGTAGAGCAGGTCAGCAGCACTTTTTATTTATATAATTTCACTAGATAAATATGTTTAAGGAGAACTTGAAGTTCAATGCAAATACATGCAAAGTATTTTCTCTTTCCACTAAACTTTATCTGCTTTATCTTATCTATGCAGAAATACATTCATACAAAGTACTGACTTCTGGTATGCAGGACCCCAAAAGGTGTCTGTTTAAGAAATGATTAATTACCCAATAGACATCTTAGCTAATGAACATTTCAGGGAAAAAGTAAAAGTCTAAAATAAAGGGATTTTTCAAAATTTTTTTAAAAAGTCTATGTAGAATACTTGGGTATGTGTGATAAAGATAATTATTAACGTATGTACTCCCATAGAAAAAAAATACTACGTATAAGGTTTTCAATAGTTACTGTTGCTATTCTGGTGTCCTGGCACCATTGCTTGCTTGCATTTTCCTTAGCAAAGGCATCTACCAAAACAGTACAACACATTTGCCTTCAAGCCTGACAAGCCTGACAACCTACCCCATACATGTTCTGTTTTTAGTGGGGCAGTGCTGTTTTAAAGGCTGAGCCTCAGACAGAAGATATGGCATTTTTTGCACCATCACCTTATCCAATATATAAAATGGTCAATGCATGATGCACTAAAACCAACATTTACATTCTTAGCATTGAGAGGACTGCTTCTAAACCCTGCTTGCAAATGATCTAGCCACAATGGCAATACAGCCCACTAACTTCTGACAGGCAGAGACATTTTGACCTCCCATATGACCTTTCACCTAAGCCTCAAAATTCTCAAAAAGTGGAAATAAGACTGCCGAACCAGACATTGCTTCTGAGGCATATCAACACTTTTCTGCAAAGTATTTTCACCAAAATATAAATCATTTTCTGAATTCTAAACCCAATTAAAACTGTGAAACAAGAATGGTTTAAATTGGGATATTGTGCCATTTCAAAGGCCAATTTGGTTAACAAAAATAATGATTATACATGAGCTAGCTGCCATTTTATGTGAGTTAGCCTAACGTGACACGCATAATTTTGTCTATTTTGGTCCATGTGCCCATATCCTACTATAGTTTACCAAACCAAGTCCCATGAGCAAGGTTGTGGTGCTGAAGGGAGACTGCTGGGTAACTTGTGGAGTCCTTTGTCTGACTGCTTGGTTTCATAAAAGGACTGCTGTGTAACACTAGGACACAACTGCTTCCACTAGGACACAACTGCTTCCACTAAAAAGTGCATCCCTACATCGCCACCGTCTTGTTTTGCTTGTTGGATGTTGCAACTTAAGTGGACTGGTTCCACTGGTTCAGCTTGCCATGATACTGGAATCTGGATATGACTACATTGCCCTTTACTTATATGTTTGAGTATATTTTAGTTAGAGGGTGGTAGGCAGGATTGGAGGTTTGCTTTTGGGTGACAGGTCTATAAGTGTTTGTACTGAGCCTTTCTGGGGTATAGAATATTTGGCCCATTTTGGTGCAGCATAAGGCTCTATGGCACTGTGATGATTCTCTGAATAAACTTGTGATGAACTGTTGGGAGGCTAGAAATAGAAGGCAGAACTTCCTGAAATTGCAACAACATTCCACCAGCTCAGTGTACTGTATTCACTTTATTGGCGCTCAGTGGACGAGGCTCCTTCCAGCCTTATAGGCTTGTACCTTTATTCCTTCTTTGTTCATGTATTGAAGTAGACTACAAGGTTTTCCACAGCCCTTTTTTTTCCTTGCTTCCTAGTTCTCAGTAAAATCCTTGAATTATATTTAGATTGATTGTGTGTGCTAAAAGAACAAATGTAAAAACCTAATTAGGATCCTAAAGGGAACATCCATAAAAACCAAATAGTGTCATTTTGCATAGCAGATATTTTAATTGCAATCAAAGTGAGCGCATACTGGCCAATTTTATGGTACTGCTGACATTGAAATAGAGCAGCACCTGGTCCCTTTAAGAAGGTTCACTAGATTTTCAGATTTTATGACACCAAAGAGAAGATTATGAGTAAGCAACGTCAACGTGCAAATTAGCTGCCTTATGACTGTCTTAATTATTTTGTAGAATTTAATTAATCCCAAAGCTGCATTAGTGCAGAGTAAAGCAAGTTTTAAGGGACAGTGGGTGCAATTTATCTTTTGTTTGTAGGCATTTTGCATTCTTAGCAAAACTGGTCACTGGTTTTTGTTAGTGGTGAGGAAAATCTCTCTTATTAATATTTTTGTTATTGTTAGTTGACTATTTTTTCTGCTATGAGCAGAAAGTAGGAATCAAAATAGAGGTCAAAAGTGAAATGTTCCCATAACAGCTGTTAAAGGGAAACTATAGTCCAAAATATTTACAAGACTGGATCTTTTTAAAATTTACAGTCCATATCCCAAGGAGGTAGGAAAGTCTATTCCTAGCACCAGTGGTGAACTCCTGATTGTGCAGTGACTGTCAGATTACGACTAGTAGCTTGTTGCTTTGTGCATAGGTGCATATATATCCAGTGGTATAGCTAGGAATCACTGTACCCTCCAGCAAAACTATAACGGAGCCCCTATCCATACTTAAGCCACAGTGGTTTGCTGGGAAGACGTATCTGTCATAGGAAAAATAAGAAGATGGGTCCCCCTTGGTTCCCAGGCCCCCCCACAGTTGCTCCCCCACCTCCCCTGGTAATTATGCCTGTGTATATATCCTAATGTTAGAGAGTCATAGATCAATTTGCAGTGACCTATCAGAAGCAACACCAGTTTATGGAAAGCTCTCTTGTGCTAATGGCCCCCAAGAAAGACAGACAGACAGCCAGACAGGCAGGCAGACAGACAGACAGACAGACAGACAGATAGATAGATAGATAGATAGATAGACAGACAGACAGACAGACAGACAGACAGACAGACAGACAGATAGATAGATAGATAGATAGATAGATTTGAATGCCATTTGAATATCTACTGCTTTATTTAACATGTCCACATTCTCTTTAATCTAATATAGAATATAAATGCCACACACAGTCTTTGTGTATTTTATTGTACTACTGTAGAATATGTTTAGCACCAATATGGCACCTTTTCTGTACATTACCGTATATACTCAAGTTTAAGCCGACTCGAGTATAAGCCGAGGTACCCATTTTTGTCTGCAAAATAGGTAACCCATGATTGACTCGAGTATAAGCCAAGGGTAGATAGTTGCCTAATACCATTCCACTGTAGATGTTTGGAAACTACAACTCCCAGCATGCTTTTGTTGCTGGGAGTTGTAGTTTCCAAACACCTATAGTAGAAAGGTATTGGGTGCTACTGTATGGCCACCCTAGAGCCCCCCCCTGTGCTACTGTATGGCCACCCCCCAGTGTGCTACTGTATGGCCACCCTAGAGCCCCCCCAGTTCACTTACCATACCTGCAGTCTCAGTCTTCATCTCTTCAGTCTTCAGTCTCATCTCTCCAGTCTTCATCTGTCCAGTCTTCAGTCTTCATCCTTCAGTCTTCAGTCTTCAGCTCTCCGCCGGTCTTCAGTCTTCAGCTCTTCTCCGCTGCCGCTCGCTCTGTGCAGTTCCCAGAGTCTTCGCGGCTGCGCGATGACGTCATCCCGCCGGCGTGCGCATGACATCATCGCGCACCCGAGAAGAACCTGGGAACTGCCGGCTTTCCTTCGTGAATCGCGGCTGCAACTGGAATCAAGGTAAGTTTTCCTTTGACTCGAGTATAAGCCGAGTCATGGTTTTTAGGTTGATTTTTAAACCTAAAAACCTCGGCTTATACTCGAGTATATACGGTAAATGGTTTCTATTTTTAACTTTTTGGCTGAATGAAGCTGCACACCCACCAGTGTATGTTGAGTTCTTTATATAACCTACTCGTAGCAATGCTCATTTCCATACACCTCTTAATTTTGGATTTTTTTGGCAACAAACAAAATTCTATTGTTTTTACATAACACCAGATTTTAGATGGATGTAAGAATGGTATTTATTGCTTTATCACCCAATCTACCCAATAGTCTTATTACCCAATAAACGTGTGATGAGTGCATTTGCCATGGTGCACAATGCAGTGTGTACCAAATGCTAATAAGGCATCTAGGTTGCTGTTTATGGCTGTCACTTGTCACTCATATAAAAAGGGTCGTTATCCCTTTAGGATTTGCGCATTTTGTATTAAAAGTATTAATTTTAGAATTGTAAATTAATTATAATAATAACAACAACCATAATAATGTTACACTTTTGGATGATAACACTATACTATTAGCTAGGAGTTTCACTGGGTCTGTTCTATTACCTCCAACTCCAACTGGTATATTTTGCACTTTATGAACTGCATTACTAACCAGATATTTAAGGATAATTATTTTCCCCATTCTGGGAAAGTAAGCTGGCCCTTTCCTTCATGCAGTCAATCAAGGCTGTGAATGCTGACATCACAACCAATGATTGACTGCTGTTTCACCTGCTGCCTCCTCTGCACATGCTCAAGCATAAACAAAAAAGCTCTTGGTGCAGAGGGAGAAGGCAGATACTTTAGCCAGAAAGGAATAGAACTTATCATTAAATATCTGGTTACAAATGCATGTAATAAACTGGGGAAAATAGCAGTTGGGGTTTCTGGCCGAGTCATTCATGGGATAATTATCGAATGTTCGAACGCGAGAGCTCGAAAGTAGCGTGTGTGAGAGTAAAATCAAGTTTTCGAAAGTCCTGGATATTCGAACATATTCCCCAGACCATTTCCCAGGCAGTATCCAATATATAGAATCTGTCACTAAATAAATTGTGTATGAAGGTCTTCATTTATCGGGGTTTTCATATATCTAGTAATATTGAGTCAAATAAGAGCTGGGCTTTTCCTATCACTATGGTGCCATGCCCGCATCAACACATTTCATGATACTGCGTTAATTGAATTAGGGTAATTTAATTACCTAAAGGGGATAAATGCTTGGAGTTTTCCTTACTCATAAGGAAAGGTGAAACATTTTAATTTGAGTCAATACTACTAGATAAATTATTATAATTCATCTTCAGTTGTTTACATATTTGTGCATGGTATGGGTTTCAGTATATTAGATTCACTAAAATAAATTAGAACTATCAATTAAAAGAACATCTTGATTTTATGAACCTAGAGCAGTGCTATTTATTTCTATAAATTACTAAATGAAACATGTTTTTTTCATATTAGTTCAAGATACTGATGCCCTGTACACACATAGCCAAACAGCCTGTACATTTTTATGTTGAGACTGATGGGTATTGTTCTACATATTAACATATTAATTGAGGTTGAATAAAGACATATGCCCATCAAGTCCAACCTTTTCACCCTCCTTTTTAACCTAACAGTTGATCCAGAGGAAGGCAAAAAAAAAAAACAGCTAAAAAGAGGGGGGGGGGAATTGCTTCCCGACATCAAACGGCAATCAGAAAGTATCCCTGAATTGACCAGAACTGCAGTATATGTATTAATACCAGTAATTCTTAATGTTTTTTAGTTTTTTAAAACGTATCTTCTCTACTGTAAACAGTCCTAACTTGTCTAATCTGCCTGCATAGTCAAGCCCCTCCATTCCCTTTATTATTTTATTTGCCCTTCTCTGAAATGCATCTATTTCCAAGATGTCCCTTTTGTATATGGGATTCCAAAACTGTACCACAAATTTTCAAATGAGGCCTTACCAGTGCCTTGTAAAGAGGGAGAATAATATTTTTTTTCTCTTGAATCTATTCTCCTCTTTATACAAGACAATAACTTGCTAGCTCTAGCCATTGCTACCTGGCATTGTTTGCTACAGCTAAAGGTTTGTACCTTCTTAATTCAACTCTGAATTAAGAAAGCCAGTTTGGAAAAATTCTCCAAGAGCTAAGAGCAAGTCCAGCTGCTCTAACTCCATTCCACAGATAATTAGCTACATTGATTAGGAATCCCGCAGGATTCATCACTAAACGATAAAGACAGATGACTCTACACCCTAGATTCACACATGTAAAGGCTATTGACAACTATTTTGGCAAAGAATTATCTAACCTGTACAGGGCTTTACTCTGCATCCAATAAGTCCAGGTAGTTGATTTATTAATATTTATGAACATAAGATTAAGCTATGATGTTAACCTTTTTAACCTTTTTAACCAGGATCATCCAGGCAAAGTTACAACAATTTCTGTTATTTCTGTTAGACTGAACCCAGGGGTGAGGACCTCAACCTGGGTACTATTAAGGGGAGGTAGTGTTCATTCCTCAGGCCCCCACCCTGGGTAATTTTATCGGGAGGTAGTGGTGTGGGTGTGTTTGGTTGCACTTTAAGTAGAACATATACTGTATGTAGAGATGGGATCTGGGTCCGACTCGGACCCGGATCCGACAAGGAACCCCACAGTTCCGAAATCCGAATGTTCTGTCTGAAACCGGATGGATTGTTTGGATTTTAGGACTTCAGAGCGAGTTTTCAATTTTTATCGAACGTTCAAGCTAGTTTCAAAAATTCTCTAAAATAGCCTTAAACGTTCGATAATACTCAAAAATACGATCGGAAGCGCGAAATTACTTTACGATCATATTATTGAGGATTATCTAGCGTTCAAGGCTATTTTTGAGAATCTTCGAAAATAACCTGAATGTTCGATAAAAATCGAAAACTCGATCCGTTTTTCGAAATTTTGTTCTGTGTGAAATGCATGTTAACCCATGGGGTTATCGGGTTAGTGAGTGTTTTACGTAGATTTTAGGGTGCAGCGCCTAAACACTGCAAAAATAATGCTATTTGCCATAGTGGTGTCCTGCGATAGCGAAATGGCAAAAATAGCGATTGTTTAAAAATATGCCCCCAAGGCTTAAATAGACTTTCCATACAGAAGATACACCCCTAGGCTCCACCCATGTGATGGCCTATGGACGCACGAGATATATATCAATATATTCAATATATTAATCTAAACCCCACATTAATACAAAGTAATGTTGGGTTAACGTGTGTTTTACACAGATTTTTAAACAATAAATCCTTCTGTAAACTTACAGAATTTTCAGGGTTATTTAATAAAAGTTCTTATCGTTAAAAACGGTGCTAATTCTGCCCCAACCATTCAGATGTAAGCTTTCAAATGTTAAATAAGATTTGATTGGTTGGGGCAAAATTAGCAATTAGAACTTTTATTGATTCTCTCTGTTTATCTTTTATAATCAACAAAATACCATAATCATTTTTGCATCTCTTTCTCATACAATACTCTAATGGTACATTTTTAGAATTACAGGTTCCCCTCCGAGTTTCATTTGACAAGAAACAGCGGCAAGATTTTATTTGCCAGTAGACAAGAACATAGATCTGAATCCCTAAATGTGCTGCTTTTTACTGCGTGTTCTATTTACAGAACTGTTTATGTCAAGACTGCCAGTGTCGCAATGATAAATTATGTTCATTGCAGAAAATATACTAGTATGAATAAAAGCGATAAGCAGCATTTAGCTGGAGCAAGGTAACGTGTCCTTTGATGGATGCAGGTCTTTGTGTCCTTTTTTGCAGAATTCCCTGTCTGTATTTGGTTGCCATTTTAAATCTATATCCTGACTTATAATTCTTTTGAAGACCATTCTACTTTTTTTGCAGATTCCCTGTAGCTGGGATGGCAACCAGAAATGATTGTGCCTCTTTACCATCTGAGAAAGATTTGATTTTCTAGCATTGCTGCATTCAAGTTATCTGTATTTGTAGGTTTTATAGTGCAGTTTTGGTTATAGTATTTGGAATTGTCATACAATGTAGTGGCACATACTGTATAGTAATTCACATATAATATATAACTCTCTAAAAATCTTCTCAAGATGATTTTCCTTTAAACATTTTGCAAAAAATCTAATCCTGAAGATTTACTTAAAAAGATCACTGATCAACCCACAGCATTCTTTATATATCTAAATTTCATCGAGAAGTCAGAAAAGCCAAAATCTGTAGATAATGGTGGACATTGTAGTTCAAGAACATATGAATGGCTGCACGCTGAGTATTCTTTATAGGATTATAGCACTGTACCTTGCTGTGTCTTTGCAGTGGTAACACCTTCTCAAAGATCCTAATGCTACTATGCTGTATTTTCTCTGAGAACAGTGTCACCAGATTATTTTTCATTTAAAAATGAAGCAAGTGCCACCCTTACATAAAGGATTTACATGGATAGTTAGAGAGGGGTTATTCTGGGCAATCACAATTTCTTAAATCTAATTTAGATTTGGCTTAATGCTAATGTGGTGCATATACACAAGACACAAGAACATCAGGGGGTTTTATTGAAAAAGTAAAAATTAACACATTTATATAGTTAAAAAAGCACAATTACATAAAGGGTAAGGGCATCAGTTCTAATTCTGCATCATAATAATTAACAGAAAACAAATTAAACACATTTTATTGCCCTCCCTGTATTCATGCTCTGTGGCCTGTTAACACACAAACACTTGCATTACTAGCCTGTTTTTGACAAGCTGATTGGATTGACAGCCTGGCAAAATATCCCTACTGCCTGTTAGAGGCAGCTGACACAGAGAAGGTATGTTAGTAAAGAAGGCGGGTTGACTTTGAGACAAGCAGGAAAACTGTCTGCCACAGCATTAAAGTCTCTATGACAGCAGTTTTATTACTCATAAAATTTGAAGTACGATTTTTGTATCTTACCGCCTTAATATTTAAATATCTATATATTTAATATACCCTTTAAACAGCACTGTTTCCAAAAACATTTTGGAACATGTGTAAAACACACATTAACCCAATATATCTTTGTGTTAAGGTGGGTTTTAGATGAATTTTACCTACCGTATACAGTATATTCGAGTATAAGCCGATCCGAGTATAAATCGAGGTAAGAGAGTTGAAGGGAGGCACACTCTGGAAGTAGTGAATCAAACAATCATTTATTAAAGGATAAGTGCACTGTAAAATCAAGTTATGTTCATTTGGAAGCTGCAGCTTATAAAATACTGTTGCCATATTTTTTTTTACTTATTTCCCTCCAGAGCCAAGCTTTATGCCTTGAAAGTTGCTGACATCTTGTTACTGGTTTGCTGAATGTTAAGCTCCGCCCCTCTGAGATTACCTGCTTTTCCTTCTTGAGCCTCAAACAGTAATGCCTGTGAGTTCGTGCACTCTCCTGCTTGAGCCTCAAACAGAAATGCCTGTGAGTTCCGTGCACAGGTTGGAAGAAAGGTAGTTTCATCTTCAGGTTAGGAAAGGTTTCTTTACAGTGAGAACGGTGAAACTGTGGAACTGTCTTCCAGCAGATGTGGTAATGGTTAAAATGTTGAGAATTACTGGTATTAATACATAAGATTGGTCGTTTGAAGTCAGGAAGGAATTTCCCCCCCTTTTTTGCTGTTCTTTTTCCCTTCCTCTGGATGAACTGTTAGGTAGGGTTTAAAAAAAAAAATAATAATAAAAACCTAGTAATATACCTATTATACTATATTGCTAGGGTATTATATGGTTATAATATTACTAGGTTATTATATGATTATTATATTACTAGGGGTATTATAATAATCCAAAATTTGTATAGCTGCCCCCATCCAGGATTCGAACGCTGGTCTCCCATGTATATGGCATAATAACCATATATGGTATAATAACCATATGATCTAGTAATATAATAACTAGATCATTACTACAAGCTGGTCACATGGCTAAAAACAAGAAGAGTTCAACTAGGAAGTTACATTGCTGAACCTTTCCAGCAATAACTTCTCACAAATGTTATCTAGAGATGTGATTTAGGTTTTATCTTGAAGGTGTGATGGAAGGCTTTTCATATAATTATCACTAGTTTGGAAGACGTTGAGACCACAGTTACCCTTTAAATAAAGTAGCCCCAAGATAGGACCCTGTGGCACCCCATTAAGAACTTTATTGACAAAGCAACATTAACAACTACTCACTATAAAGTCCCCCATAATCAGAACATTCCCCAAGCTTGCAGCCCTTGCAATCTGCATATGAAGCTGACTTCCTTCCACCCTGCTTGCATTTGGTGGCTTGTGGCAGACACCAACAATAACTTTACCCCCAATTGTTTCGCAATTCCATCCATATCCATTTTAACATCACTATTGACAAGTATCTCTTCTTTTAAATTTGGCTTTAACTCTTGTTTAACATACATACATACCTCTCCCCCTTTCCTATTTTCTCTATCCTGCCTAAACACGGATTATCCTTCTAAATTTACAGCCCAGTCATGAGAATTATTAAACCATGTTTCTGCTATACCCATTACGTCATACTTGGTAAGTAACTATCGGGGGAGTCTCTGCAAATAACATTAATGCGGTTGGGGCTGGGGGAGCAAGACCTATAACATGTAAAAAGGGTTTGGAGCTAGGGGGAGGGAGAGACAGGCACAGGATGAGTCATGGACAGCTATTACACTGCAGTTTTTTGGACTTTGGGGGGGGGGGGATTACAGGGCAACCATTTGGAGCTAGGATGTAAGGTAAGGATTTTTACACACTACACAGTGGGGCCAGTAGTGGGGGAAATTATATTTTTGGGGGTGGACATGCCCTTTAAGATTATAATCCTGTAATTTATTTATGCCCTCCAATACACATGGCTCCCTATCGTCTATGCAAGCCCCTCCCCCATTTCCTCCAACTACTGGCCCATCTACACATTGATTATCCCCTGTACTATCTACCCTAGTGAGATTGACAGTACCCTCTCCTTCCAAACCTAGTTTAAAATCTCCTCTAACACTCTAGCATCTTCTGCTACACCACCACTAGTGAGGTTAAACCCATCCTTATTAAAGAGTCAGTAGCCAACAGAAAACTCAGTTCTCTAAAAACCCAAATACCTCCTTCTCACTCCAACCTCTTAGACCTGCATTAATACTCCTAAGCTCCTGCTGTCTTCCTAGAATAGCAAGTGGCTGTGGTAGTATTTCTGAAAATACTACCTTGGAAGTCCTTGCTTTTAATTTGGCCCCTAGATCTCAGAAGTCACTTTTAAAAAAACCTTTCCTCCTCATCTAACTTTGTCATAGGCACTAATATGAACTAAGACCATTGGGTCACTCCCAGTCCAACTCAATAATCTATCTACACAAGCTACCACATATTGAACCCTAGCATCAGGTAGACAAAACACAGTTCAGCATTGGGTCTTGGTGGCAGATAACCCTATCCACCTTTCTAATAATGGAGTCCACTACCACTACCAATTGCCTAGCCTACCTGGCCCTAATTTCCCCCTCCCTTGTATTTTAGATGGCAGTCCCCTGGGTGCTTTAGGGATCAGCCCTCTCCATATTTGCGGCTTCTGAGTTGACCTCCTCCACTTCATCCCCTAAGATGCCAAATCCGTTGGGATGGACAAGCTGGAAAGAAGCAATCATGTCCTTCCATACCCTACTTTCCCTATTAACTCTTACAAAACTACCTCCCCCCCAAACTAATTTCCCCCTTCCTCTATATTGGCCAGAGATAATGCCTACTGTACCCCCAGATTTGCTGATCCATGCAATGCTGCAAGTTGCCCCCTCAGATTCTCCTTCCCAGAATCCAAAGGGACAATCCACTCGCACCTTATTCAGACATAGGTCCACTGGAACATCTGTTCCAAGTCCCTATACATATGTCAGGATGCACATTGCACATCAACAAACTGTCCCTTCTGAATATACCACAACAACACCCACCTTGTTTAACTGCCATTCTTGTTTCTATGTCTTTAAAGGCAGGAACAAACCATAGAGCAACCAACATGAAGACTATTTAACTTACAAGCCCAATCCCCCACCAATCTATCAGTGCAAGGAGAAAGTGAGGGAAAACCTTTGCCTAACCTACTTACAGCTAAAACACAAATGTAATACTGAAATCTAGAAACCGAGAGCCTAAATAATACAGTCTAATACAGTGCCCCTCCTATATCTATCTAATGCAGTGCCCCTCCTATATCTATCTAATGCAGTGCTCCTCCTATATCTATCTAATGCTGTGCCCCTCCTATATCTATCTAATGCAGTGCCCCTCCTATATCGATCTAATACATTGCCCCTCCTATATCTATCTAATACAGTGCCCCTCCTATATCGATCTAATACAGTGCCCCTCCTATATCGATCTAATACAGTGCCCCTCCTATATCTATCTAATACAGTGCCCCTCCTATATCTATCTAATACAGTGCCCCTCCTATATCTATCTAATACAGTGCCCCATCTATATCGATCTAATACAGTTCCCCTCCTATATCTATCTAATACAGTGCCCCTCCTATATCTATCTATACAGTGCCCCTCCCATATCTATCTAATACAGTGCCCCTCCTATATCTAGCTAATCTATCTAATGCAGTGCCCCTCCTATATCTATCTAATGCAGTGCCCCTCCTATATCTATCTAATGCAGTGCCCCTCCTATATCTATCTAATACAGTGCCCCTCCTATATCTATCTAATGCAGTGCCCCCTCTATATCATCATCAATGCAGTGCCCCTCCTATATCTATCTAAACAGTGCCCCTCCTATATTACTAATGCAGTGCCCCTCCTATATCGATCTAATGCAGTGCCCCCATCCTATATCTATCAATGAGTGCCCCTCCTATATCTATCTAATGCAGTGCCCCTCCTATATCGATCTAATACAGTGTCCCTCCTATATCGATCTAATACAGTGCCCCCCTATATCTAAATACAGTGCCCCTCCTATATCGATCTAATAGAGTGCCCCTCCTATATCTATCTAATACAGTGCCCCTCCTATATCTACAATTGCAGTGCCCCCCTCCTATATCGATTTAATGCAGTGCACACTCCTATATCATTAATACAGTTCCCCTCCTATATCTATCTAATACAGTGCCCCTCCTATATCTATCTACGAATCTGATATAAATATTTATTCAATTTTTACTACAGAGCTTTGTGGAATGAACAGCTACATCTGTGAGTTAATGTTAACTCATTAAATCATTATTACCTGGATGTATTCCACAAGGATCCGGATGTTACAAATATGTAATAACTAACAACTAAGCAACTGCTAGTGATTAATATCTGTAACACTTGGCAACCTACTCTAGTGTTCCCATATTCTCTGTGATACTTTATATTAATATATATCAACATTTCATTTTTTGGACTTATTCTTAAACACAGATAACTGTTTTGCATGTTATCAGACTCTATAGTTTAAACATAACTGTAAATATATTGGAGCCCAAACATAATTCAAGTTGGAGCTTATTATTGAATTGTAAAAACCTGCTAGAGACAATTGTTCATTAAGTCCATTATGGGCTGGAGTACCAAGTCTCCAAATCCAATTGGCTTTCTTCCTTAAGCTAGGTACACGTGATACAATAATTCGGGCAGACCGACCGACATTTCAGTCTATCAGTCAGTTGTGTTCGCCAACGACAAATCGGATGAACGAACGATCGAACAGGTCGGAGAATCACAAACGATCGTGCGGTCCTCTATGGACCACACGATCGGTCGTGCCTGTTGGACGCGGCTGTTTTTGCCACAACTGACAGTCCTTCTTCCTAGCCGGTTGGTTGAAAGCTTTGAACGGTCGATCAGGAGGAAGGATTGTACAATGTGTTCCTAGCTTTAGGAGTTTGCACTCCATATCCACACCGGCCATTGTCATTGGGATGTGGTCTATGGCCATCCATTTAAGTGTACTTGGATTCCCTAAAGTACCTTGCAACAGACAGTTTGCCAAACGTATAAAGTTTAGACTCTGACTGTTTGTATCTCCTTTAAAGGCAGTATAATACTTGCCACATGGGAATGTGATAGTTTATATTACATGTTTACTTTGACACAATAGCCTGTGCCTGATTGTATACCATTTTTCTGTATGTGGGAGGGTTAAGTCTCCCCCTGTTATCATCATTCTACATGTCTAGCATCAGCTAGTTAAAGTAGCCAGCTGTAGTCTCTTGCTTCTCTTTGATATTGTTCCTTAGTTCCATTCTTACCATGGTGTTGCGAAGATTCCAACCTCTTCGGTGAAGCTATTGTCCTTTGTCACCAAGTCCCAATGGGATTTGACACTGTCACATATCGTTTGACTATATGTAGAGCATTAAAGTCTGCATGGAATATGCACAGCATTTATGCTTTCTTTACATTTTTTTAAAGGTGATTCCAGTGAGAACTGGGCCAATGCCCTATTTTTCTGTTCATCTATAACTTTTCTAGTATAGCCACGCTAGAGAGAGAGAGAGAGAGAGAGAGAGAGGTTGTTGATACAATGCACTCACAGGACTTCTTCCAAATGTTTTATTCAATACAACATAGTACAGGCAACGTTTTGGTACCTTCCTAGGTCCCTTTTTCAAGCCTAATATATATATTCAAGCTTGTTCAATATTATTATCACTGAAGAGAATACCATCCTTTATTTTATCTATTTATTTATTTATTTTACAAAATTATTATTCAGGGTCGCCAATATTGACAGTAACTTTTTTGTTTCTTAGCTTCTATCTAACAATTTAATGGATTTGGGAGAAAGTTGTAACATTGAGATATTTAAAAGGTATTTTCTCATCTCGCTCCCAATTTTTAATGCTCAGCTTCTAGTGGTTTATAATTACCATGTGTACAGTATATTTCAGTGTGCTTTAAAATTCCATTTAAAAGTGACATGGAGCTTTCTTTCTAGGCTATCAACCATTAATTATACAGCTCTACTTAATGAACATTAATGGAATATGAACTTGGGGGAAAAAAGACAGCTCAGCTCAGCTCAGTGACATAGAAGGCAGCAAAGACGAGACACTCAATTTATGCACAAGACCTTGGAGGGAATGAACACAGAGAGGTTATATTATTCTAAAAATAGAACAATCTCTGACAGAGATAAAAAGATACATAACCAAGAAAAGACATGATAGGGATTTGAAGGTCAATCTCAACCAATTGCCTGTGTACTTAAATATTCTAATGATTTTGAATGTATATATACTTCAATGTAAAACGCCCCATAAACATTTTCCCTTTCTCCAAAGAAATCTAAAAATATAATGTAAAGTTGGTTCAATATTGAAATTAAACTTTCCCAATAAAATGGATCCCCTGTGATGTTGGTCGTAGAGTTGTCACCCAGGCGGTTGACTGGAATGTTGTGGAAACATTTGTGGGTGCTAGTGATTGGGCATGTTTTCCTGGCCTTGAACATTTATTTGAAAATACTTTAGTGAATAATGTGGATCACAATTTAAATTAAAGGGTATGTCCACCCTTAATTAACATTTTTAGTATATAATAGTAAATGCGCCCCCAACCCCGAACCGCTATAATAATTTTCTTAGAAAGTCCCCAGATAGTTACTTACCATGCTTCACTCCTTCGCCGCACTCCCTGGCCCTCTGCTTGCACGGAAATGCAAGCAGGGGAGTGGGACTGGCAGATGCATCTGTGATTGGCTGCGAGGCAGCCAATCACGGACGTGGCTGCCGGCTTCTCAGTGCGGCGAAGGAGCGAGGCATGGTAAGTAACAATCTAGGGACTTTCTAAGAAACTTATTATAGCAGTTGGGGTTGGGGGCACATTTACTATTATATACATAAAGGGATTTACGCTAGGGGGAGGGAGACCAAAGCAGGTTGGAGAGGGAGGGAGAGGGAGGGGGAGAAGTGCTGTACTGAGCATGACAAAATTCTCCCGGAGGGGAGACAGGAGGCAGAGTCCTATATGGACTCTGCTCTCCTCCTGGTGGGCAGTTTTTTGGACTTTGGGGGGGATTACTGGAGAACCACTTGGAGCAGGGATGTAAGGTAAGGATTTTATTGCACTACAGAGTGGAACCAGTAGTGGGGGGAATTATAGGTTTGAGGGTGGATATGCCCTTTAAAAAAGGTAACATAAATATGTGTAAGTGTAGATGTTACAGGTCCACTCTGAACACAAGGTGCATGGAAAAAAAGGAAAGACGCCTAGTATCCCATCTAGCACACGTGGTTATTCAATAACTGCAAGCGGACCCCCCATATTATCTATTGGGGAGTCAGTAATCCAAATTCTGCCAATATTGTTAGTGCAAAGTTTTTTAGAAAGAAAAATATCTCAGTAGTGCCCTCACATAAACAATACCATTCTACCAATAGTAAATCTCCACTATCACCAAGATTATAACACATGTTCAGATAAAAACAACAATAGATATCAATACTGAGATACACCGAATTATATATTTAAAAAGTCCAAACCATCCAATAATGGATGTAAATATATATGTATGTCGAATATATAGGGTGTCCTTGTGCTCCTAGTTATTCAGCAGTATATGTCCTATATGTGCACTTAGAGCAAGTCAATGTCTATAAAAATTGAAAAGTGACTGCTGCAATGCCTATAAATGACTTTGTTGGTGGTTGCTGTGCATACCTGTTTGGCCAGGTGGTCCCTTACCCCTCTGGAGGACTCCACAATCCCAGTCGGTCTAATGGTACATTTCTGGTCCCGAAAGCCCATCTAGGGCCTATTTTCCTCTCAAAAGACACTGGTGTCTCAGTCCAATGCGTTTCACCCCTGTGGGACTGGATACAAGAATTTTTCTAAAACTGCTTTTTTTAAGTCCATATATCTAGAGAAACTAAGGGACAGGCAAGACATGTTTCACGGCTGCACGGCCACTTCCTTAATTCTCATACACACGTGTGATAGCGTGGGCCATTATGCGATGCACAATGTGTATAATAATAAAATAGAGGTCACATGGAGTGCATGCAAACATAATTAAATGGGGTGTGGGCGGAGCCATGCACAGTGATTGGCAGGCATATTCTTAAGCTGTACTGAGTATGTGGCAGCTTCCAAAGAGGTTTGATGCTCTGCGTGCATTTTTTAAAAAACGTAAATGCTGCACATCAATTAAAAATCAGGATTACTACAGTATTGTCTAGATGAGGTGTAAAAAACAGTACTGTCCCAAACAATCCAGGACAGTTGGGGGGAATGCGGCTGGTTACATGTAGAAATGTAGAAATAAGGTGGTTATGTAGAATGTAAGCAATTTGAAACTAATGCTCTGTCTTGTTTGTATATGTAGTGCAGATGAGCAGAAACTTATTTTGAATATTATTTATTAACCATTTTCAGTATATTGTTTGCTATTCAATTTCATGTAAAATCACCATGTGGGGTGGACATGCCCTTTAATTATGTAGCAACTTTATTATTTGAAATTACTAATCTACAATGGCTGAAAGGCCTTAAGACAGGCTTTTTGGCAGTAGCCAAGCAGACTGTTCTATGGGGAGGAATGGACAAGTTGGAGACTGCTTACTTTGGGGGAAGAACAAAGGCCATAATTGGACAAAACTATTTTGTGATCTGGCACAATAGATAGCTGCACACAAAGTAGATTGGTCAATTATCAATTCTATCTGTAAAGGGCTTAAGTGCAAAAGATTACGGTTGGACCCGTACAACAACAGGCGAAGATTTTTCCTGGCCGTTCAATACTAGAGATGTCCGAACTTCGCAAAATCCGGTCTGCTCGAGGATCCGCGAATTTTCGTAAAAATTCGAAAATCCGCGAGCGGACCCGTTAAAATTAAAAATACCCTTGAAATAACGATATTTTTGTATTTTCGAAAATTTTCGAAATTACGAGTTTTCATGTATTTTCGAAAATATGTATTTCGAAAATACAAGTAATCCTCGTAATTTCGAAAATTTTCGAAAATACGTATGTATTTAATTAAGATATTTTTGAAAATTTTCGTGTTCGGATCCGCGAACCGGCCATCCCTATTCGCCACTAGCGAGCAGTTGGCCGGGACAAATATATACCTGCAATTTTTCCGCCCGACCCACTGATACACAGTAATATCGGTTAGTCACCAGAAATATTGTATGGTGTGTACCTAGCCTCAATGACAGACATGCTATTGTGCAAGTGACCAGTGACAGAACGAGTGCCCATGAACAGCTGTTCGGTTGCATGTTTGGTGGTCCAAGCTGGTGGATCAACAAACAATGCCTGTCTGAGCACCCATACATATACGATTATCACGCAAATTGATCAGCTGGCTCTTATAGTGATAAGACTTGGTAAAAAAGTAAAAAGACATTGAAAGAATAAGGAAGATAGAGAAAGAACAGGACTGGAGGCAAATATTACTAAAGCTGGGTACACACAGTAACGATAAAGCCCGATAACGTCGGATCCAACGGTATCGGGGCTTTATCGTTACGTGTGTACGTTCGTTTCCCGAACGAGCGCGCGGCCGCGAACGATCGGACGGCCGTACGCTCGTTCGGAAAGGCCGAAAATTTCCATCGGCCCGCTAGACTCCTATAGGAGTCTAGCGCGGCCGATGGAACACACAGTCCCTAGCGTTCTCCCTATATGCAGATCTTGAAAGATGGCAGACGATCTTGCAGATCTGTTGTCATCTTTCAGAAATCTGTACTGTGTGTACCTAGCTTTACAGTTGATCAAGAGCAATAGATCTCTCACTAAACATCTACATTCCTACCAAAAACAACCATCAACATTTTTTTTATAAAATGTGTTATTTTCAAAAGCAATAAATAACAATTAATACAGTGAAATGTAAATAATGGATTGTCAACCCAGAATGTACATCTTATTTACGCTATATTTTTTTTTCAATTTGCTTTGTTTTGTATTTTTTAGGTTTGAAATTTTAGTTTTCACCATGGCAGAGAATCATGTGCTGTCCCATGGAAGTTTCCTTGTTATTTTCCTTCTTTGTAAGAGAAGACATTTTCAATATGTGTAAAGGTATTAGAAATTCCAGAGCTGACAGAAATACTTCTTGATAGCTACTCCCTTGATGAGATGTTTGTTAAAAAAAAAAATCTATCTATCTATATATCATCTATGTTTGAGTGTGTGTACAGAATACATTAAATAATAATAATAAAAAAAAAAAAAAAAAAATATATATATATAGGTTGGATAAGCCCTTCCAGGTAAGTATCCAAATGGTTAGGTGCAAGGGAAATTGTGTGCTCCCTTTTATATAGACAATTCAAAGTAGTTAGATACAGCACTCACATAAAATAGTTCATTGGGTACAACTGACATCACAAAGACACAGTCAGGAGCCGCACCGCCGGAAGGTGTGGTTTTGTGTGGGGCGTTGTCGGAAGGGGTGTGGCTTTTTCATGAAGGGGTGTGTGCTTTATCTGGAAGGTGTGTGTTTTTTTTCCGGAAGGTGTGGCTTTTTCAGAAGGGTGTGTGTGGCTTTATCTGGAAGGTGTGTGTTTTTTTTCCGGAAAGGTGTGGCTTTGTCATGAAGGGGTGTGTGGCTTTATCTGGAAGGTGTGTGTTTTTTTCCGGAATGGGTGTGGTTTTGTCCGGAGTGTGGTAGCAGAATACCATTACTCCTGCATGGTATCTACGACCAGACATTCATGAATTAACGAACATTCAGCATAAATGTGCAACCATACATTTACAGCCGCGAACGTACATTATCAATAATGAGCAGTATCCCTACAAAACCGTGCATTTTAAAATATGGCCCTCTCTTTCTTGCTTGATAAAGGGGATGGACAACCCGAAATGTCATTTGTTTGGTCTAATAGCTGCAAACAACATTCCCAATTTGAGGGGTCAAAGTTAGATACCGAGTTATCACCGAGTTATCACCAAAAGATAAGAATAAGTGTCCTTTCATAAGACACAAAGGTCTCTCTTATAATTAAAAGCAGGCGATTTCTGGCCACCTTCCCAGACCTGCCTGCAGGATTTCAATCTAGAAGGGGTGTGAATTATGACCGACCCAGGTGGGGCTAACAGGACATAATGAAGTGTAAAGTTCCCCAGTCCAAAACACTGTATAAGTTTCACTGAAACTGAACACAAACCACTGTTCATGCCTTTAGCAGCTCAGTTATCATTCATAGCGTTGCTGCTTTGTTTCATGGTTGTTTCACTGCTAAATTTTCTTGCAACATTTCTTTGTTGATGTTGTAGTAGTTAGCATTTAGGGCTAGGCCACGCACTGCGTTTTCATGTGCGATCTGTTAAAAATCCACTTGGCTCTGGCCACACTAGGTGTGCTGGTGTCTGTTGCACTGCTGTCTATAGCGCAACATGAATAACTATAAAGTGTGTTGAGGCACAAGGCCAATAATTGGTATAGTTAGTACCAGTGAGCTCAGCTGCAGGTACCAGAATCAAACATATGTACTAAATCTTTTGAGTTTAGTACATATGATAGCGCACATTGCGTGGATTGCAGCACAATCGGATGGAAACAATCGCTTTTGTGTACGGTATTTTCTGCTCCAGTGTTGCTTCAACCTTACACAGCAGACAAATGTCCAATATTATGAAGTCAGCAGAACAAACAAATATGGTTTTAGAGAACCACAGTTTTGATCAACTGAATCAAACCCTCAATATGAAATTATTGTAGTAATATTTGGATTTAAAGTGCACCCAGTATCGCTTTAAATAGAGGAAAATCCATCTCTTGGAGGATTATTGGAAAACTGCACTTATAGTCTTTGAGTTTATTCATAGCTTTTGACATTTATTTTGTGAAATTCAGAAAATCAAGCTATTTCCATTGCTCGACTGCTCTGGTATACGCAATTTGAAACTGTGGGTCAATAAAAATCTCTTTCCCTGTCTGCCAGTATATTGGATGATAAACAATGGCAAATGCAGCACAGTTCTGGAAACTGATCAATAAAGTTCCAAGATAATGAAAAAAATTAAACACATAAATGACATCTCTCAAATAGAGAAAAACCTCGGTGTAGCAGACAAAAATCATTATTCATGTGGCTGGGACAAAAGAAATATATATCACCTGATGGAATGTGAGATAAGTATTCATTACTTATATTTTATGACTCATAATAAACTCAGCACATACATTATTTTAATGGCCTATAGCAAAAAAAAGAAAGAAGATAAAATAAAGTATAGGGAAAGATATAAATGCACAGCCGTATTGATCCATGGAAAAAAGATCTATTGATGAGGACAAAGACTGTGAGAGCTTAGATCATCTACTGTGCTTCTTACATGAGTGCTTACATATATCCCATTCACTAAACTAGAAATATGTCCAGTAAGACAGCTACCTGTTGCTTTAGAGAGTAAGAAAAAATTAAAATAACTGTTCTTTCAAATACCACATTTTCTACACAAGAACAGGCAGAAAGGTTGTACTTTATTCACTTACAGAAGTGTGGTTTACAGGTTTTTTTTGTTAGTTTTTTGATCAATTGGACAAATTCATTTGATTTGGCCTAAATCAATGAGTGTGTTTGCAGATTTTTCAATCACGTAATAACAATATTGTATATGGCGAAACAAAGAGACGGACGTTAGATTTTAGAATTTAACATGTGGTATGCATTTCATTTTATCTATTTGAGAATAAAAAATAAGGTCATATCCGTGATCCTCTTTCTGGTCTCCATCTCTCAGAAGATTTCAGGTAAAATCGACAGGAGATTAACAGTTGCAATGTGGTCAATTTTGATCTTTTTTCTATCTAAAAATCAACCCATGTATTGCCTCATGGGTCAATTTCTACTCCTTATTTTCAGCAGATTTCAAGCTGGAAAAAATGTGTAAATTTCCACCTGATTTCAAAATCAAAATTTTGATTCAAATGAAGCAATCGAAATTTGATTGTGGAAAAATGTACTTGTGTATGGCCTGCTTTCATTGAAAAGAAGTTAGCTGCACCATAACAATTTAATACATTTTGCAACAAACCATTACTTTTGTGTAACAATCCTATTCTAAGAAAGAATAAATAAAACAATGCACATTACTTGTGTAGCTAATAGGTTATTTTTACCCCAAAAGAGCATTTCAGAAATCCCACTGCGTATTTATGCACAATAACTCATTTAATGCAGTATTGGCACTTTAAAATTCTATTTATTGGTAATATATGCTATAAAAAATTCTCTGTTTGTTTTGTTTTTGTTTTATACTCTTAAGTAGAGATGGCCGAACTTTCGAGAGTTCGGTCCGTTTTTGAACTTGCGAACTATATGGAAAGTTCAAAAGTTCGAAAACGGACCCATTAAAGTCAATGGGAGTCAAATAGTTCGAAAAGTTCTAATGAAATACAATTATAATATCAATGGTAACTTAATGTAAATGGCTGAGGACCTGGGAAATGGTCTGGGGAACATGTTCCAATATCCAGGACATTCGAAAAATCAATTTTACTCTCACTCGCGCAATTTTCAAGCTCGTTCGCGTCTAGGTACCATGTACATTTTACTCGCGATTCGATGCTCGCGCTTGTGCCTAGATACCATGGACATTTTGCTTGCAGATTCGATGCTCGGGTATAGGTTTTAATGGACACTTTACTTGCGGATTCGATGCTCGCGTTCGCGCCTATATACCATGGACATTTTACTCGCGGATTCGATGCTCCGTATAGGTTTTAATGGACACTTTACTCGTGGATTCGATGCTCGTGTAGGTATAATAGGCATTTTACTTGCACATTCGAACGGTCGAGCATTCGATATTTATCAAAAGTCCGAAATATCGAAAACCAGGTCCGGGATCGTTTGAGAAGTCCGAATTTGTTCGATTTCGAATAGTTCGGCTCGAGTCCATCTCTACATAAGTGCATTTTAACTGCTGGCTCAATTCATAGCTGCACACCTCTACTCAAATGGAGAACTAGAGAAACAGTCAGTTTTGACTTATACTATGTCAGTCATTTTGTGGTCCTTTTAACGATTTTGACATTCAAGGACACTCAATGCTAATCCATAATGATAATAAATTAACATATTAATATAGGGAAAATAGGGTTTATTGTGTATCTGGTGGGTCATAGCTCTTACTACTGCACAGTAGATTTCTTTAGTGTTCTATGTGCACGTGCAAAGACCAATTAAGAAAGAAGACTATAAAGCATAGGAAAATGTTTGTAGCTGTATTGGTCCAGCAGTTCTTTTATTAAGACTATAAAATAGGTTTGAGTTTTAATTCTAGTAATTTATCATAACAGCCAATTAAATATTAAATTGAATGTTAACTATCCCCAGCCTAGTAGTTCTGTTCTGTTCTCATTAACCAGGACTCTGATTTGTCTAAATAAACTACAGTAGTGAAAAGCAAATAATTCCAAAAGCAATTCTGCCTTTAATTCCGCGTGTAACAAGATTTCCATCTTCAGTTTCATTATAGAGCCTGATACAATAGCAACAAAGAGCATCTAACTCAATTTTCATGAAGAGTAATCACAGCCCGGAGAAACAAGTTATACTGTACCATGGAACTCCTAGTCATTTCACTGATGCTTGGGATATAAAGCTTTAAAATATTTTTATTTATAGCTTAATGGGAACCAACAGCAATAGGCCAAAGCTGAATGCAGTTGTTACATAACTGCAAATTGCAATGTACATCTATCAACCGTGAAAATGTGCACATTATGCTTTCAAAGGAACGCTAGATACATTTGCTTTAGAATGACTCCATTTCAGTCAATCCACAACATTATGTTATCATGCTTAACCTTTTAATCGGTCTTAATCTTTTAGATTTATAAACAATTTTTTTTCAGTGAACATACTTTATTTTGCATTGGGCTTTGGTCTGTGGATGGCAATGGTACAATGCGTTTTGTACGATGCATGCGGGGTGGGTTGAGCATTTTGCAAACCCTTCTGCCATAGAATCAATAGGGCACTCTAATAACAGATTGCAGCAAAGGTTCTGACGGGTTGTTTTGTCTCAGGTGGCTTCTCCCTTGGAATGTCCCTGGAATGCAGGAAGATACACCATTTCACTAGAAGCTGCTATCAATTATTAATGATACAGTTAAAGAAGAAGTAATCTGAAACATTAAATTTTGGATATGATAAGGCCGTAACTTAATAAATATTCATTACTTACCTTTTCCATTGAGGTAATGAAGTAAGCGACAGGTTCCACTCTCCCTCAGACAGTGGTTCTCAACCATTAAGCATACACAAATTAGCTTCCCTTTAGTTCTTCTGCACTAGGCCCAATGCTGGAAGGGGGCAGAACCCCAGTAACATTACTTCTCGCCCTCTGAAGCACAAAGAAGCCAAACATGAATATAGTAACCAATAGTGCCGCCATAGAGATCTATTGTACAGGAATGCAGAGTTTTGGGTTATGAGCTAGAAAATACTTTTTTCAATAAATCTTTTTTTGGGAAAATACTTTTTTCAATAAGTTTTATTGTGTGTTGTGTAGTACACATCAGCACCCCATAAACGGAAAGATAAAGCAAGCACTGTTGCATCATTTTTTCTGCAGTATGCTTTTAGCTTTACTGGGATTTAGTTTGTTAAAAGATTTTATTTATTGAGTTATTGATTTTTCCTTAATCTTGTATTAGCGTTAAAGAAGAATACTACTGAAAGCTGGGGTTTTTTGAACAACATAGAATCTAATAAAGCCAAGTCTGACAGATTTAACAAAGGAGAAGAAAGACATTTGTTGTAATGAAAGTAAAGAATCAAGAAATAAAGAAAGAAACACATTTTATAGAGCTATGTACAGAGAGCTGCAACAGCTTTTTCCATCTTAAAGGAGAACTAAAGTCCCAAGACAACATTGTCCCAATAGAGAGAGCACATTCACAAACGAACAACAAGCTGTGTCTCATGTCTCCCTTTGCTGTGGATGCTGTGATTTATGAAAATAACCTGTGTGTACTAAGGGTCAGCTCCATAATTCACCTTATCTGGAACACCCATCTAAGTGTCCCCGGACACTTCACAGGAAACTGCAGTCTTGCTTCCTGGAAGCTGACAGCCAATCATGTTACAGCTCAGAGTTCCCTCCCTCTGACACAGAACACAGATACCAGTGCAGTGTTTGTGTAAACACATTAGAAATGCTCCTGTCCCTAACAATGAAATTACTATGCTTTACATACAAAAAGAAAAGTATCTTGCAGTGTATGTCTTTGCTAGCATGATGAAAGAAACAGAACATTAACATTTCAGCAAAAAATAAAAGTAATATGGGGAATCGAACCAGCAACTCTCTATTCTGTGTCTTTCTAATAAGAAGAAAGCTTTCTACCACTAGGCACAAAGGCTAATAAGTAATGGCCTAGTCATGTAGAGTCTTTATCTTTTGCTAGACACATAATAAAAACAAAAAAGGGAACATGGGGAATGAACCTGGTCCCAATAATCTGATATTTTTCCTAACCCAGCACTTTAGCAGAGCACGCCACAGTGAACTTCAATCAATAGAAGTAAATGTCAGTAAAATCAGTTCACTGTTTTGTATGCTACTGGAAGACTGTCGCAATTCACACTGGTTGGTAAATAAATAACAGAGCTGCTATATATAAGTTGTACATATGTAGAAACTTCATATTTTTCTAGAAACATGGAAACAAACAAACAAAAAAGCACTAAACTCAGGCAGTAGACCATGTTATATTGTTTCATAAGTAAGATAGGGGATTATTTGAACTTGCGACTTCTTGGTCTGATTGTTTCTAAACACACAGCCATTTACATGGTGCGCACACCAGCAAATCAACTGTGATTCCAGGTACATTAGAGGCTTTATCTTTCACTAGAAAGAGATGCTAAAACGCTGCACATAGAGACAGTGAATGCGGGGTCAGGGGGCGTGGCTCTTTGAAGCCAACATGGGCTTGAGTTGTACTGGCAACAAGATGGAAGCCTCCTTTGTTACAGAATCTATTACTCATATCTACTAAATGCAAATAACTAGAGAAGAATCTTTCAACGTGTAGGTGTTCTGGGGAGAAAAACTTTCACATTAGGATCTGAAAAACTAAAGTTTAGTTCTCTCTTAAAGTCATGTAACCTATGTACCAGGGCACCGTGACTTTAAGACATAACTTACGCAGTTGTGGCGGCATACAACACCAAACCGTCCACCGCAAGGGTATGTAACAAGTAAATGATGGCTCTTTAGATGGAATCTTTAACACAGCAGATAGCTGGTATAAATATTCAGAATTGGTAAACCCCATTCGCTATGCCTGGGAGCAACTATACACGGCACGGTTATCATCCGAAATGGCCATTCTACACATCGTGCGTTCGCACGTGAACGACCTTAAGTTTACAAACACTCACACCATATCTTCATTCTTTATTCTATGCAGGGACCAATAAGTCTTGAGGGACCAAGATAATTTCTAAATAATGGTCAGAGCCCCAACTACCATAAGGCTGAGTGAGGCATTTGTCCAGGCAGGAAGTTGGAACCAATCAATGCTCCTATAGCACAACATAAAGGGCATCTATACCGAAAAAAGGGTTATTTTAAATTGACCATAATTGGAAACTATAATTCTCCCAACCACCACTTTATAATTTTTTGTTGATCTACCACCCCTATTTTTTAGATATGCAATCTAAAACTTCATAATTCAGCGCAACAAGTTCCCTTCTCTCAAAACTATCTCTGTGAGTAGTTACTGTAGCTGGAAGGGACAGAGTTTTGACAGTTGGAATGCTGTAGCTGTGTGCAGCTTGTCAGTTGGTTGTGGGGGAAAGTCAGGACGGATGGAAGAGGAGTGTGAAAAGAGGTACGGGGTGATACTGCTCTAAACAAAATGTGTGCTGGATTGGAGGCATGCAGCAACACCACAAACATCAGAGTAAGTGCACGTTCAATTATAAATAAAAGAGGCCAAGTAATTTTATCAGTATAGTGTCCCTATAATTCCTTGCTGCCTGTTGGTCCTCTGATCCTCCTCTCGTGTGTCAACATAAGATTAACAGTCCAGCAGCAGCCAATAGTGAGAGAGGGAGGGGCTGGGTGGCAGAGCAGGTTGAGCAGCTGCAGCAAAGTGGGTGAATCTTCTCAGTGTCTTTGCTTTGTTTTTGCCTAGTATTGTGACAGTGAAACTTTTGTTTTTGTGTGTGTCAATGAGTTTAAGGACCTTTGGGGTGGGGTGCTGGGACTACTGGGTGCACAGGCTATAAATAAGTTATTTTGATATGAGCAACAAAACCTGAAAGGAGCAATATGGTAGCAGCAACACAACTGTTAGAGAAAGGATGTAATATCTGTTTCTAGTTATTTACATTATTGCTATATGACTGTTTGAGGAACTGTTAAATACCTATGTGATGAGAAGTCAAATTTGTTACATTTTTAGCCATGCCCATCAACAAACCACAGCTACCGACAAAAGTCACACACAAACGATCATGATGGCATCAAAACCCTAGAAGTGCTCCTCATCAATGTCATTTAACAGGAATCCTGATGGAATCATGGACAGATTTATAGGGTGTGTGGCTCTTTGAAATTGTAGCAAGTGACCATGTTACAGTGTTATATCTTGCACAGTAGGAGGGACCATTTGTTTTAAACCACAAGGTCACACTGCAAAGCACCGGAATCGCACACGCAATTGCACGAAATTGTGATGCGCACAGCAATTGCCCCATTTCCATTATGGAAACGCATGCGATTGCTGAAAAAATGGTAATCGCATTCCCTTCCAAAATGGAAACGGATGCACAATTGCATGCTGCATTGGAAATTTGCATTCTTGTCGATTTCCATTATGTAAATATCAGTCGGTCCAATGGAGCATTTCCTTTATTGTCTCCTTTTATCACTGTATAGGAAGACAATATTATCACCTACCAAATTAATATTCATGACCTTGGTGAGAAATCAGAGGGGAACCCAGCCAGCCATAAATAAACCCAGAACGTATATAACTGTAACCAATAATCCTATTACTGTAATAATGACACTGACCTAGAACTTTTGGGTAGACGGTCGCCACGGCTTTTATTAAAAATTAATTTCCATATGCCTCATTTAACATATGTTCCATAGCATATTAATCCCACTGTACACCCTTGCAACTCATAACCTCCTGTTGTTAACCATTTCGCCTAGATCTCCTCTTGAATGCCAACCTCTGTGTTACCAGAGGGCATGTAACAGCTCCATAAATCTCCAGCAAAGCAGTGACTCCAACAATTAAACACACAACAAAATATACAATAAAAACAGGGAGGGAGGGAGGGATGAGCTGTTACCTGGTCACTGGCAACCATAAAATGGCGACACATCTCGCGAGATTTCCCCTGCAAGGTGCGGCGGATCGCCGGCAACAAGAGGAAGGCGCTGCCTGATCTACAGCGTGTTCCCTCCAAGGTCAGGCGCTCCATTCCTTATTACAGGGGGTAAACAACCTGTCTTTTTGTCACACTGGTGCTTCTTAATTTTAGTGGAAATTTAACAGCAGTTGCATTGGGCTGCAAGAAGACACTGCAGAGGGGTTAAACTTTTGCAATGTAGTATCAGATATGTTGGTATTGCTTGCATGGAGCGTTGTGGAAGGGAATAGTGCTGGTGTGGAAGGAGAGTGCTGCGCTCCCTTTAACATCTGCACTCACCTAATATATTCTGCTAAAAAAACTAAAGTACTTGACATCACACAGGTGTACCTCTGGCAAGTGATTCAACATGTTTCAGTTTCTTAAGTATTGTAGGCTAGCCACACTTGGCTAGACCGACTGCACAGTAGTGCAAACATGTACTACTTGCTTAGATACTGTAGTTGTGTATTTTTACTCAAAATAAAATAAACATTATCAGGGTTATTCAATAAAAGTTCTTATGTCATAAAATGGTGCTAATTTGTGCCCCAACCAATCAGATGTTAACTTTTATTTATCTTGATGTATGAGCGTGAAATATTCAAAATACAACATTCATACTTATTGACACTGGTGTGACATTTAATATTCATGACCATCTCTGTGTATCCTATGTTGTGACTTCTATACAGTATATATTACAATCCAATCCAGTACAGAATTCAGAGTCTAATATGTAACATATATACTTGAATACAAGTTGATTCGAGTATAGTAAGTCGAGGTACCTATTTTTACCTGAAAAATTAGTAAAAAAATATTGACTTGAGTCGAGGGTAGAAAGTATGACCACTACTGGCTTCTGATTTTGTATTTTTGAGCCTTAAGATATTGGCAGCAGAATTCCCATTCAGCAGTCCCATACAGTAATAGCCAAATCCAGATGGCTATTACTGTATGGGACTATTGATGGGAGTTCTGCTGTTCATTTAAAGGCAACTAAAGCCTCAAAACAATACAGAATCAGAAAGCAATCTTTTCAACAATAGATACCATCCTCCTGATTCTGTATTGTTTTGAGGCATTAGTTGCCCTTTAAATGGACAGTAATCCTATACAGTAACCCCCAATTCCTTGGCACTCCAAAATGTTTGGAGACTACAACTGCCTGCATGCGGTTGCGGGAGTTGTAGTTTTCAAATTCTGCAGTGGCAAGCACCCAGGCCAAAACTTTACCCATTAATGGCAGAAGAGAATCTGTATCATATGCATAACAAAGCTTTGTGTAAAATGTTCTTGTCTTGCAGATATGAACCTTTACTTCACTATATGATGGAGCTGTAAATCCACTGAGTACATTAACTTTCTAAATATGAGTAGGGAGCTGTATGCTGTGTTGCCACTTAAAAAATACTGATGATCATTCATTGTTCCATCCTCTGATTATATTACCAGTGAGCACAACATTGTTGTTAAGGAATTGATCTCTTTAGCAATAATAGGGGCAATGAGGCATAGAAGCTTAATGATATTGCAATTTCCAGGAGTTCATGTTTATTCTCTAGGGCTGTCACTGAAATTCAGGAACCTTATTGGAAATGCGTTTTCTTTCTGTGATTGTCTCAGACTTCTACTTCTACTTGTTACTGTAATATCACTGGGTGTCTATTGGGGATAGCCTGTCATAAAAAGTCATTATCATATATACTGGATGTTTATCAAAGTGTGTACATATCCATTTGAAGGCAAGAAACAGGACTTCAAACATATGAAAATAACAGGGCAAGTGGACCAATATGCCATTCTAACTACACTTGTAGTAATGATTTCCCCATCCACTAGACTTAATTGTTAAATTAAAGCTCACTGGGGAAAACAAACTTCATCAGCCATCCTCCAACTTCAATAGCAATTTCTCTAACCATTAGCCATCCTCTAACTTTATCAGCCATCCTCTAACGTCCATAGCCATCCTCTAACTTCAGAAAACTAGACAATGTTTACTGAGAGTTTCACAATGTTCTAAAGGTTTCTAATCTACAATAGGGCACATCTATATATAAGGGATAATTTGCCCTTGAATATTACGCCCCAAGGAGTTCCTTGATCATATAAAAGCATTTCTAAATGTATAATAAAAAAACTTTTAAAAAGAATCAAGGATACTTTTATTTTTACTTTTCACACAAGGCTTCCTTCCATGCTAGGTTTTAATATGGTGATTTTTTGTTTGTTTCCAAAAATCTGGGTGATGTCTATTGTAGTACAGATTTCTATTTATAATTTCTATTTAACTGGAATGGAAATGGAGAATTTATTATGGTCTCTGCATGTTGCATTACATTATAGTGAATTCACCTAGCCCCGTTTTAAGCCAATTGTCCCAAAAGCAACACATTTCTAGAACACATATTTTTTAAAAAGGGTTAGTTTCACTCTTAAAGTGAACATTGGCTTTTAAGCTATGTCTTACCTCTCGTTCTTCACTTAATGTACCAGAAAAGAGGTTGAATTACGTTGCCAAAGAATTATTCCTAAAACTGCCATTTTATTGAGACATTTTTTTTGAGAATATTTTTTTTAAATATGTTCAAGGGAGCGTGCATGCGCAAGAGAAGCCAGCGCTGGAACGATCCGCTTAAGCTCTGTTTTACTTTTACTGAAGAATGGGAGGTTAGACATAACAACATAGCTCATTACTTCCTGTTCTTCAGTTAAATAGTAAAAGGGAATGTAAAAAAATCAGTGGACATACCCTTTAATGGGACAGGGACTGATTTAACATTTATCTAACACATTTAGTGTATAATCAAGTCCTTATATATCCTCCTTAAATCCAGCTGTTTACATTAAATTCATTCCTCTTAGTGCAAGATTGTTCTAATGTTTGTCAAGTCACGCAAAAAATTAAATACATTTCCCTTTTCACTGCATTGTGCACAGAAAATATTATCTTAATTGGCTGACATATTGATCATAGAGAAAGCTATTGTCTTACTAATTGCAATTCTATACTTCCTCACTGTAGAGAAATAAAGGGAAAATCTGTTAACAATATTACTATTGTATAAGCATTAATAAGGGCATGTCCACCCTTTATAAAAACTTCCATATAATATAGTCCATGCTCCCCCAGCCCCAACTGCTATAATCATATTTTCAGAAAGTCCCCCGATAGTTCTTACCTTACCTCTTTCCTTCGCCGCACTGCCCCGCCTCTGCTTACACGGAACTGCAAGCAGGGGGTGGGACCGGCAGCCGTGTCTGTGATTGACTGAGAGGCAGCCATCACAGGATGTGTGCTGCCAGCTGCTCAGAACGGCGAAGAGAGAGGTAGTAAGTAACTATCGAGGCACTTTCTGAGAAATATGATTATAGTGGTGGGGCTGGGGAAGCATGGACTATAATATGAAAAGATTTTTTACACTTGGGGGAAGGGTACCAAAACAGGTGGGAGAGTGAGGGAGAGGGAGGGGGAGAAGGCTGCACTGCGCGCATGCAAACTTCTCCCGGAGTAATAGCAGGAGCAGAGTCCATATGGACTCTGCTATCCTCCGGGTGGGCACTTTTTTGGACTTTGGTGGTGGGGGGGGGGGATTGCTGGAGACCATTTGGAACTGGGATTTAAGGTAGGATATTTCTACACTACAGAGTGGGGCCAGTTGTGCGAGGGGATTATAGTTTTGGGGGTGGACATGCCCTTTAATATTGTTTGCCCACAGTTTTCCAGAAGTCATATCCAGTATGATTACCTTTCTAGTGACCTACCCATACAGGAGTATGCCTGCTGTAGGTCATTATACTGTTTCACAATTGGATTCTAGGATTTAAAGGTATCTATACACTAAATTTATAAAGGGAACCTAAACAGATATTATGTACTTTGTTAATACATGAAATCTGTATCTATCACAGGTAGGTGAGAATGATTATAGAAACAGTGACACCAGGGTAACAGTGCAACACTTAGCTACCCGGCGCTCCACTTACTGCGACTTACCTGCTGTCAGGCGTACTGTCCCAACAGTGCACATGTTGCTGAGAAGGAGCCATGAGTGCAGTGCTGGTAGGTAAGTGTTGCACTGTTATCTGGGTGTTCTATATTTACAGGTTGATTGAATAAGCGTTCTCACCTCCATGTGAATAATTTTGTACTTTAAAAATACAGTTTAGTGTCCCTTTAACTATTTTGCAGTTTAATTAAGAATATGGTAAAGAGTTATGTCTTGCCTTCCGTTCTTCAATTAATCAGCCAGGAGAACAGAAGGAACACCAGAGAACTTACCCTCTATCCCGCTCCTCTGACGGTTCCGATGTTCCCTTGCACTGTATGCGCATGTAGAGTTTGCTCCTGTGAAAGCTTTCTTCTTTCTTCACCCAAGCATTGCAGATATCACTACCCGGTTAGTTGCATTTACGTAAATGTATGACGTAGATTTTGTAACTAAAAAGGCTTCCATGTTGTTGCAACTAATTCAACAGCTTTGTGAGCATGGGCACCACCTGACCACACCTCATGATACCAGTATTCATTGTCTGTATCACAGAGTATTTCAATACTGATGTCTCCACATCAATATGATAAACCCCTGAAAAGATTTCAGTCTTTGTAGTTACCCTGCAGCCTACAAGACTTGGCTGCAGACTAGATGGACATATGTCTCTTATTCAACCTCAATTACAATGTTACTATGTTCCTTCCTGCAACCTTTGACGGCGGTTGGAAGTTTGAACATTTTTCAAATATTCGCCAGTTTCTTTTGGCTGGTGGTGTTTGGTTCCATGTTTTCTTGGCTTTCTTGAGCTGGCGTGATCTTCTTATAATCCCCAATTGTTCGGGTCTCTGACTCCGTTTCTGTCTAATCTCCTAATATACTGTTGTTACTAGTTTACTTCAGTAAAAGTTGGGAAGTTCAGAAACTAACCCTTTATATCAACGAGAGGAAATTTTTTGGATAAATAACAGATAAAATAACAATGGTAACTATACTGTAAATGGCTGTGGCACCTGGAGAATGGTCTGGGGAACTTGCATTTATCACGAAGTGCACACTTCCCCCCCACGATCAGGCAATTGTCGGGTTTCCGCATGCTTCATTAAAGGGTTACGGCCAATTCGAGGGTTCTGAATGATACTTTTGATGGGTTACATTTTCCAGGATGACCTAAATCGACCGGTACATTCGAGGGCTACTGAAAGCGAACACATTAATTACAACTACATCGAGGATTTACCACAATTGACGCGATACATTCGAGGATACGCATACATTTGAAGGGTTCCCGAAATGAACATACATTCAAGGGTTACTGAAAATCAACTGTTAAATAAGTTAGGCCCGAATTCGGGTTCGGGTCCATCACTCATTGTTACTTTCTGCTACCCTCAATAATTTGCCTGGCTTGTTCAGTGCCCGTTCTACTATCTTGCACGGTTCTTTTAAGTATCCTCACACTTATCACGATACCTTGCTCTCTAATTCCTGGGGCAACCGTGCCTGGTAGAGCGAGCTTATAATAGCTCATTAATCTCCTTGAAGTTCTTAATGTACCTATCCTCTATGTGTTAGCTCTGTTTGATAAGTGGACTAATGCTCTGCTGTTAGAAATAATATTACAATAAATATTTAATTACCTGCATTGTTTTGGAGAAAAAGTTAGCAAGGGAAGGAGGAGATTTTAAATATGTATGGGGAGGGTATTTTGACTACACTGGGTAGATCAAGGGGTAAGCAATCAGGGGGCTAAAAGGATAATGGAGGAAGGAGAGGGGAGGTAGGAGCATAGATGAAAGGGAGGCATTAAACAAAGTGTGTAAAATAAATTTATGATAATCTAAAATGTATGTCTACAAATGCTAGAAGTCTGGATTGAATAACTGTAAGAACTATAAGCTAATACTTTAAATTTGATGTGACGCTATAGCAGAAACATTGCTAATGATTTGTATGATTGGGCAGTAGTGATGGCAATACTTCTGAAAGGAAGAGGGTGTGCATGTATGTATGTACGTACGTATGTATGTACAAACCAAATATAAAACAATGGAAATTTGGGGTAAAAACAATAATGCTGAAACAATATGGGTCAAGCTGTGCATGGAATATCAAAAAGGTTGGTAAATTAATTGTAGGTGTCTGGTAGAAGCCACCAAATGCCAGGAGAGGAGCCATAGGCAGTTGGCGAAAGCTGCAGTATAGGGCTTGTTTTGGTCATGGGTGGTTTCAATTAGATTGGAGTTGGGAAACATTTCCTTTCACAGAATGTAGAAGCCCTACTAGCGGATGCTATGTTGAATCTGGTGTATCTAAACTCCAAGCTCATTATAATAAGGGCAATCATCATAGGAATTATGATCAGATGTATTGTCCCCCCCACACTAAAAGTTAACCCAGTACTGGCCCCACTGTGTTACCTTAAATTATTTTAAAAAAAAAGGTTACTTTTAGGGTGGACATGCCCTTTAAGTATATAAAAAGTAAAAAGATAAGGACAGAGAGGAGTCTATATTATAGAGGAGTCTTTATAGCAGGGACTGTAATAATATGATGTTATAATAAAGCTGTGTTGTACTGTGTGCACAGCACATTCAATCCGGATCAGGCCAGCCCAGCCTAAGACACAGACTCCAGTAAGTCTACTCAATAATGTTAATAAATGAAAATGATATGACACTTTTACGAGATAGATAGACGATAGATGGAAATACAAATAGACTAGATAGATAGATAGATAGATAGATAGATAGATCGATAGATAGATAGATAGATAGATCATAGATAGTATAGACAGGGAGATGGAAATACGATAGATAGATAGATAGATGATAGTATAAGATAGATAGATATATAGATAATAGAATGATGGACAGGATAAATAAACACGACAGAAAAATAGACATCGATAGATAGATAACAACATATAGAATAATATATAGATAGATAGATAGATAGATAGATAGATAGATAGATAGATAGCTAAGACATATAGATAGATAGATAGATAGATAGATAGACAGATAGATCTAGATGACGACAGACAGACAGACAGACAACAGACAGACACAGACAGACATATAGATAGATAGAAGATAGATAGACAGACAGACAGACAGACAGATACTATAGATAGATAGATAGATAGTAGATAGATAGATAGATAGATAGATGATGATGAAGATAGATAGATAGATAGATAGATAACAGATGACATATAGGATAGATAGATAGATAGATAGATAATAGACAGACATATGATAGATAGATAGACCGACATATAGTATAGAGGATATAGTAGATAGACAGACATATAGATAGATAGATAATAGACAGACATGATAGATACGATAGATCAGACAGACACTATAGATAGATAGATAGATAGATAGATAGATAGATAGTATATATGCAATGATAGATAGATAGATAGATAGATAGACAACAGACATATAGGTTATTTTATGGCAATATAGCCAAGGTAGTCGTTCAGGGGGAGAAAGGGAGTTAGGAGTTATTTTACAGAGATATATCGAACATAGATAGATAGATAGATAGATGATAGATAGACAGGGAGATGGAAATACAGATAGATAGATAGATGATAGATAGATAGATGATGATAGATAGATGATAGATGGACCGAGATAAAACAGACAGAAAAATAGACATCGATAGATAGATAGACAGACAGATAGAGATATTAGATAGATAGATAGATAGATAGATGATAGAATAGACAGACATAGATAGATAGCTAATAGATAGATGATAGATATCATAATGATGAGACAGATAGATATTACGTAGATATCTATATAGATAGATAGACAGACAAACCAGACAGACAGACAGACAAGATGATAGATAGATAGATAGATAGATAGATAGATGATAGATAGATAGATAGATAGATAGATAGATAGATAGATGATAGTAGACATAGATGATAGAGATAGAATAGTTTGTAGATAGATAGTAGATGGGATAGTAGACAGACATATAGATAGATAGATGACAGACATATAGATAGATAGATAGATATGATAGAATAGATAGTAGATAGTGATATAGATAGTAGATGATAGACAGATAGATAGATAGATAGATAGACAGACATAAATAGATAGATAGATAGACAGACATATAGATAGATAGATAGACAGACTAGATAGATAGATAGATAGATAGAGATGATAGATAGATAGATAGATAGATAGATAGAAGACAGACATATAGGTTATTTTTATGGCAATTATAGCCAAGGTAGTCGTGTCAGGGGGAGAAGGGACTTATGGTGGGTGGTGTGTGGGAGCCCACTGATTTCTAGTTCAAACCCCTGGATCATTGTAAAAAATATTTAATGGGCCATTTAATCAAATCTCTAGCGCGTTGTGTATAATTTAGGTAATTTTATAGGACCTCCGTGGACGTACTTTAAGAAGAAAGAAGTTTCATCTTCAGGTTAGGAAAGTTTTTTTTACAGTAAGAAAGGTGAACAATAATCAGCAGAGGTGTAATGGCAAGTTCATTGAATACCTTAAAGGGGGGCTGGATATGTTTTTAAAACAAAAAAATATTGATAATTAGTTGTATTAATACTAATTCTGGTTGATCCAGGACTCCTTTCTTTTTTTGGGGGGGGATATTTTTTTTTTTTGCCTCCCTCTGGATTAACAGTTAGGTAGGGCTAATTAGTAGGCTATAGAGGTTGAGACTAAATAATCTATGTCTTTATTTAACCTTCATACTATGTTACCATGTAGTGACAGTAATATAAATATAACACAGAGCAACAATTGCTGAAGCCCAAATATCTATGGAATGTGTGATAACTCCTAATCTAATACAGCCAGATACTACCAATCCAAAGGACCCATATCTGTAATTTAAGAGAAGAAAATAGTTTGCATAAAACTTTCAGCTCTATTTAATCTAAACTTTCTCTCTGTAAGACACGGTAAATGCAATAAAAAGAAAATCAAATGTCACATGAAAGCTCCCTCTGGTGAACACATTACTTTTTTCTAATACCTGTCATTAAAATCCAAATGATCAATACATAAAATGCTTGATACTTTCTTCCATGTCTTTAATTAACAGTAGGTAACCTTTTTGCAATATATAAGGTCCATGTGCCATAAACTCAAGGAATGCTTATTTTATTCTACCAATCTACTGTTTTACAGATCTGATCATTTCATGATTAGTATGTTTCATTCATACAGTTTTAGCTAGGAAAGTGCAAAAGATAATATAAGAGGTTGTGAATTTGTGAGTGATAACTTCAATAACGTGATTTTGCCACCTATTATTATTCTCTTTAAGGTCATTTTAAGAACATGGGTTGAAAAGCTATCAAAGAGTATTGTTTGCTAAAAGTTAATCACAAGAAAAACGTGGGTGCTTTAATGGGGCAGAGAATAAATCTAAGCTACCTAAGGTATTTTTCTTATAATGAAATAGTTTGAATAATTTATCATTATATGAACATGGAATGAGTAAATACCTGCAGGCATCACATAAGTTAATAATGGAAACTCCAGGTTTACTGACTTGCATTGGAAGCATATTTATTGGTGTGTTAATTCTTTTAATATACATCCCATCTCCAAGAAAGAGAACATATTTAAGTCTCCCGCTGTTCTCTTAGAGCTCTGTCACGCACAATTTTTTTTCCTGTAAAAGAGGGGGAAGTTTACTCCACTGGAACTGCCACAAACCAATATTTCATAGTGGATGATAATGTAGATGATGGTTCTTAAAGCTGTGTCTGGGCTACATTTGTTTCAGCACCGCTGGCCTCTATTACTATTTCTTCAGAAGAGCAAAAGTTGTTTCACAAACTTTTCTTTCGCACAAATATTTTCCACACATATATTCAAAATCATTGGAGGCATTTAAAGGAGAACTAAAGGCTAACTATAAATAAGCAAGGATGGATTCTAAAAGACTTTACTAGCAGCACTATGAGGAAATATCTGCAGGTTTATGGTAATTCTGATTTTAAAGCCTTTATGCCTGTAATAACTGTTTTTTTAAGGGAGGGAGAGAGAGGATGTAGAGAATTCCAGTAGCATGTTACATACATGTATCTGGGTCCAGACCTAAAGCTAGAGAACTGCAGAATCAAACTATCACCCCATGCCTTGATTGTGAAGAGGAAACTGCTTTCTGGTAAATAGCAACTCTTTCAATTTGTGTAGGGTGTTTCTATTTTAGCTTTAAGGGTTAATGAGATGGAAAATAGCGTGTATCTACAAAAACGAAACTTACAGTATACTGGGTGTTTTGGGTTAATGTTCTTTCCTGCAACAGGAAACAAAAAGTCAGGCACTGTACACGGCATGATTCATTCTGAAAAAAGATCCACATGATTGTTTATTCTGTAGCCGAAGGCACATTCTCCTTTATTTTATTTTTATTGACATTTTTAGAATTGGTTTACTGCTGTAGCACCATCAGTTCGAAACATTCAATAGCTACTATTGTCACCCAATGAACATCAGGCAATACACAATATTTAAATTCGAGGTGATCTGATAACGTGTCAGTTCAAAGTCATCCTGCAGAATACATTATATTTTGGTCTTTGCTGAATATCTAGAGCGGGATATTTGTTGATCTTTGCAATGCGTTCTGTGACTGTGCCTCTAGCAGTCGCGGAGTTTTAAATGTGTTTATATGTCTACTGACTAGAGTATTTTTTTGGTCCAACTATAATATTTTTTCTACAGTTGGTATTTGTTTGTTGCAGAACTAGTTTGGTCAGGGCTAGGCTGTCCATTGGCAATGTAAAAGATTATCTTGTGTTGATTAACAACATTTGCAATCTGTTAAAGGGAGACTCGTATTATTTTATTCCTTGTTGGATTCAGGATTTAACTGGAGTATTTGTAAGGCTGGGTACACGCGGACAGATTTTTTGGCCCAATCGACTGACCTTCGGTTGTATCGGTCAATTGGCGAAAAATCTGTGCCGTTTTCGGCCCCGCCGTGACCCATGTCGATCGTTATCCGTTATCCAATCGAACATGTCGGTAAATCACGCCCGATCATGCGGCTCCCTATGGTACCGCCCGATCGGTCAGACAACTGTCACCACACAGCCACTATTAGTTCCGCGGCCGACAGACATTTGTCCACAGGCCGAGCGCTCGCGTCGTAGCGAGCGACTCGTTCAGGACAAATAGTCCCTTTGTGTGTACCTACATTAACACTCCGATGATCAGATCTTGCTCACATTTTTGCAACCAACCCAGTATCTAAGTTACTTCAGATACCTGATAGGTCAGATAGCTTGCCTTACCTCCTATTCTTCAATAAAGCCTGCAGGAGCCAGTGACGAAGGTAGAAAAATTACCCAGTTACTATAGATGACCTTAAAGCTTTTACACAACACTGTTATCTACCCAGATTAGATTACATAAAATCAACCAACCTTGTCTCTCCAACTGTTATAGGAACTGTAACCCTACAGGAGACTCAGCAACATTGCTGGTGTTCTGTCCAGAGATCAAACAACACTAGCGGACTACGTACTGAATCAGATTGACACCACCCTTGGGTCGCACTGCTAATAAACAAGACTTAACAATCATGAGGTACAGGCTCCTCGGTAGAGATGGACCAGATTGTGGATATGAACCCAGTTTCCTCTGCGAATTTCCGAGAATTGAGATCTAGTGTATTATGCGGAAATCCGCTTTGCAGATTTTTGTAGCCGCGTTCGAAAATTTTTGTGAATTTGAAAAAAACGACTGCGTACAGACATCATATTCTTTTGAAAGACTCTTGATTGAACCAATTCTGATTGGATACAATCAGATTATTTAGAACAATCTGATTGGTGTACTAACCAATCAGATTCTTTTCCAATCCAAATTGGTTACAATAATAATATTCTTTCAGAAGAATCTGATTGTCTGTTCCCCGGACCATTTACCAGGTCTCATAACCATTTACAGTCGTTACTGTATCATTTTATGAAATGTCGAAAATTCTTGAAAATTTTCGAATTTCAATTCAATTTTCGAAATAGAATGGAAAGAGCTCGAAAAACAGTGTGAGGATGAGGAATGTTGTTTGTTTTTAAAGTTTCTAGATAAATGTTTCTTGTTCCCCAGACCATTTCCCAGGTCCAGAGCCTTTACAGTAAGTTACCATTGCTATTTTACCTTATATTTAGGAGGATCTGGGCAGATATTTTCTCCCATTGAATTTTTTTTAATTTGCAAACCGCAGGTGGAACAGATTTTACCAGTTTGCCAATCTACTTCTCAGATATATGTGTGGCTACATGATGCCTAGATGGATACACGATGCACAGGTGGTTTAGTGAAATTTTTTTTCACAAGTTTAAAGTTTGCTTCTCTTACCCCCTAACCTTCTCTATCTTGTCTTTCTCTCCACCCCTTATCCCTTTCCATACCCCCTCTTATTAAATTACTTGAAAATGAGAATTGCCATACTATGTATGAATGTACCAGCAATCAAATGTAACTTTGTTCATCTTATATGTTATTTAATTGAATGGCAATCTTATAAAAAACTTTTATGCACAGAAAAAGTAGACTCGTTTTTCTTCCTTCTGGTTACATTGGTCTGCAGCATTTAGAATACTGCCGAAAATTTTCGTGTTCGGATCCGCGAACCGGCCATCCCTATTCGCCACTAGCGAGCAGTTGGCCGGGACAAATATATACCATGCAATTTTTCCGCCCGACCCACTGATACACAGTAATATCGGTTAGTCATCCAGAAATATTGTATGGTGTGTACCTAGCCTCAATGTACAGACATGCTATTGTGCAAGTGACCAGTGACGAACGAGTGCCCAATGAACAGCTGTTCGGTTGGGCATGTTTGGTGGTCCAAGCTGGTGGATCAACAAACAATGCCTGTCTGAGCACCCATACATATACGATTATCACGCAAATTGATCAGCTGGCTCTTATTAGTGATAAGACTTGGTAAAAAAGTAAAAAGACAATTGAAGATAGGACATGAAAAGAAACAGGACTGAGGACAAATATTCTAAAGCTGGGTACACACAGTAACGATAAAGCCCCGATACGTCGGATCCAACGGTATCGGGGCTTTATCGTTACTGTGTGTACGTTCGTTTCCCGAACGAGCGCGCGGCCGCCGAACGTCGGGACGGCCGTACGCTCGTTCGGGAAAGGCCGAAAATTTCCATCGGCCGCGCTAGACCCCTATAGGAGTCTAGCGCGGCCGATGGTAACACACAGTCCCGAGAGTTCTCCCTATATGCAGATCTTTGAAAGATGGCAGACAGGATCTTGCAGATCCTGTCTGTCATCTTTCAGAAATCTGTACTGTGGTGTACTAGCTTTACAGTTGTCAAGAGCAATAGTATCTCTCACTAAACATCTACATTCACCAAAAACAACCATCAACATTTTTTTTATAAAATGTGTTATTTTCAAAAGCAATAAATACAATTAATACAGTGAAATGTAAATAATGGATTGTCAACCCAGAATGTACATCTTATTACGCTATATTTTTTTTTCCAATTTGCTTTGTTTGTATTTTTTAGGTTTGAAATTTTAGTTTTCACCATGGCAGAGAATCATGTGCTGTCCCATGGAAGTTTCCTTGTTATTTTCCTTCTTTGTAAGAGAAGACATTTCAATATGTGTAAAGGTATTAGAAATTCCAGAGCTGACAGGAATACTTTTCTGATAGCTACTCCCTTGATGAATGTTTGTTAAAAAAAAAATCTATCTATCTATATATCTATCTATGTTTGAGTGTGTGTACAGAATACATTAAATAATAATAATAAAAAAAAAAAAAAAAATATATATATATATAGGTTGGATAAGCCCTTCCAGGTAAGTATCCAAATGTAGTTAGGTGCAAGGGAAATTGTGTGCTCCCTTTTATATAGACAATTCAAAGTAGTTAGATACAGCACTCACATAAAATAGTTCATTGTGGTACAACTGACATCACAAAGACACAGTCAGGAGCCGCACCGCCGGAAGGTGTGGTTTTGTGTGGGGCGTTGTCCGGAAGGGGTGTGGCTTTTTCATGAAGGGGTGTGTGGCTTTATCTGGAAGGTGTGTGTTTTTTTTCCGGAAAGGTGTGGCTTTGTCATGAAGGGGTGTGTGGCTTTATCTGGAAGAAGGTGGTGTGTTGTCCTGTTCGTTGTGTGGTTTTTGTTTTTGTGTATTAGGTTTTTTTTTTTTTTTTCCGGAAAAAAAGGTGTGAAAAAGGGGTTTGGCTTGTCATTGAAGGGGTGTGTGGCTTTATCTGGAAGGTGTGTGTTTTTTTCCGGAATGGGTGTGGTTTTGTCCGGAGTGTGGTAGCAGAATACCATTACTCCTGCATGGTATTCTACGACCAGACATTCATGAATTAACGAACATTCAGCATAAATGTGCAACCATACATTTACAGCCGCGAACGTACATTATCAATAACGAGCAGTATCCCTACAAAACCATGCATTTTAAAATATGGCCCTCTCTTTCTTGCTTGATAAAGGGGATGGACAACCCCGAAATGTCATTTGTTTGGTCTAATAGCTGCAAACAACATATCCCAATTTGAGGGGTCAAAGTTAGATACCGAGTTATCACCGAGTTATCACCAAAAGATATAGAATAAGTGTTCCTTTCATAAGACAACAAAGGTCTCTCTTATAATTAAAAGCAGGCGATTTCTGGGCCACCTTCCCAGACCTGCCTGCAGGATTTCAATCTAGAAGGGTGTGAGATTATGACCGACCCAGGTGGGGCTAACAGGACATAATGAAGTGTAAAGTTCCCCAGTCCAAAACACTGATAAGTTCACTGAAACTGAACACAAACCCACTGTTCAGATTCCTTTAGCAGCTCAGTTATCATTAATAGCGTTGCTGCTTTGTTTCATGGTTGTTTCACTGCTAAATTTTCTTGCAACATTTACTTTGTTGATGTTAGTAGTTAGCATTTAGGGCTAGGCCACGCAACTGCGTTTTCATGTGCCATCTGTTAAAAATCCCACACTAGTGTTGGCCAATTGGTCTGGCCACACTAGGTGTGCTGGTGTCTGTTGCACTGCTGTCTATAGCGCAACATGAATAACTATAAAGTGTGTTGAGGCACAAGGACCAATAATTGGTATAGTTAGTACTCAAGTGAGCTCAGCTGCAGGTACCAGAATCAAACATATGTACTAAATCTTTTTGATTTAGTACATATGATAGCGCAACATTGCGTGGATTGCAGCACAATCGGATGGAAACAATCGCTTTTGTGTACGGTATTTTCTGCTCAGTGTTGCTTCAACCTTACACAGCAGACAAATGTCCAATATTATGAAGTCAGCAGAAACAAACAAATATGGTTTTAGAGAACCACAGTTTTGATCAACTGAATCAAACCCTCAATATGAAATTATTGTAGTAATATTTGGATTTAAAGTGCACCCAGTATCGCTTTAAAATAGAGGAAAATCCATCTCTTGGAGGATTATTGGAAAACTGCACTTATAGTCTTTTGAGTTTATTCATAGCTTTTGACATTTATTTTGTGAAATTCAGAAAATCAAGCTATTTCCATTGGCTCGACTGCTCTGGTATACGCCAATTTGAAACTGTGGGTCAATAAAAATCTCTTTCTCCCTGTCTGCCAGTATATTGGATGATAAACAATGGCAAATGCAGCACAGTTCTGGAAACTGATCAATAAAGTTCACAAGATAATGAAAAAAATTAAACACATAAATGACATCTCTCAAATAGAGAAAAACCTCGGTGTAGCAGACAAAGAAAAATCATTATTCATGTGGCTGGGACAAAAGAAATATATAATCACCTGATGGAATGTGAGAAGTAATTATTCATTACTTATATTTTATGACTCATAATAAACTCAGCACATACATTATTTTAATGGCCTATAGCATAAAAAAAAGAAAGAAGATAAAATAAAGTATAGGGAAAGATATAAATGCACAGCCGTATTGATCCATGGAAAAAAGATCTATTGATGAGGACAAAGACTGTGAGAGCTTAGATCATCTACTGTGCTTCTTACATGAGTGCTTACATATATCCCATTCACTAAACTAGAAATATGTCCAGTAAGACAGCTACCTGTTGCTTTAGAGAGTAAGAAAAAATTAAAATAACTGTTCTTTCAAATACCACATTTCCTTATCACAAAGAAACAGGCAGAAAGGTTGTACTTTATTCACTTACAGAATGTGGTTTACAGGTTTTTTTTTGTTAGTTTTTTGATCAATTGGACAAATTCATTTGATTTGGCCTAAAATCAATGAGTGGTTTGCAGATTTTTCAATCACGTAATAACAATATTGATTGATTGAAAAAACGACACATGGACCAATTTTTGACCAATTTGTCGAAAAATAGACGGACGGTTTGGCAATTTTTAGATTTAAGGATTTAGGATATATCAGAAAAATAAGGTCAGGCATATCATTTTACCCACACTCTCCTCCCCGTGCTTTCGCCCCTTTCTGGTGAACCTCATCTTCTGGTCTCCATCTTCAGAAGATTTCAGAGTAAAATCGACAGGAGATTAACAGTGCAATGTGGTCAATTTTGATCTTTTTTTCTATCTAAAAATCAACCCATGTATTGCCTGCATGGGTCAATTTTCTACTCCTTATTTTCAGCAGATTTCAAGCTGGAAAAAATGTTGTAAATTTCCACCTGATTTCAAAATCAAAATTTTGATTCAAATGAAGCAATCGAAAATTTGATTGTGGAAAAATGTACTTGTGTATTGCCTGCTTTCATTGAAAAAGAAGTTAGCTGCACCATAACAATTTAATACATTTTGCAACAAACTCATTACTTTTGTGTAACAATCCTATTCTAAGAAAGAATAAATAAAACAATGCACATTACTTGTGTAGCTAATAGGTTATTTTTACCCCAAAAGAGCATTTTCAGAAATCCCACTGCGTATTTATGCACAATAACTCATTTAATGCAGTATTGGCACTTTAAAATTCTATTTTATTGGTAATATATGCTATAAAAAATTCTCTGTTTGTTTTGTTTTTGTTTTATACTCTTAAGTAGAGATGGCCGAACTTTCGAGAGTTCGGTCCGTTTTTGAACTTGCGAACTATATGGAAAGTTCAAAAGTTCGAAAACGGACCCATTAAAGTCAATGGGAGTCAAATAGTTCGAAAAGTTCTAATGAAATACAATTATAATATCAATGGTAACTTAATGTAAATGGCTGTAGGACCTGGGAAATGGTCTGGGGAACATGTTCCAATATCCAGGACATTCGAAAAATCAATTTTACTCTCACTCGCGCAATTTTCGAGCTCGTTCGCGTCTAGGTACCATGTACATTTTACTCGCGGATTCGATGCTCGCGCTTGTGCCTAGATACCATGGACATTTTGCTTGCAGATTCGATGCTCGGGTATAGGTTTTAATGGACACTTTACTTGCGGATTCGATGCTCGCGTTCGCGCCTATATACCATGGACATTTTACTCGCGGATTCGATGCTCGCGTATAGGTTTTAATGGACACTTTACTCGTGGATTCGATGCTCGTGTATAGGTATAATAGGCATTTTACTTGCACATTCGAACGGTCGAGCATTCGATATTTATCGAAAGTCCGAAAATATCGAAAATCCAGGTCCGGGATCGTTTGAGAAGTCCGAATTTGTTCGATTTCGAATAGTTCGGCTCGAGTCCATCTCTACTCATAAGTGCATTTTAACTGCTGGCTCAATTCATAGCTGCACACCTCTACTCAAATGGAGAACTAGAGAAACAGTCAGTTTTGACTTATATCTATGTCAGTCATTTTGTGGTCCTTTTAACGATTATTTGGACATTCAAGGACACTCAATGCTAATCCATAATGATAAGAAATTAATATATTAATATAGGGAAAATAGGGTTTTATTGGTGATCTGGTGGTCATAGCTCTTACTACTGCACAGTAGATTTCTTTAGTGTTCTATGTGCACGTGCAAAGACCAATTAAGAAAGAAGACTATAAAGCATAGGAAAATGTTTGTAGCTGTATTGGTCCAGCAGTTCTTTTATTAAGACTATAAAATAGGTTTGAGTTTTAATTCTTAGTAATTTATCATAACAGCCAATTAAAATATTAAATTTGAATGTTAACTATCCCCAGCCTAGTAGTTCTGTTCTGTTCTCATTAACCAGGACTCTGATTTGTCTAAATAAACTACAGTAGTGAAAAGCAAAAATAATTCCAAAAGCAATTCTGCCCTTTTAATTCCGCGTGTAACAAGATTTCCATCTTCAGTTTCATTATAGAGCCTGATACAATAGCAACAAAGAGCATCTAACTCAATTTTCATGAAGAGTAATCACAGCCCGGAGAAACAAGTTATACTGTACCATGGAAACTCCTAGTCATTTTCACTGATGCTTGGGATTAAAGCTTTAAAATATTTTTATTTATAGCTTAATGGGAACCAAACAGCAATAAGGCCAAAGCTGAATGCAGTTGTTAACATAACTGCAAATTGCAATGTAACATCTATCAACCGTGTCTGAAAATGTGCACATTATGCTTTCAGAAAGGAAACTGCTAGATACATTTGCTTTAGAATGACTCCATTTCAGTCAATCCAACAAATTATTGTTATCATGCTTAACCTTTTAATCGGTCTTAATCTTTCTAGATTTATAAACAATTTTTTTTCTAGTGAACATACTTTATTTTGCATTGGGCTTTGGTCTGTAGATGGCAATGTGTACAATGCGTTTTGTACAGATGCATGCTGGGTGGGTTGACCATTTTGCAAACCCTTCTGCCATAGAATCAATAAGGGCACTCTAATAACAGATTGCAGCAAAGGTTCTCAGCAGGGTTGTTTTGTCTCAGGTGGCTTCTCCCCTTGGAATGTCCCTGGATATGCAGGAAGATACACACATTTCACTAGAAGCTGCTATCAATTATTAAATGATACAGTTAAAGAAGAAGTAAATCTGAAACATTAAATTTTGGATATGATAAGGCCGCTAACTAATAAATATTCATTACTTACCTTTTCCATTGAGGTAATGAAGTAAGCGAGCAGGTTCCACTCTCCCTCAGACAGTGGTTCTCAACCCATTTAAGCATACACAAATTAGCTTCCCTTTAGTTCTTCTGCACTAGGCCCAATGCTGGAAGGGGGCAGAACCCCAGTAACATTACTTCTGCCCCTCTGAAGCACAAAGAAGCCAAACATGAATATAAGTAACCAATAGTGCCGCCATAGAGATCTATTGTACAGGAATGCAGAGTTTTGGGTTATGAGCTAGAAAATACTTTTTTCAATAAATACTTTTTTTGGGAAAATACTTTTTTCAATAAGTTTTATTGTGTGTTGTGTAGTACACATCAGCACCCCATAAACGGAAGCAGATAAAGCAAGCACTGTTGCATCATATTTTTCTGCAGTATGCTTTTAGCTTTACTGGGATTTAGTTTGTTAAAAGATTTTATTTATTGAGTTATTGATTTTTCCTTAATCTTGTATTAGCGTTAAAGAAGAATACTACTGAAAGCTGGGGTTTTTTGAACAACATAGAATCTAATAAAGCCAAGTCTGACAGATATTAACAAAGGAGAAGAAAAGACATTTGTTGTAAATGAAAGTAAAGAAATCAAGAATAAAAGAAAGAAAACACATTTATAGAGCTATGTACAGAGAGCTGCAACAGCTTTTTCCATCTTAAAGGAGAACTAAAGTCCCAAGACAACATTGTCCCAATAGAGAGAGCACATTCACAAACGAACAACAAGCTGTGTCTCATGTCTCCCTTTGCTGTGATTTATGAAAATAACCTGTGTGTACTAAGGGTCAGCTACCATAATTCACCTTATCTGGGAACACCCATCTAAGTGTCCGCCGGACACTTCACAGGAAACTGCAGTCTTGCTTCCTGGAAGCTGACAGCCAATCATGTTACAGCTCAGAGTTCCCTCCCTCTGACACAGAACACAGATACCAGTGCAGTGTTTGTGTAAACACATTAGAAATGCTCCTGTCCCTAACAATGCTTTACATACAAAAAAGAAAAGTAATCTTTGCAGTGTATGTCTTTGCTAGCATGGATGAAAGAAACAGAACATTTAACATTTCAGCAAAAAATAAAAGTAAGTATGGGGAATCGAACCAGCAACCTTCTATTCTGTGTCTTTCTAATAAGAAAGCTTTCTACCACTAGGCGACAAAGGCTAATAAGTAATGGACTAGTACATGTAGAGTCTTTATCTTTTGCTAGACACATAATAAAAACAAAAAAAGGGAACATGGGGAATCGAACCTGTGTCCCAATTGTCTGATTTTTTTCCTAACACAGAACACGCCACAGGTGAACTCTCAATCAATAGAAGTAAATGTCAGTAAAATCAGTTCACTGTTTTGTATTGCTACTGGAAGACTGTCAGCAATTCACACTGGTTGGTAAATAAATAACAGAGCTGCTATATATAAAGATTGTACATATGTAGAAACTTCATATTTTTCTAGAAACATGGAAACAAACAAACAAAAAAAGCACTAAACTCAGGCAGTAGACCATGTTATATTGTTTCATAAGTAAGCTAGGGGATTTGAACTTGCGACTTCTTGGTCTGATTGTTTCTAAACACACAGCATTTTCATGGTGCACCACCAGCAAATCAACTGTGATTCCAGGTACATTTAGAGGCTTTATCTTTCACTAGAAAGAGATGCTAGAAACTCTGCACATAGAGACAGTGAATGCTGGGTCAGGGGCGTGGCTCTTTGAAGCCAACATGGGCTATGAGTTGTACTGGCAACAAGATGAAGCCTCCTTTGTTACAGAACTATTACTCATATCTACTAAATGCAAATAACTAGAGAGAATCTTTCAACGTGTAGTGTTCTGGGGAGAAAAACTTTCACATTAGGATCTGAAAAACTAAAGTTTAGTTCTCCTTTAAAGTCATGTTAACCTATGTACCAAGGGCTACCGTGACTTTAAGACATAACTTACGGCAGTTGTGGCGGCATACAACACGCAACCGTCCACCGCAAGGGTATGTAACAAGTAAATGATGGCTCTTTAAGATGGAATCTTTAACACCAGCAGATAGCTGGTATTAAATATTCAGAATTGGTAAACCCCATTCGCTATGCACTGGGAGCAACTATACACGGCACGGTTATCATCCGAAATGGCCATTCATACACATCGTGCGTTCGCACGTGTGAACGAACCTTAAGTTTACAAAACCACTCAACACCATTAAGTCTTCTTTGTCATTCTTATTATTAGTCATTTTATGCAGGGACCCAAGATAATATCTTGCAGGGACCCAAGATAATTTCTAAATAATGGTCAGAGCCCCAACTACCATAAGGCTGAGTGAGGCATTTGTCTCAGGCAGGAAGTTGGAACCAATCATAATGCTCCTATAGTGCACAACATTAAAGGGCATCTATACCGAAAAAAAGGGTTATTTTAAATTGACCATAACCGGAAACTATAATTCTTCCCAACCACCACTTTATAATTTTTTTGTTGATCTACCCCCTATTTTTTTAGATATGCAATCTAAAACTTCATATATTTCAGCTGTCAATCAAGTTCCTTTCTCTCAAAAACTATTCTTCTGTGAGTAGTTTTACTGTAGCTGGAATGGTGACAGAGTTTTGACAGTTGGAATGCTGTATGCTGTGTGCAGGCTTGTCAGTTGGTTTGTGGGGGAAAAGTCAGGACGGATGGAAGAGGGAGTGGTTAAAAGAGGTACGGGTGATACTGCTCCTAAACAAAATGTGTGCTGGATTGGAGGCATGCAGCAACACACACAAATCAGAGTAAGTGCTACGTATTCAATTATAAATTAAGAAGAGGCCAAGTAATTTTATCAGTATAGTGTCCCTATAATTCCTTGCTGCCTGTTGGTCCTCTGATCCTCCTCTCGTGTGTCAACATAAGATTAACAGTCCAGCAGCAGCCAATAGTGAGAGAGGGAGGGGCTGGTGTGGCAGAGCAGGTTGAGCAGCTGCAGCAAAGTGGTGAATCTTCTCAGTGTCTGTTGCTTTTGTTTTTGCCTAGTATTGTGACAGTGAAACTTTTGTTTTTTGTGTGTGTCAATGAGTTTTAAGGGACCTTTGGGGTGGGGTGCTGGGACTTACTGGGTGCACAGGCTATAAAATAAGTTATTTTGATATGAGCAACAAAAACCTGAAAGGAGCAATATGGTAGCAGCAACACAAGCTGTTAGAGAAAGGGATGTAATATCTGTTTCTAGTTATTTACATTATTGCTAATTGACTGTTTGAGGAACTGTTTAAATACCTATGTGATGGGAAGTTCAAATTTGTTACATTTTTAGCCATGCCCACCAACAAAACCACAGCTACCGACAAAGTCACACACAAACGATCATGGATGGCATTCAAAAACCCTAGTGCTCCTCATCAATGTCATTTAACAGGAATCCTGATGGAATCATGGACAGATTTATAGGGTGTGTGGCTCTTTGAAATTGTAGCAAGTGACCATGTTACAGTGTATATCTTGCACAGGGTAGGAGGGACCATTTGTTTTAAACCCAAGGTCACACTGCAAAGCACCGGAATCGCACACGCAATTGCACGAAATTGCGATGCGCAAGCAATTGCCCCATTTCCATTATGGAAACGCATGCGATTGCTGAAAAAAATAGTAATCGCATTCCCTTCCAAAATGGAAACGGATGCGCAATTGCATGTGCATTGGAAATTTTGCATTCTTGCGATTTCCATTATGTTAAATATCAGTCGGTCCACATGGAGCATTTCCTTTATTGTCTCCTTTTATCACTCGTATAGGAAGACAATATTATCTACGCTACCAAATTAATATTCATGACCTTGGTGAGAAATCAGAGGGGAACCCAGCCAGCCATAAATAAACCCAGAACGTAATATAACTGTAACCAACATATCCTATTACTGTAATAATGACACTGACCTAGAACTTTTGGGTAGACGGTCGGCCACGGCTTTTATTAATAAATTAATTTCCATATGCCTCATTTACATATGTTCCATAGCATATTAATCCCACTGTACACCCTTGCAACTCATAACCATCCATGTTGTTAACCATTTAGCCATAGATCTCCTCTTGAATGCCAACCTCTGTGTTACCAGAGGGCATGTAACAGCTCCATAAATATCTCCAGCAAAGCAGTGACTCCAACAATTAAACACACAACAAAATATAACAATAAAACAAGGAGGGAGGGAGGGATGAGCTGTTACCTGGTCACCGGCAAACCTAAAATGGCGACACATCTCGCGAGATTTCCCCTGCAAGGTGCGGCGGATCGCCGCGCAACAAGAGGAAGGCGCTGCCTGATCTAGCAGTGTTCCCTCCAAGGTCAGGCGCTCCATTCCTTAGTTACAGGGGGGATAACAGACCTGTACTTTTGGTAACACACTGGTGCTTCTTAAGTTTAGTGTGAAATTTAACAGCAGTTGCATTGGGCTGCAAAGAAGACACTGCAGAGGGGTTCAACTTTTTGCAATGTAGTATCAGATGTATGGTGATTGCTGAATTGGAGCGTTGTGGAAGGGAATAGTGCTGGTGTGGAAGGAGAGTGCTGCGCTCCCTTTAACATCTGCACTCACCTAATATATTCTGCTAAAAAAACTAAAGTACTTGACATCACACAGGTGTACCTCTGGCAAGTGATTCAACATGTTTTCAGTTTCTTAAGTATTGTAGGCTAGCCACACTTGGCTAGACCGACTGCACAGTAGTGCAAACAATGTACTACTTGCTTAGATACTGTAGTTGTGTATTTTTACTCAAGAATAAAATAAACATTATCAGGGTTATTCAATAAAAGTTCTTATCGTTAAAAATGGTGCTAATTTTGCCCCAACCAATCAGATGTTAACTTTTATTGTATCTTGATGTATGAGCGTGAAATATTCAAAATGACACTTCATTCTTATTGACACTGGTGTGACATTTATATATTCATGACCATCTTCTGTGTATCCTATGTGACTTCTGATACAGTATATATTACAATCCAATCCAGTACAGAATTCAGAGTCTAATATGTAACATATATACTTGAATACAAGTTGATTCGAGTATAAGTCGAGGTACCTATTTTTACCTGAAAAATTAGTAAAAAATAATTGACTTGAGTCGAGGGTAGAAATTATGACCACTACTGGCTTCTGATTTTGTAATATTTTGAGCCTTAAGATATTGGCAGCAGAATTCCCATTCAGCAGTCCCATACAGTAATAGCCAAATCCAGTATGGCTATTACTGTATGGGACTATTGTATGGGAGTTCTGCTGTTCATTTAAAGGGCAACTAAAGCCTCAAAACAATACAGAATCAGAAAGCAATCTTTTCAACAATAGATACCATCCTCCTGATTCTGTATTGTTTTGAGGCATTAGTTGCCCTTTAAATGGACAGTAATCCTATACAGTAACCCCCAATTCCTTGGCACTCCAAATGTTTGGAGACTACAACTGCCTGCATGCAGTTGCTGGGAGTTGTAGTTTCCAAATTTCTGCAGTGGCAAGCACTCAGGCCCAAAACTTTACCCATTAATAGGCAGAAGAGAATCTGTATCATATGCATAACAAAGCTTTGTGTAAAATGTTCTTGTCTTGCAGATATGAACCTTTACTTCACTATATGATGGAGCTGTAAAATCCACTGAGTACATTAACTTTCTAAATATGAGTAGGGAGCTGTATGCTGTGTTGCCACTTAAAAAATACTGATGATCATTCAGTGTTCCATCCTCTGATTATATTACCAGTGAGCACAACATTGTTAGTTAAGGAATTGATCTCTTTAGCAATAATAGGGGCAATGAGGCATAGAAGCTTAATGTATATTGCAATTTCCAGGAGTTCATGTTTATTCTCTAGGGCTGTCACTGAAATTCAGGAACCTTATTGGAAATGCGTTTTCTTTCTGTGATTGTCTCAGACTTCTACTTCTACTTGTTACTGTAATATCACTGGGTAAGTCTATTGGGGATAGCCTGTCATAAAAAGTCATTATCATATATACTGGATGTATTTCAAAGTGTGTACATATCCATTTGAAGGCGAAGAAACAGGACTTCAAACAAATGAAAATAACAAGGCAAGTGGACCAATATGCCATTCTAACTACACTTGTAGTAATGATTTCCCCCATCCTACTAGACTTAATTGTTAAATGTAAAGCATCTACTGGGGAAAACAAACTTCATCAGCCATCCTCCAACTTCAATAGCAATTCTCTAACATCATTAGCCATCCTCTAACTTTATCAGCCATCCTCTAACGTCCATAGCCATCCTCTAACTTCAGAAAACTAGACAATGTTTACTTTTCACAATGTTCTAAAAGGTTTCTAATCTACAATAGGGCACATCTATATATAAGGGATAATTTGCCCTTGAATATTATGCCACCAAGGAGTTCCTTGATCATATAAAAGCATTTCTAAATGTTAGTAAAAAAAACTTTTAAAAAGAATCAAAGGATACTTTTTATTTTTACTTTTCACACAAGGCTTCCTTCCATGCTAGGTTTTAATATGGTGGATTTTTTGTTTGTTTCCAAAAATCTGGGTGATGTCTATTGTAGTACAGATTTCTATTTATAATTTCTATTTAACTGGAATGGAAATGGAGAATTTATTATGGTCTCTGCATGTTGCATTACGTTATAGTGAATTCACCTAGCCCCGTTTTAAGCCAATTGTGCCCAAAAAGCAGACACATTTCTAGAACCATATTTTTTAAAAAGGGTTAGTTCACTCTTAAAGTGAACATTGGCTTTTAAGCTATGTCTTACCTCTCGTTCTTCACTTAATGTACCAGAAAAGAGGTTGAATTACGTTGCCAAAGAATTATTCCTAAAACTGCCATTTTATTGAGACCATTTTTTTTGAGAATATTTTTTTAAAAATATGTTCAAGGGAGCGTGCATGCGCAAGAGAAGCCAGCGCTGGAACGATCCGCGGTAAGCTCTGTTTTACTTTTACTGAAGAATGGGAGGTTAGACATAACAAGACATAGCTCATTTACTTCCTGTTCTTCAGGATACTTAAATAGTAAAAGGGAATGTTAAAAAATCAGTGGACATACCCTTTAATGTGGACAGTGACTGATTTACATTTATCTAACACATTTAGTGTATAATACAAGTCCTTATATATCCTCCTTAAATCCAGCTGTTTACATTAATATTCATTCCATCTTAGTGCAAGATTGTTCTAATGTTTGTCAAGTCACGCAAAAAATTAAATACATTTCCCTTTTCACTGCATTGTGCACAGAAAATATTATCTTAATTGCTGACATATTGATCATAGAGAAAGATATTGTCTTACTAATTGCAATTCTATACTTCCTCACCTGTAGAGAAATAAAGGGAAAATCTGTAACAATATTACTATTGTATAAAGCATTTAAAGGGCATGTCCACCCTTTATAAAAACTTACCATATAATATAGTCCATGCTCCCCCAGCCCCAACCGCTATAATCATATTTTCAGAAAGTCCCCCGATAGTTACTTACCTTACCTCTTTCCTTCGCCGCACTGCCCGGCCCTCTGCTTACACGGAACTGCAAGCAGGGGGTGGGACCGGCAGCCGTGTCTGTGATTGACTGAGAGGCAGCCAATCACGGATGTGGCTGACAGCTGCTCAGAACGGCGAAGGAGAGAGGTAAGGTAAGTAACTATCGAGGCACTTTCTGAGAATATGATTATAGTGGTTGGGGCTGGGGAAGCATGGACTATAATATATGAAAAGAGTTTTACACTTGGGGGAAGGGATACCAAAACAGGTGGGAGAGTGAGGGAGAGGGAGGGGGAGAAGGGCTGCACTGCGCATGCCAAACTTCTCCCGGAGGATAGACAGGAGTCCTATATGGACTCTGCTATCCTCCTGGTGGCCACTTTTTTGGACTTTGGTGGGGGGGGGGGGGGATTGCTGGAGAACCATTTGGAACTGGGATTTAAGGTAAGGATATTTCTACACTACAGAGTGGGGCCAGTTGTGCGGGGGATTATAGTTTTGGGGGTGTTGCCCACAGTTTTCCAGAAGTCATATCCAGTATGATTACCTTTCTAGTGTACCTACCCCATACAGGAGTATGCCTGCTGTAGGTCATTTATACTGTTTCACATTTTAACAAATTGGATTCTAGGATTTAAAGGGTATCTATACACTAAATTTATAAAGGGACACTAAACAGATATTATGTACTTTGTTAAGTACATGAAATCTGTATCTATTCACAGGTAGGTGAGAATTGATTATAGAACAGTGACACCAGGGCAACAGTGCAACACTTAGCTACCGGCGCTCCACTTACTGCGACTTACCTGCTGTCAGGCGTACTGTCCCAACAGTGCACATGTTAGCTGAGAAGGAGCCATGAGTGGAGTGCTGGTAAGGTAAGTGTTGCACTGTTATCTGGGTGTTCTATTATTTACAGGTTGATTGGAATAAGCGTTCTCACCTCCATGTGAATAATTTTGTACTTTAAAAATACAGTTTAGTGTCCCTTTAACTATTTTGCAGTTTAATTAAAGAATAATTGGTAAAGGAGTTATGTCTTGCCTTCCGTTCTTCAATTAATCAGCCAGGAGACAGAAGGAAACACAGAGAACTTACCCTCTATCCCGCTCCTCTGACAGGTTCCGATGTTCCCTTGCACTGTATGCGCATGTATGAGTTTGCTCCTGTGAAAGCTTTCTTCTTCTTCACCCAAGCATTGCAAGATATCACTCTGGTTAGTTGCATTTACGTAAATGTATGACGTAGATTTTGTAACTAAAAAGGCTTCCATGTTGTTGCAACTAATTCAAACAGCTTTGTGAGCATGGGCACCACCTGACCACACCTCATGACCCCAGTATTCATTGTCTGTATGCACAGAGTATTTTCAATACTGATGTCTCCACATCAATATGAAAAACCCTGAAAAGATTTCTAGTCTTTGTAGTTACCCTGCAGCCTACAAGACTTGGCTGCAGACTAGATGGACATATGTCTCTATTCAACCTCAATTACAATGTTACTATGTTCCTTCTCTGCAATCTTTGACGGCGGTTGGAAGTTCGAAACATTTTTATCAATATTCGCCAGTTTCTTTTCTGGTGGTGTTTGGGTTCCATGTTTTCTTGGCTTTCTTGAGCTGGCGTGATCTTCTTATTATCCCCAATTGTTCAGGGTCTCTGACTCCGTTTCTGTCTAATCTCCTAATACTGTTGTTACTAGTTTACTTCAGTAAAAGTTGGGAAGTTCAGAAACTAACCCTTTAAAGTCAACGAGAGGAAATTTTTTTGGGATAAATAACAGATAAAATAACAATGGTAACTTACTGTAAATGGCTGTGGCACCTGGAAAATGGTCTAGGGAACTTGCACTTATCACCGCACACTTTCCCCCCCACGATCAGGCAATTGTCGGGTTTCCGCATGCTTCATTAAAGGGTTACGGCCAATTCGAGGGTTACTGAATGATACTTTTGATGGTTACATTTTCCAGGATGACCTAAATCGACCGGTACATTCGAGGGCTACTGAAAGCGAACACTACATTCAAGGGTTACCGAACGATACATTCGAGGATTTCCACAATTGACCGATACATTCGAGGGATAACGATACATTTGAAGGGTTCCCGAAATCGAACGATACATTCAAGGGTTACTGA